>OX632359.1:41672686-42137686 GCA_951751655.1 Ophion costatus | reverse complement strand
TTGGAATTTCATAAAATATTAAATTTCAATGAAATTGAAATTTCATAAAATATTAAATTTCAATGAAATTGGAATTTCATAAAATATAAAATTTCAATGAAATTGAAATTTCATAAAATATAAAATTTCAATGAAATTGAAATTTCATAAAATATTAAAATACAATGAAATTGAAATTTCATAAAATATTGAATTTCCGTGAAATTCACATTTCGTAAAGTATTGAAATTTAATGAAATTGAAACGTTACAAAATATTAAATTTCATAAAACATTCAATATACATATCATTAAACTTATAAATAATCAAATCGCAAAATTCAACGTGGATTTGTAAAGTTGAAAACAAAAATAAACTCTTTTAATAGTAATAAATAAACGGAAAAAAAAACTTCAAAAATACACGAAAAAAAAAACTTCAAAAATAGACGGAAAAAAAATTTCAAAAATAAACGAAAAAAAAACATGAACCGTGGACATTCACTCTGAGAATTTCGCAAAAGATTAAAGAATTTTTATGATGTCCAAAAAAAGTATGTTAAACAATAAAAGCAGGCAAATTATTGAAACAATTTCGTTTGTTCACGATAAAGCGTTCTTTTCTACCTCCTGTACGCTGTACGAGTTGAGAGTGCCATTTTTTATGGCGATCATTGATTCGACACATTCGATGGTACTGAAGGCCCAGCATGCACCACAAGAGCCTTGACTACGCACTGCGGTCACGACATTTTTCGTTCTCCAATCGAACTTGGTCGGGATTGCGGTTGACCGCTTGAGGCGATTTTTTTCCTCGTCACAATGATGATCTTTGTGACGAGGCCCGTTTAGATGTCTTTGTCCTCGGACCGACAGATCCGGGCGCAGAGCTTTCTCGAGAAACTCATCCTCGGACAGGTCGGAAAACTCCGTCTGACCGTAGAGAGCACTGTCCTCGCTATCGCGCAATTTGTTCATTTTCTCGATGTACCTCAGCGAACTCTGTGATAAATAGTTAGGGACAACTGAACAATGTCGTTCGTACGGACAATTGTGCAAGGTAATTCAATTCAGCGAATTCACGAAAAACGCAGCAATATCCTGCGATCAACTTGTGGATCGGATTTATTGCACGTGTGATTCTACAAAAAAAAAAATTACTCCGTGGGGTACTAAAATTACTTGATTATAATAATAGTGTCTTTTTTTCGCCGATCTCGAACGAAAAAAATTACGATTTTTTAACTTTTAAGGATGTTGAGTCCCAAATCGCAAATGATGATAAAATTCTGAAAATTTGGTATGTTTTTGTATGAAGTATTTCAGAGGTCGTGTAAAAATTTCACGACAATTGGGAAGCTCGTTATTGAACAATTAACATTCACAAATTAATTGTTGTTTTATGGAAACTGATGTAACTTTGCAATAAGTTTTTTTTTTGACCTCGCAATTTTATAATATCTACAATATACTGAAAGCAACGGAAACAAAACGAAGTTTATTGATAAATTTTTTTTTATTTCTTTTAAAAATTGTTCTTAACAAAATGTTAATTTTTTAATAACGAGCTTCCTAATCGTCGTGAAATTTTAACACGACCTCTTAAATACTTCATACAAAAACATACCAAATTTTCAGAATTTTCTTATCATTTTTTATTTCAACCCTTAAGGAGGTTGAAGTAATGATGATAGAATTCGGAAAATTTGGTATGTTTTTACATGAAGTATTCGGGAGGTCGTGTAAAAATTTCATGACGATTAAGAAGCTATTTATCGAACAATTAACATTAACATGTTTCATAGGGACTCAACATCCTTAAGTTCGCTATTTTGTTATTTATCAATAAAAAAAGAAGTGTATATCTAGTACGGGACGGAGCCACAAGCATACAGAATAATTGTCAATTTAATTTTTTCGTTTTAGATGATTAACAACGAACATCCCTCAGGTGACACCCTTCGATTTTGTTGGAATTTGGATATGTTATAAAGCACCGAAAAGTAAGCGGGACGTATTTTTTTTTATCGGCGGAAAAACGGTTTTAAGGGGTGAAACGCACCCTCAAAAATAGGGATGTTTTTCGTTTTTCGTCGATAACGTTTTAACGGTACGAGATATAAAAAAATTTCAAATTGCAACAATGTTTATTTTTTCGTGTACTATACATTGGTTATGAGAACGATAACGTTACCAAGGAAAATAGAAATCACCCCTATTTTCGAGGGGTGGGTTCACCCCTTAAACCCGTTTTTCCGCCGATAAAAAAAATAGGTATCGCTTACTTTTCGGTGCTTTATGACATATTCAAATTTCAACGAAATCGAAGGGTGTCACCTGAGGGTGTAAAGGTGACACGAGAATTTTTTTAAATACTTTATCAATAAGTACTTTTTGTATAATAATAATACAATTTTGAATACTATTTTAATAAGAAACAGGTGAACAAATTCAAATGATTGTATTTTATTTTGTTATAAAATAAAAATTCGGAAATAAGCTTCCGAAACGGGCCTGAACGCCGGACTATATCCTTAAGGATGTATTGCCCGTACATTCTCTACCAAAAGTGAGTTTCGGCGAGAATTTTGAGTACTTTGCGATGAGATTAAAATTTGAAAAAAATCAACCCACGTTGAAGATGCTAAGAACATTAATTTTCGGTAATAATAATGCAAAAAAGTTATGAGTAAATTGTTGAAAAAAAGTCCGGTGAACTACTTTTTTTTATATTATAAAATGAATTCGTAGATTTTTTTGAATAGGTATGAATTTTTTTGGAATCTTCTTTCTATATTCATTTTAATTTTTTTAATTTAAAAAAATGAATGAAGAGTCACAAATTTTCTATGTGTTTTCGGAGCAATATTCCATACTAAATCGAAAAAGTGCCCGGAGTATTGAACGAACAGTGTCGTAGGTACAGCCTCTGGAAAACTCCAAAAACGAGATTTCTCGAAATAGAGAGAAAATTCTTTAAAAAATCATATGTGTTCATAAAAATATTATAATTCATTTAATGTAAAAAAAAATCAAGTTTACCGGAGATTTTTTGAACAAATTTTTGTTTAAACAATTTGTTTTAAAAATGTTGGCATTCTTATTATTCAAAACCAATGTTCTTAGCATCTCCAATAGGGGCGATTTTTTTCGGAATTTAATGTTATCGCAAAGTACTCAAAATTCTCACCAAAACTCACTTTTGGTAGGGAATGTACGGGCAATACGTCCTTAAGGGGGTAAATACACATAAATGGTCGAAAATGACGAAAAATTTCGGGATTTTTTCCCAACGCAACTACTGAACCAATCGTTTTAAAATTTGTAGGGTATTTTATTTTACATCAGAAGGCATGAAAAACATTTTTTTAATCGACAATGAGTGTTCATCAGCAGCCTGCAGCCAATTGTTGCTGAACGAATTTTTCCCGCGCTGTCAAACTGCGGCAGCTGTAGGTTTTTTAAAATTTGAAACAACAAATTCATAAATCATTACATTTTAGATGAAAGTACGCTGTCGATGAACGAAGAAAAAGTTGAAAAAGTTGAATATTGTAATAATGGCGGCACTCAGAAAAAAAAGATCGAATTTTCACCGAACATTTTCGTGTTATTTATGAAAAAAATGATTGTTTAATAAATTTTTTTATTGAATATGAAGGTTTATGGACGAAGGTTTGCAATTATGTGTCTAAAAACCTTAAGTTGAAATGAATCGGATGGTTTTTTTTATCGCTACCGCAAATATCGAAAATTCGTTCAGCAACAATTGCCTGCAGGCTGCTGATGAACACTTATTGTCGATTAAAAAAATGTTTTTCGTGTCTTCTCATGTACAATAAAGTAGCCTACAAATTTCGAGAGGATTGATCCAGTAGTTGCGTTGGAAAAAAATCCCGAAATTTTTCGTCATTTTCGGCTATTTATATTCATTTTTCCCCCTTAAGTGTTTTCAGTTTACGCTGTACAGATACGTGTGGAGATTCAGGAATACGAACATTCGAGTGCATAATTAGGGAAAGAGCGCTGCGGTATATGAAATTAGTGATAAGAATGGAAATTGATAGATGGCGGAAGATTTGTTTCAAAGAGGAAAAAAGACTTTATGAAAGTATCGAGAGAATTGGAAATGGAGGAAATAATTCACACGATAAAAAAGGAGAAAGAAATAAAAATAATATAGAATTTGGTAGACAAGGGGTCGAAAAGCCTAAAAAGAAAGACCGAATTAATTCAATTTATTAAGTTCAAATACATTTTCTATCATTAAAAATGTTTTAATATTCCAAATTTTCAAATCATTTCACTTATTCACTTTTTAAATGAACAATGAGTAAACATCAATTAATTGATCGCATCGTCAACTAAATTGATTGATAAACGAGTTCATTTACTTTTTAACTCGCTTATAATCGTTATTACAAAATGTGGGTTCATAAAAAATTCGAAATTGTAGCTAAGACCCAAAACGAAGTAAAAAAATTAAAAACTCTTTCCCAGTACAAAGTAAAGAATGCTTGGACCAATCTCGAGCGATGTGTAAACTCTTTATCAGGGCCTTACCTGAAATCTCTGAAACCTCTTATCATACTCGCTTGGATTATGTCTGTACGATTTATTGTAGCGCAATACATAAGACTCGAACAATTTGACGTCTTCGACGGCCGTGTTTGGGCCAACTCTTATCGGTATCACCAAAAAACAAAGGCTTATTCCCAACACGGTCACAACGACGGTCTTCCACTCCATTGTCGAACGGGTGCATGTTATGTCGTACCGCGTCAAAAGAAGAAGAAAAGAAAAACGGCGAAAAGACGAGCGGCCTCTCTCTCGTGTGTCAGAGGCCCTACTGCGCTACTGATTAGGACTGCACAGCTCAATGATACTGCTCTTGTCTATCAGGTGTTTCGCCCGATCGACGCGCGCCAAAGAACGATGCGCTAACGAGCAACGAATTCCTCGAACCAACGATTCTTACGTAAGTTCATTCGAGCGCGGCAATATTCTAACGCCGTGCGCAATATTCCGTATCTCGGATAAACCTGTTCGTCAGGCCCGTTGGAATATTATTTGTAGCGCGATTGAACTTTTGGACCGGTTTCAGAGTTGCGAAGAATTGCAATAACCGGAAGTGCCTACGGTTCGACGGTGAATCGACAGTACCGATAATATTTTCGTGATGATTGAACGCTAGCGATAAATGATTTATTAATCTTCGAATCGATGCAATATTCTTATTGCTGCAACAGCGAAAAAGGACAAATTCAGAGGTGGCGATGACGATGAGACACTCGTTTGAGCTCGTAGTACTCTGCTGTTGATAATTCCGGTTACAGTTGACGTTGGCGCTGTGCGATGGCGCTATCGTCGAGCGTCGAATTTGAAGTTTGTCGAAGGCACGAGGCGCGCTGATCAGCAATCTTCGTAAACTTAGCGTTAAGGGGTTAGGCTACTGAAAATGAGGAGTGCTCATTCGTCGTTTGAGGAAACTCAAATTCAAGAGCAAAGTCTATCGTATGGTGCAGGAATCGCGGATTGAAGGGGTGCTCATGATTGCGACCATGAGACTACTAGTGAAACTTTAAGGGGGGAATACCTTTACGCGAGGAAAAAATTTGCTGTTTCATGACTTTTCTTAGAGGAAAAATTTCTGTGCCACTTTTGACACTTAGGGTTTGTTTTATTACTTTTGGCTGCGACTAGTACTTTTGAAAAATGAGTCTTTCAAAATGGCGGATGCATGGCACGGGATTCTAATCTGCATTTCCAAGACTGGCGTGACGTGTAGCTAAAAAACCAATGGACCGATTCTCGTGAAATTTGGTACAAATCTTTCTAGCCTTATCGTCTAAAACACGAAGCTAAATGTTTTTAAAATAAAAAAAGCTATTTTTTTATGCAAAATGTAGCTTTTTTCGGAAAAATCAGTTTTTTTGTTTCAAAGCGTATCATCTAATAGATTTTCAAAACCTTCGTTGATGTTTTTGTTGGTTCAGAAGACCACGCCATACCTGCGCCATTTTTAAAGATTAATTAAAAAGCCAGGTAATAAGTAGCCAAAAGTAGCAATAAAAAATACCCCGAGTCTTGAAAAAAGCGGAGAAATCTTTCCTTTAAAAAAAAAGTCATTGAAATCAGCAACTTTTTCGTCGCCTAAAAGTATCTCCCCCCTTAAACGCATTTTTCTCGAAGTTATGTCTTTCGAAACGGTGTACACGATTCCTCGACATCTAATTAACTGATTGACTTGAAATTTGGTACACTTATTCAGTATAACAGTAGTTCAGTCTTGACCGACGTTTTTCTTCCTAAAGTTATTTTTTCATTAGTTATTGATAATAATCATGTTGCTCCAAGAAAAAACAATTTCAACACTCGTTTTTTGACGATTGAAACACGATAACAAAAAAAAACTCGGTCACGTCGTAGCCAATATTATCTATTTCAAGAAAAAAAAACTTTTTTCTCCTCCGATCTACCTGGTGGCCAAAATCACGTACACCGTTGAGCCCCTCACGTTCAAAGGTCCTTCACGAGATTGTTTATAACTTCTTCAATTATTCGTATTTTTAATTCAAATTTGGTGCACATTTTTTTATACATACAAGTAAATGTCGAAACAATTTTTCAATAATCTTACTCCTTCGAAATGAATTAGTTCTAATGACCTCAATTTTCGGGTCGTCGCATCAGCCTAACCCCTTAAAGTCGTATTCTCAGGCAAAACCCGCTGCATTAATGTGGAAAATAATGTATTGTCACAATAACTATTCAACTGCTTTCCAGTTGTTGAAAAAATAAGATTCCACATACTCCTAATTAACAGAGAACATTGGGTTTGTGCTGTCACTAAAGAACGTGCGAAGTACCTTTAACCTTCCGAGGCCCAGAATGGGGAAGGCTGGATCGAAGATGGATCCATCGTACTGATAAAATAAAATAATTTATATATTATATCTTTTTAATAGGGAAAATGCTTTTTTTTCTTCGAAACCCACGTAACTCCTTAAGCGCAGTTTGAAAGTGAAGTTCACCGCGACGTTGGGTGACGATGCCAACGGACCGATTGGAAAGCTGCCTTATGACTTTGTCCCGAAAATACTACGCGAGGCCTCAGGAGGTTAAAGCCTTAGGCCACAGTAACGGGTATAAAATCATGTGCGAATTTGACCATTTTTTTCGTACGAAAAAGTGATTCACCCGTAAAATTAATTACACATCTATCCAGTATGAATATCAAGCTGTTAGAAAATATGTATATTTTTTTTTCGATGTACAAAATGGCCGACTACACGAAACTTCTCGAAACAGCTTTTTTCCAATTCGCGTGACAAATAACTTCAACAATTTTCACTCGATTTACTTCAAATTCAAAAGTTATGTTCCTAATTGCGTTTCGCAGAGAAGTACGTACGGAATTTCTGATTAATCGAAAACTTTTCATTTTATGAGCAGTTGTAACGAAATTTTTCACTGAAAATTCATTTCTTAAGTTCAAATACCTACAACTTTTGAATAAAACAATATTTTTAAATTCCGTACGTACTTTTCCAGGTACTCTAATGTAGATTGACGAGAATCTTTGTTTTTTGTTCTAGGTAAAAAATTGTGGATGCTAAATGTCACGCTGCGGAGTGCCTAAAAAAAATATAAAAGAAAATATTAATAGCCGGCCATTTTGTACATCGAAAAAAATATATATATTTTCTAACAGCTTGATATTCATACTAAATAGATGTGTAATTAATTTTATGAGTGAATCACTTTTTCATACGAAAAAAAAATTGTTATATTCGCACATGATTTTATACCCGTTTGACCTAAGGCCTTAAGAACATTGGGTCAAAACAAAATCGCTGTGAGACGATACACATGAAATAAATGCCCGACAATTGTTATCGATTGATTGAAGTCAAAATGCCCTCGCCGGTAAAGTGTTGCTGAACGAGTAGAATAAGTCGTGAAAACTGATAAAACAGCACCACGGATCGAACAGAAAGTGACGTTGTCCACGAAGCAATTCGTCAAAAAGATTCGTTGGTGAAAATTGATACAGAATAAAATTGGCCAAGCTACCTCTGTATTAAACGGTGTTGAAATTATTCCTAACACACCGCGTCAATTGAATTATTTATTTCCTATCTCTTCGGAAAGAATGACAATTTCAAACAAAAACAAAAATCTATTTTTTCTTAACCGTTACCATCGAGAAAAGTCCCGTGTGAGGAATGATTGATTGTTGCAATACATTTACGTTCCAGCATCAACGGATTTTCATACAGTAATTTACAATTTTGCAAATCATTGTTACGGTCTTAATTATCGTATTGAGAGAGAAAAAAAACCAGTGTCACGACATTCACAAAGTAATTGTGGCAAAGCCTTCGATATAACTATTACGAGTACCATTGAATTCCAACCGGGCGCAAAAACCTCAAACAATTGCACCTCAAACCGGCACCGTTTTCTATAAAATACGTTCTCGGTATCAAATCGATGGTTGCATTTTGTTCGCATCTCAATGAAATGTTCTTCCTCCTTTCTTGCTCGTTGCTTCTCGTCTATTTTTGCAACCTCAGTCGAGACGGCTTATCGACGGGCTTTGAACGCGAGATTTTTTCGCCCGCGCAACTCCAAATTCGTAACAAATCTACCCCGCTAATGTTTAGAAATTTGACAGATGGGGCGCGAGAAATTCGCGATAATTGAATACGTATCGTGTTTGAAAGTATCGATATCACGTGATTGCATTTTTCGAATGTCTTTTTGTTGTTGGAGAATTGGTCATGACGTAGAGGTCCAAAGTTTAATAGTCCCCCTTGATCATCGCGGACGCACTTTGCGTTTCTCCGTTTGTTTTTTTTACCGAGCTAGTGAAGATTTCCGACTGAAATGTCCGGGGTAAGAGCTACCGAGCGTGCCCCGAGGATCTGATATTCGTAAAGGAAGAAGAAAGAATAACGAAACGAGTTATCAGGACGATCCGCGATAGAAGCGTCGAACGGTCGAGCGCCGATGTTACTCTTGGTGCTGAACGTACTGTGGTACCAATTGCTGAGTCACAGTCAGCAGAATATTCGTCAGCCATCTCAAAGGGCTGGGCATCGTTGGTTTCGCCGACACGGCCGTTAGAGCGTTCCTTATTTCGTAAAAGAGGTTACGCGTGGACGGATTTCTCCTCGAGGACAAACGCATTTTCAAAAATTGATAATAAATGAACGGCGTGAATAAGCCAGCTTGTCCTCTGCGAACAAAAGGAAAACGAGCGTTATTGCGATCGTTCGATGTATTCGTCGCGCGAGTTATTCGTCAACGGAATTAATTGATGATCGACGAAACAGAGACACGCGATATACTCACGAAAATACGAGGATGATGGTGAGGGGCAATATCATAATTTCACACAAGGCGCAAAAGCGCAGAATATTCCGTGACTGGAATTCGATGAGCGATATCAAAAGTCTGGCTCCCCACCAGCTGTTTTGACCTAGACACTGTTTCTCCGAGAAAAAACAAAACCGGTTATTACACTCCGTTCTACAATTAAATGACACGATGACTCGAAAACGCCGCCATGATATCTTCCTTTTTTTGCCTCTTATCTAGGTACTTACGTCGAGCAACGTGAGGGAATAGCTCGCGGAATGCAACATCGCAAAAAGAACTACCGGTGCCAATACCACTGTACAATATTCATTAAGGAATTCGTAATAACTCGGCTTGCATGCGATGGAAAAGAAACGTCAAAGCCGAAGTAATTTTGTTATCGCAATAGCGTCGAGCGTTGCACTTGGCGTTTTTTTTTCGCAAATATCGGTAATGAAATAATTTTAATCGCGCACTCTTTCCGATTTCAAGTGTGAATGAGGAAAAAGTTGATTCAGCGAAACAAATATTGATTGAGTTTGTTTGAGGTTTAAAAATGTTAGGGTATTAATGGTCCTCTGTAGGAATTATATTTGGATAATATACCAACGGATATCTCGAGAAAAAAAAATCAATTCACCGATCGATAAAGAATCAGATAAAATACGTTTGCAATATACTAATCGTTCCGAATGGTCACTCATTTTTTTCACAAAATACAAATAACCATCGTATTTTGAGCAATTACCCTTTATCGTTATACTTAAGGGGTTAGGCCACGGTTGAAGTTTCGAAAAATCGTTAGTAGCTTGCGGCAGCGCAAACTGAAGAGAAAAGCCCATCTTACCGTGCAGAAATCGTTGATTGAAGGTAAACTCGTTACAACGATGGAACTGCTTGTAAAACTTTAAAGGGGTTTTTCTCGAAACTGGTTTTCAAAACGGTGTACACGATTTCTCGACATCCGATGAACGGATTGACTTGAAATTTGGTACACTTATTCAGAGTGATAGTAGTTTAGCCTTGACCGACGTTTTTATTCTTAACACATTTTTTTGGTAATTCCTTGGATAAGTGACTTTTCCGAAAAATGAGCCGACAATCATTTTTTGCTTTTTTCTCATTTATTGGGTTATAAATTATGATATTTAGCCTGGGGAAGCTGAAATTCACTTTCCCATAAAAAGTTAAGGGGTTTTGAATTTTTTTTAAGTTTTTGAACATTCCGACGCCTATATTGAATTTGTTTGGGTTTTTGCAGAAGTTCGGAATTATTTTTAACGATTTCTTGCTCGTAAAAAATTATTTTTAACGATTTCTTGCTGGTAAAAAAATATTTTCAGCGATTTCTTGCTCGTAAAAAATTATTTATAACGATTTCTTGCTCGTAAAAAATTATTTATAACGATTTCGTGCTCGTGAAAAATTATATTTAACGATTTCGTGCTCGTAAAAAATTATTTTCAGCGATTTCTTGCTCGTGAAAAAATTTGTTAATGAAAAATGTTAACTTTCCCCCACTGAATAACATCATTCATAACCCAATAGATGAGAAAATAGCAACAACAAAAACTTTTAGCCTCGTTTTTCGCAATTCATTTATCTCAAGAATTGAACGTTTTTTTTGTTTTTATTAGTTATTGAGAACAATGTAATTTTTCCTCGAAAAATCGCAAGTTCAAAATTCAAAAATTCCTTTTTTGATTATCGAAGCACGATAACAAAAAAGTTCGATCAAGTCTTAGCCAAAATTATCGATTTTACTAAAAGAAAACTTTTTTCTTTCAGATCAACCGGGTGGCTAAAATCAAGTACACCGTGAAGCCCCTCACAGTACCTTCACAAGATTATTTATAATATTTTCAGTTATTACTATTTTGTAAATAAATTTGTTACACTACTTGGCACATTCAAGTTGATATCCAATCGATTTTCCAACCATCTCGCTTATTCCTTCAAAATTAGTTTCCTCAAACGCTAATTTTCAGGTCATTGCGCTAGCCTGACCCCTTAAGTGATCTTTTTCGGAAAAACGAAGCATCGGGCACTCCGAAACTGGCAGACGCAGAACTTGTCTTTCTTTTGCCATATTATTCATCCGTGTTGAATCTCTGTTTGAAAATTTCAGCCATCTCTCTTTCACTTGTACCGTACACAGCTTCCGTCCCGCTGCGGAGAGCTAGCCCATTTTCAAACTCCCATTGTTCTCATAGACGCCTGATACTTGTACTCTCAAAGTTTGCATCGTTGGTACGCACCGAAAATCGCTCACTTATACTTTCATGCCCTCATTTTAATCGATTTACATTATTCTTTTCAGCAGATAAATATTCTGGATCTCCAAATAAGCAAGTGGAAAGCTGATTGAGGCATTTTCGTAAAAAATATCGGGCAAAAAAGATGCGAGCGATTGAAAAATCATTTGCGTTGCATTGCAAGGATGCAAGCTTCGATCTTAATATGTGGTAACAAAGACGAGAATCGCCTTCCGTTCCGTTCGGAACGTAAGCCAGCTAGGAGAAAACTCAGCGGGGCTTCCGCTCCTCCGACTGTTTCAAAAGGATACGCAACGCCGGTGACACGTAGAGGAATATGAGAGAGTAGAGCAAGTAGTGGCACGAGTCCTCCAGAAGCAGAGTCTCCAGGAAGTGCATATTCAGCTGGAACCTGGGTACTCTCTGATGGAGCCTAAGCGCGCTCGTCGCCGCGCTGCTCATTAGAACTTTGTAATAGGCGTTGTATCGGTTGCTGCGTACATTCGCGAAAAACAAAAACTGTATTAGATCGTCGCTCCGCATGATCGGTATCGATGATTAATCGGGTCGATTCGGCGCTTACCCGAACAACGGTACGATATATCCTATGGTGAAAAGGATACTGAAGATCCTGGTGACCCACAATCCTACTTGCACTTTATTGTCGACAACGTGCTGCTTGAGAGCCCCCCATCCTTTCTCGACCTGCGGCGACGTCTCGCCGGATCCCGAACTCGATCTATCCGTCATTCTACAATAATTGATCGATCAATTGCTAATTGACTCGTCTATCGAACGAAACTCTACGCGCACACGTGTACTGTGAGAGTGGAGATAATTGCCAGCGCGCGGGATGTACACGATGCCGCGAGGAGTGAGGAGAAAGACGAAAATTTCAAGTCATCCGAAGTCCGACGACGCTCGGTGGCTGTGTACAGTTAAACGAGGGGACGAATCCTTCCGCTTAGGGGGTCAAACTTCGTAAGTCTCGAGGGACGCTAACACGAGACGCGTGGATGTTCGAAACAAAAAAAAGGAAGAAAAAAAAAAAGGTGTGCGCACGGTTAAAACGACAAATATTCACTCACTTTGAACGTTTTTTTTATGCGCAACGATGTAACCGACGTCGTTGACTATCCCTCTCGTTCGCAGCCGAATCTCTCAGGCAAAAAAGAATCACATACTCGTGTACGTGTCGCATATGTATATACGTATAATTTCCTGAATTTCAGATGGCCCGTCAACACCAACCGTAGGTAAGTCACGCTGCGGCCCACAGTTTGCGTGATATCTGAAAGATGGCGCTGACGGTGTTGTTCCGCTTTCTGCATCGACCACGGTGACGACGATGACCACGGTCTTACGCGCTGACCCCTAAGTAGCAGTGCTACAGGTGGCAGAAGAGAGAACTACCACTTTGCCGCATTATCCTAGCGACTCCCCCCCTGCAAGTTTCCACACGTGTATGTAAAACTGTGGCATGTCACACGCCGAGCATGCGAAACGCATTTTCCTCTCTCGCCCTGCGCTGTCCCTCACGTCTCTCGCCTCACAGACATCCACCGGTATTTACTTGCCCGTTCCGGAAATCGACGAGTGTTTTTTTTTCTCAAGACACTCGAGTTCGCGACTCGCTATGTACCCGGGAGATGCATTTTTTTTCTCTCCAGGTTGCCCAGGGCGAGACGAAGCCACTGGGTAGAAAAAGTTCAACAGCGCATCGACCTACTGCGGTCGCCCATGTGGCACGAATTCCCGTGAACGAAGCAGACGTGTTACTATAACAGTACTACAGTTATTCAACACGTCACCCAATGCGCGTTAGTCTTGCCCGTGCGGTACAATTTTACGGATCGATCGGAACGAGACAAAATATTAACTCGATAGACATTCTCGCGTCATTGGCTGTCTCTGGACGTTTTAGGCCTCGTGACGGTTAAACTTTTGCAAACATTGCGCTTCGACATAAAAATGTGCACGATGAACTAAATAACGTCATTCGCCAGTTCGCTCGGAAACGATTTTTTCGGCGAACGTCGCGAAACGCGAAACTATCGTCAGCGGAATTGCAACGTTTGGGGAGCGCGCGGCAAAGGCCTTTCACCGTGCGAAGACACGCAAAGAATATTTCGCAATAGACGCAAACTCGGGGGTTTATGAACTTGACGAGAAATTCAGCTACCTCGATACCGCGTTCACTCGGCTCTTTTCGTTCCGCGGAAGCGCATGCAACCTCACGAGCGATACAAATCCACGATGATACTTCTTGGATCGGGGATAGCGTTGATCGGTAGCTTGTGCGCATGGACGAAAGGACGAAACTTCTTGTCGCTTATAGCCAGTTATATTCTTTTAGAACTTCGGTATCAAGTTATAGGGTTTAAAGGACTGTTTCAAGATTTTCGCGACGCCAAGCACAACAGGACTGGTAAGTTCGTCAGATTTTCCTTTTTTTTTTTCAAGTAACTATTATTTGGGATATTTCGATACTAGGAGTAATACCAAACCATTTCAAGCGTCTACCTAATGAGAAATTTTCCGCAGATTACGAATATCACCGAATTATCGCCGAAGGCTCAAAATTACGCGGGCCAAACGCGAAAAACGTCTTTTTCACAATTCTGACAATTTTGTTATTTTCAAAAGTTTGGTTTGGGGGGAAAAAAAAAATTCCCATCTCAGCCAAAAATGAGTGGCTTCACTGAATTTGGGTAATTCACTGAATATCAGTGAGTTTCTTTTCCAAAGCTCAAAATTACGCGGGCGAACAGCGAAAAACGTCTTTTGCCACACTTAACGATTTTTGTAAAATCCTTGCGTTTTTGAGAAAGTTAATGGTAAATTCGTATTCAGAGGGAAAAAATACATCAATATAGAACTGGAAAAAAAATGTTATCCAACATTTTTTTCGCACTGGTAAAAAAAATTCGTTCACTCAATCGGCGCTCGTTTTTTTCTTTCATTTGTACCTTCGCTCTGCGCGCATTCTTTTCGTAACCGTTTCCTCTTCAGAATGCCGTTTGAATTGCAAAATCTCGATCTTTTTTCGCTTTTTGGCGATATTTCAAAGACGGACCATCGATAATCGCCAATTTTGACAGGCATAGTCATTTGCCTGTTTTTCGTTACGAAGATATTGTTTTTTTTTGTTTCGCTCTCTATGATTGAATGATTTTCTTCTATTAGTGCAACGAGTCTCTCATAAATCCAACCTTCCCCGTTCTGGGACTCAGAAGGATACTATTAAATGCTTTACTGTAAATAATAGCAGGTCGAAATAAAAACAAGGTCTTCCTCTTTATATTTGTGTATCGCGCTGTTGGTGAATTTCGTTATATATGATATACAGGGTGGACCATTTAACGTGACCATCCCAAATATTTTCGTTGCCTTCAGACTGACGAAAACAAACCCAAACACACCAAAATATTTTGGTGAAAAATCATTTCAAGCTCATGATAGTATAGGTCGTTGGATTCGTCTAAATATCAGCTACAACGTCTTAATTTGAAAAACCTTGGTCCCATTCGAATAACCATTGATGACCTTGAGAACGCAAAAACGATGACCTTGATAAAAATACATTTTTGTAAACTATGACCTTGATAAAAATACATTTTTTGTAAACGATGACCTTGACAAAAATGCATTTTTGTAAACCGTGACCTTGACAAAAATCAATTTTTTGTCAACTACGACGTTGACAGAAAATGAATTTTTGTAAACTATGACCTTGAAAAACATGCATTTTTGTCAAGGTCATAGTTTTCCCGTTCTCAAGGTCATCGATGGTTTTTCAAATGGGAACATGTTTCTTCTTATTAAGACTTTGTAGCTGATATTTAGACGAGTCCAACGATCTATGATATTATGACCTTGAAATGATCTTTCAGCCAAAATATTTCACAGAACTCATAAAGTATTTCACTAAAACATAAAATTAAAAAAAAAACATGTTCCCATTTGAAAAACGATTAATGACCTTGAGAATAGATTTAACGTTCTCGAAGACCTTTCTCTTCGATTTGAGTTGTCATTTTCCCAGTAGCCTAACGACTGATAGAGCGCTCATTGAATATGTTCATACTCATATGGGGCGTCGAAAGCACGATAACATAAGTCACGTAAAAGCGATTAGCGGACTAAGAGCGTCTTTCAATATTCAGCACACAAGTCTACAGATCGTTCATTTATCGGGTTGACATCGCCTTCGACTTCGAATAATAATAATAATAATAACGATTTTACGTAGTTTTACATCGAACTATTTTCAAAACTCCCTCCCAATGCCTTAGCACGACGATAGTCGTCGAATTGAATTATTCACAAACGTCACATCACTTGCAGCACTTTCTCACCCTCGTACTCGGTATCTCGAGTCTATCTGCAAGCCAAGGCTGCTCATAATTCGGCGTACATGCGAACATTTTGGCAATACGTATGCTATATTTATGTCGTTGCCAAAGAATTACTTTTTTTTTATCGATCTCGCGTTGATGAGAAAAATATGATGGGTGCAATGTTCACTCAGCTGTTTGTATTTAATTGACCGAAGCATTGAACGTTCAGCCAGATGTTACCGGAATTGGTAGAGACCACGAGCCGCTCCGGGCCAATTTAATACATATACGCGGGAAATATAAAACTTCGCACCATGATACTGTACCCGTCGATTTTTGTCGCAACCGCAATATTCATCGCAATACCAAAAGTTCGGAAATTCCTTTCGTTGCTCGCTAGTAGGATTGCTTATCGTGTGCAATATGTAAATATGTTAATCAGAGAAATAAGTCGTGACATTAAATATGCCAAGTGCAACAAAACTGGTAAGACATTTCGATCCAATTAAACCTAAAATTAAATTAACTAGGAAGGAGTAAGATGGCTGAGAAAATTGTTTGGACATTTATTTGCATGTACATTGACAGAGTTGTGTACCGAATTTCATTTAAACATGTAAATAATTGAAGAAGTTGTGAACAATCTCGTGGAGGACCTTCGAACGTGAGGGGTCAACGGTGTACTTGATTTTGGCCACCCGGTTGATCCGAAACGAAAAACCGAGTTCTTTTCTTAAAATAGATAATGTTGGCTGAGACTTGACCGATCTTTTTTTTGTTAGCGGCTTTCAATCACGATGAAAAAAAATTCTGAATTTTTTTTTCCATTTTTCGCGGAACAATGACACTATTATTGTTAATAACTAATGAAAAAAAAATGTTGAGAAGAAAAACGTCGGTCGAGACTAAACTATCATTACCCTGAATAAGTGTACCAAATTTCGAGTTAATCAGTTCCTTAAATGTCGATAAATCGTGTACACCGTTTTGAAAAACCTAGTGTAATGTTTACCAGCAGTTCGAGCGATTATTTTTTTTTTCGTCAATAATTATTTATTCATATCGACGTTATAGTTATTTACATATTTTGCCACACATTGACCCTAGGGTCTCTATACATTGACAGGAGAGAAGTGAGTTTAAAAAAAAAATGTTCATGTCAGTTTTCGTTTTTGCCTTTCGGCCACATTATTTTTTTTCTAACATATTTTCTTTGACCTAACTCTAATGATTGGGTGGGTGAAAGGGATTAGGTATTTGTAGGTGATTCATAGGAGAGGCAGTTGAATTGGGCATAGAATATTGGCTTTT
The DNA here is from genome assembly GCA_951751655.1 of Ophion costatus. Taxonomy (NCBI): domain Eukaryota; kingdom Metazoa; phylum Arthropoda; class Insecta; order Hymenoptera; family Ichneumonidae; genus Ophion; species Ophion costatus. The sequence continues at coordinate 42,120,436 of OX632359.1, read as the reverse complement.
GCAGTTCGATCGTTGTAATCACTTTAATCTGCGATTTCTATAGTATATTTTGGATCTCCCTCTTCAATTTGAGTTGCCTCAAACGATTGCCGATTTTTTGTAATTTTCGCAGTAGTCTAACCCCTCAATTCGATCTTTAAAAGGTAAAAACGCATTATCGTTTTTCTACACAGAAATAATCGTTTGTTATTGGGGGTACAAATAAGTCTACGCCGTTTGTCAAAAGATGGCCCCACCAGGAGGTTATGGTTGTAATCAGGGAGACTAGAGTAAAGGAGTGGACACTGTGTGCTAGCGATGTGGTTCCAAAATCAAGGAAAATAAGAGTTTGTAGTGGCGTTGCAATCGGCCTTCCCTTATATACTCTCTTGCTTAGCTTTCCATCGGCTATATGCGCATGCCTCGAACCTTTAGCTACAAGTATTACTATACATCGGGGAATTGCGATCGCAGCGCCTCTTGCGGTCACTTATGAGTCGGGATTTTGGGGCCGTCTTTCGCTGCTTATCTTCTATGGAGTGTCCACTCCTTTACTCTAGTCTCCCTGGTTATAATTGTCAGATGTAAAACGTCATATCGTAAGGTCGGACATCTGGCAAGACCATAACCTTGAAATAATAGCGATTTTGCATCAGCATCACATAATTTTTTTTTCGTGCCGAAATGTCGAGTTTTGAGCCGAAGAAGCATCATTTGCGGGAACGCTTGCGTTTGGCACGAATCCCCCTCCAATAATGCTTCCAATTCCGCGTCTTCGTCCACTTTCGGCCTTCCGCTACTTTCTTTGTCTTCGACGTAAAACTCACCGTTCTTAAACTTTCGAAACCACTCACGACAACTTCTCTCACTTAAGGAGGTACGATCACTTCCACGGGGTCAAAAAAGAGTCCAAATTAATTTTATCCACAGCTGCTCTGATTGATATTTACTTATGTTGATTATTCGTATTATCGATTATGCCGATGCGATTATGATAAACGTTCGAAATAGCTCAAATTTTGGCAATAGGCGCAAAAAGTATTCGTCAAAATCACATAAAAATGTCAAATCCTCAAATGTCAGACACTTTCGCACGAAAAAAATTATGCGATGCTGATAAGTCATTTTTTGTCGTTACAATACGTAGGAACAAGCACAAATATCTTCTCGCGATTATTCTCACTTGGCGTGCAGTGCCGCAATCGATTATTCGTGCGAATATAACTCGCTAAGACGAATATTAAATCATGCCGGACTTTGTCATTTTTTTTCTTTGATCTTTCCGTCTATCGCGCAATACATTAACTTCCTTGAACGTAAACACGCTCGCTCGTTCTTTTGAGTCATATAAATAAATAAAAATTCATCCATCATGGACAACAGTTCATTAACAAACTGTTTTTTCTTTCAACGTCATCTAATTGTTCTGTCGTCGCTTGTTTTTTTATCCACGCATTTTTATCAACCACGACCCAGAATTTTCCAATTTCGAATTCCCACCGAAACTGCAAAACTCACTTCTCAATATTGTCACAAATCCAAACCGCAAGATTATGACATAACCAAAAAAAAATCCAAACTGTTATTTCGCACAAACGAATATAACAAAAAAACTTTTTGAAAACACGCTTTTATTCATTATAATGTTTAGTAAATTTCAGTAAAATTCAGTTTATTTATAATGTTCAGTAAAATTGAAAATCAAAATGGTATAACTACAAAAAAGTCCCTTCCTTGGTCGCTCATCATTGGTGCAAGTACTTAGAAGATACATGAAAGTAGATATTTACAAAATATGCAATATAGATTTTGAAGGCTTGAGGCTTTTTTTATCAATTTAAACGTGCTATCTTGATTTTCAATTTCACCGAACATTATTTTTTACCTTTTAGTAGAGTGCCTTTTAAATAAAAGCTTGCTAAAAAAAGTTTATTTTTCCTTGACCTCATTTTATACTTTTTAGTATAAAATATTTATTTTTTTACCACGCCAAAAGCGCATTGCTAGTTTCGAGCCAGAAAGATAGACATACGAACGAAGCAAATTGAGGATGTATGTATGGCCCGTACATTCCCGACCAAAAGTGAGCTTCGTCGAGAATTTCGAGTACTTTGCGATGAGATGAAAATTTAAAAACGATCAAGCACATTTAAGATGCCAAGAACATTAATTTTCGGTAATAATAATGCAAAAAAGTTATACGTAAATTGTTGAAAAAAAAATTGTTCAACAAATGTCCGGTGAACTACTTTTTTTTATATTATAAAATGCATTCGTAGATTTTTCTAGATAGGCATGAATTTTTTTAGATTTTTTTTTCTTTTTTTCACTTAAAATTTTTTAATTAAAAAAATGCATGAGAGGTCACAAATTTTTAATATGTTTTCGGACCAATGTTCCATATTAAATGCAAGAAGTGTCCGGGGTATTGAACGAACAGTGTCATAGGTACAGCCTCTGAAACATTCCAAAAACAGGATTTTCGAAATATAGAGAAAATTCCCTGAAAAATCGACTATTCAGAAAAATATAATAATTTATTCAATCTCACGAAAAATCAAGTTTACCGGAGACTTTTTAAACAATTTTTTGTTTAAACAATTTATTTATAAATTGTTGGCATTCTTATTGTTCAAGACTAATGTTCGTAGCATCTCCAATACGGTTGATTTTTTTCAGATTTTAATGTTGTCGCAAAGTACTCAAAGTTCTCATCGAAACTCACTTTTGATAAAGAATGTACGAGCAGTACATCGTTAAACAAAAGCGTGCAAAAATGCGGTACTTAACCGCGTGTCTTTGTTCCCGAAGTTCTTTTTTTTCGGCAGAGAACCGAAAATGGAACATAGGAGTGAAAAAAAGGTTAGCCAATTTGTTTTCTTTTCCGGTAAAAATTCATCATCGTCGAACGATTTTCTTTCTGTTTGCAGATTTGCCAAGAAAAACAGGATGCGTGGCCGTGGTAACAGGTGGGTCGAGGGGACTTGGGGTCGAAGTTATTAAAATGCTGATGAAGTGTGACATGGAAATAATTCTGGGTAAGTGCGACAGAATTACAATGGGCCCTTCTGCCCTTTCGACTTAAAAAACAACAACAACAACAACGTTGCCACGTTACAAAATGCATGCTAATTTCAGCGTGCAGAAATACATCAGCGGGTGAAAAAGCCATCGAGAATATCAGAGAGTCCGGAGTGAAAGATGGCAAAGCCAGAGTATACGAGCTCGACAATTCGAGCCTCGAGTCTGTGAGAAAATTCTCTCAGAGTGTGAAAAATGATTACAGTAAAATCGACATTCTCATCAACAACGGTAGGAAATCTTACTCATTCTCGCACACCGAGAGAAAAAGCAAACGCGAAACGTCTACTGAGCTTTCTTTTTTCGCCACCAGCTGGTATCATGTTTACACCTTACACCGAGACGATGGACGGTTTCGAGCAGCACTGGGGCGTCAATTATCTGTCGCACTTTTTACTGACCGCTTTGCTCCTGCCACTCTTGCGAAACGCCGGCACCCAAGACACTCGAGCGAGAATAATAAACGTGACGTCATGTGCGCATCTTTTGGGAACGATCAACTTTGAAGACGTCAATCAGAAGTACCTTAAAAAATTCCCTTTCAGTCGCGTACCTAACCTCTTTTATTTTTCGAGGAGGAGGTATACTTTACAAGAAATATCTTTGGGCGACGAAAGAATTCCTGATTTTCATCACTTTTTTAGGGCAGAGTTCTTCGCCATTTTTGAGACTAAGCTTTACTACTATTTTTGGCTGCTACATGGTACTTTTCAACTTATTGATCTTTCAAAATGACGGAGTTGTGGCTCGGTCTTCTAAGCAAGTTGCAGCTGATGTCAGACGGCGTGACACGTAGCGTTGGCGGGATTAACCTGAAAAAGAAACCAACGAAGACTTTTCCTTCATTAACACTCGTACGCAGAATATGAAGGAAGCAAAAGTGAGAAATTTTGAAAATATAAAAATTGCGTACTTTTGCGAAGGAATCCCGAGACGACATACAACAACCCAATTTCCGATCGCTACAAAAGTGTATACAATAGTGAGAATCCGTCAGATTCGTAAAAATAATCTGATTTATATACTTAAGGCGTTACCCCCACTTGGAGCGCAAAAAAAGGCCTTTTTCATGAATTTTTTTAAAGAAAACTACAAAACTTTTTTAATCGATCAATATACCATCTTAAAGAACACATCTTGAAGAACTTTCAGTAATCTTTTTATTGAAAAATATTACATTCTTTAGTGGCAATTGGCCGTCAATGAAATAATGTTTTTAATACACGGTTTGCGGTGACCAACATTGCGGCGAAGTGGATCATCTGAAAAAAAAATGCGGATGGATTTAGTCAAATATAAGTATAAACTAGTCTTTAATCGAAGGATTTTAAAAAATATTCATTTTTCACAAAATGACGGACAGTCAAAGTTAATGGTTCGATTTTAACGAAAAAAACGGCCGTTTTTTGGCTATAAAACGGCCATTTTTTCGAAAAAAAAATCGAACGATTAAAGACTACATTTTTATGTATTAAATAAGCCTGCAAAATTTCAAGAAGATCGGTTCATTAGTGTTCGAGTAATCTTGGTCACCGACTTCAGAAATGCCATTTTGAGAAAAACGCGTTTAAAGTTTCAATTTCAGTTCTTCAATTCACGGATTCTTCTCTTTCAACGATCATATCTCAGTCAATTTTGTTCGGATCGACTTGAAATTTTCAGGACATATTCTCAGATACTTATACTTCGAAAAAAATGCAATAAAAAATCGATTTTTTCAACATCGCAAGTGGGGGTAACCCCTTAACACTTGTAGTAATCCAATGCTCTCAGAAAAAAATACGCCTATTGACCGAATTTTCATGTAATATCAAGTTTAATTTGAACTTCCGGTATTGGATTTATTACCACTTGCTACGATAAAGAGACGCGACAGCAAGGCAACAGCAGATTGTAGTCCTAACCTCATCTCACTCATCCGAATTTCATTTCGTTCATTTATTACAAATTTTTTTTTTTGCGTATGTTAAAAATATAAATTGTACAGGTCTCAAGTATGATCAGTGGTATGACTAGTGTGAAGCGATAGGACTACCTTATGAGATCAATCACAATCATTTATTGAATGTTAACCAACAATGAGTACCTACCTAATAAGGAAGTCCACGTACCTATCTAAATCACAACGCGAAAATATTCATATTATCACTTACCTCTGTGTATCTCAAAAACCAGAGCCACTGTACCGACCCTCTGTTTTTTCTAAAGCGGGTACTGACAAGTTTCTATTTTTGTCAGGTTAACAAACACAATGATCAAATACCGCAATCTAGCTGTATATTGCGGGAGAACAATGACTTCGAACATAACTGCGATAGGTAGATAAGCAAAAAACACAAACTCAGCTGATTTATCAACTTCTGACACAAAAAATCATATAATATCACCTCTCATAACCGAATCGCGCGAGAGCGACTCACAGACAGGTTCATACCCATTGGCACCAGAGGGCGGTTCTCATGTGACAAAGACGCACATATATACATGTCCACTCCTGAGAAACAGAAAAGGTTCAGTGTACACACTGTTGCCACCGTTCCCGCTTTGGCCCTACAGCTTGTAACGTTTAGAAACATTAGTCTGGTTAAAACGAGACTTAGCTTGTGGTCTTTAACTTGAAAAAAGATTTTTTGAAGCGAACAGTTCTTTATTTGACCCTAATCTGGGTAACTTGCAAAACCTGCAAAAACCCTCAGTAATAAAAAAAATATATATCACATAACAGCCGAAAACAGTAATAAAACTACCCAACTCTCAAAACTGGCGAAGAAATCTTTCCTTTTGAAGAAAACTCACGAAAATCACCAAATTTATTTCTCGCCCAAAGGTGTCTCTCTTGACGCTCATCATTTGTTTCCGCAGAAACCGTTTTCTCACGTCTGCGGCTTATGCGCAGAGCAAGCTGGCCTCCGCTATGTTCACGACGACTCTGCAACGTCTCCTCCAAGATAGGAAAATCCACGTGCAGACTTTCGCCCTTCATCCGGGAATCGTTAATACTGATTTGTTCGAAAACACGATGTTCAACAGATTTAAACTATTAGCCAAGCTGTTTTTCAAGGTAAACATCCGAAAGTGACATTTTTTTTGTTTTCGTGTACCGGAATAAAACAAAGGGCGGAGGGGGGGGGGGGCGAAAGTTCGTTACTTCGATAGCGCTATGAACCGACGATTTCGAAACAGCATTATCATCAATGGCGAATTTTCATGACGTTCCAGAGTCCAAAGAAAGGCGCAACTACGATCGTGTACGCGGCAGTGAGCGAAAAAATCGAGAACAGTGGCGGAACGTACCTCAACAATTGTCGCAATGCTTCGATGCATCGTTGGACAAAGAACCACGCGCTTTGCGAACGTCTTTTCAAGCTCAGTCTCGAGCAAGTCAAACTCAAAGATTTTTTCGAATACCTCTAACTGACCAATTATTGTTTTTTTATATCCTTTACTCTGTAACCGAAATAAGAGACATTTATTAGCCCAACGATTCTGTTGGTATTTATGTCAAAAATATACCCACCGTATAAGCCAGAAGATTCACCCGCGTCGTTCATTTCATCAAAGCTCAAGACCCTCTGGACAGTAGTGAAAAAAAAAACATATTTCGCGAAAGTACGATTGTATCGACGGTCGGTATTTTACGATCTTGAGAAAAAAACGTGCCCGGAAACATTCCAGGTACTTGTCTCGCTCGTGCGTACAAATAACGCCGTAGTGTGAACGCACACTGAATATGCATCGCAGTTTTATCGAACATAAAGGCTCAGCGGAGAAATCACGATTCCTTTGACGCGCTACAACTGTTTACATTTTTTGCTTCTTCTTTTTATTATTACACTGAATAGACAATGTAGAACTCTAATTAGCATCGTGTGTCTCTATCAGGTAGCGCGTGGCCCATTGTATGCTAATACAAAGAAAACTTCACTTAGCACAACGATCAACCGAACATGTGTAACGACATCCGTTTAACAGAGTAATTTCGTTTCCTTCATTCCTTATTCGCTTTTTCTAGCCATTTCTTTTTTTCTCCACCGCATATGAGCACGTTAAATTTCTTCGTGTAATTAATTTTTGACAGTTGTTTCAATCTTTCTCCCATCGCGACTTGTGCCTGCCAATGGCCACTTTTTATTTTCCATCGTCAAAGAACGTAGGCCCATCCTGGCACACTTGTATTCGGCCACGATTTTGACACACTGGGTCGTTTTGACCAGCATACTTCAACCACGTGATTCGGTCGGTTCTCGTTGGAAAAAATCCGGGATACACTTTCAACGTTTCTCAATGTGTCTGCACAATTAAAATGCGGAAGGCACATTTAATTGTATAAAATTATTGAAAACTTCCATTTTCGTGAAAGTGCGGCGGCTTTTTTCGGAACCGGATACAAAATATGTTCGAATCAGATTATTACCGTTGACGTTATTCGTTATTTCAACGAATAATTTAACGTGCTCGTACTCGCTACAGTTGTATTATTTTGATAGAAAAAAAAAAGAAGAATTTGTTACACGCAGGGAACACGACGAATTGATATGTTTGTCCGAAAATTCGTTTGTTTCGTTCGTATTTCTGTGCTCACGATTATGGTCCAGCTGCTAGGTCGAGCAAAAAAGAAAATGGCTCGGAAAAAGACGTATACGAAGCGTGGGTTTTACATTGCCCCTAGCGTACGTGAGCGACAAATGCAACGTTGAAATGCTTAGCACACGTGGCTCGTCGTTCGTATAACAAAATCTAAACTACGACAGTCATTCCTTACAGCCAAGTGTAAGGAAACATTCGATCGCATCGACGAACAAAAAAGAATAAACATACGCAAGAAACGCGACATCGGTCGGACCAGCCTATTTTTGTTTTTTCAGAAAAGGTGATGTTCAACATTTCACCGAAAATGCACTCGAAGACTAGAGTCGCGTATTAGAAAAGACTCAACATTTTCAAATATATCAATTCTAATAGCCCTTGCCGATTTTAAAGTACAAAACATCAACGCAATAAATTATTCTCAATATAATACAACGTTAAACGATACGCCAGTGCTGAATTATCAACGCAAATCAATAACTATTGAAAGAAATCTAGTCGATGCCTTTCCAACATTCAACGAACATTTCTTGTTTTTTTTTTCTTCACTTTCACCACGCACATACATTAATAGAAAAGTTTTGCTTTCTTTCATATCGCAATTTCGTTGGCGATCCGAAGTAATGAAGATTTGTCCATTATTACACCAACGCTTCTACTACGAGAATTTGAGGCAAAATATATACGCGACGAGTTTTCGTCCAAAATGGAGGATTGCGTGTCTTTTTTTCAAACGCGACGAGCGCCCTTCGTTAGAAGAGAAAATATAAATTCGCGATCGCGGATAACTTTGCTTCTACGGCCTTCTACAGCGACAAATTAAAACTTCGCTTGTACAGCGTTCTAGCGACAAATTGAAACTTTTCTCGTACAGCGTTCTAGCGGCAAATGAAAACGTTGCTTGTACACCGTTCTAGCGACAAATTAAAACGTTAACGCGTTAATACGCTTTTGCGAGGTATACTAATAGCCAAAGCGACGTAGGAACACAACGAAAAGTCACTATTCTCCTTGGTCCATCGACGAAAGTATCAACGAGCCTCGGGCACGACCTCGGGCTCTCCAGCTGCCTCGCGAGAGTACAAATTACATTCTCTATCGCGTCGAAAAATACAAATCAACAACCACTTTCGGAGATAGTAATCTTGCGTAACTTTGAATCATTTTTTCCATCCATCCTATTGAAATTAATTACAAAATGTCGTTATCGTTATTTCACGAACACGATTATGACCGTTGCTTTCGTTCGTTCGCTTTTTTTTTCTCGCATTTCCATCTTGAGATGCGTAAAAAGGTCGACTGCATTGTAAAGAGTATCGATTCGCGTGAGCAAAAATATCGTCGGCGTATTAAAAAAAAACAATTCACGAAGATCAAATCAAGGAAGCGAGCATTTGGAAAACTTTTCAAACGGATGTAAATATGGACCGGGTGCCCATCCCGGAATGGTGAAAAGACAGCGCTACGCTTCTTCCCCTCCCGTAGGGCAAAAAAAGTCGCGTCGCTTCTTTTTTTCCGTCGTCTCGAAGGTAACTTTGTGTATTAACTGCTACGATAAATAAAAAAAAAACAAAACGAATCACTTATATCACGTGTGATGTGCAAATACTCCGAGTTTCGATTACTTTGGGGGCAGAGGGGGGGGGGAGGCTTTAGAAAATTATGCAACGCTCTCTTGTGTAGACTCGGAGACTGCCACACCGGCAAGTGGCCACGTAAAAAATGTTTTTTTCCTCTTCTCCGTCCGCCAGACGACGATCCTTGTTTTCGAAATGTTTCGCATTCTCATCCCGTCGACGTGTTGGAATTAGGACAATCGGTTGCAACCGCAATTGCTGTTGTCCCCGATCGAAGTCGTCTTTCCATTTATCGCTGTTGCGTTGGTCTCGTACCTTGGCAATTCTTGACTTCTCGCTTGCTAAAGTGCCAAAAAAAAAACAATTACATTTTCCAACATACGGAATCGATTTCTTCCCTTCATCAAGGGAGAAAAACGACTTTTCAGAGCGGTATCCCACCTCCATGAGTTCGGCGGCTATTTCCATGAAGAGTCGCTCGACGTTCTCCGCCTCCTTCGCGGACGTCTCCAAAAAGTACATCCCGTGCTGTTGAGCAAAATTCGAGCCTACTTGAGTCGGAATTTCACGATCTTCCCGATCAATTTTGTTACCTGTCAACAATTGCAATTTGTTAGTATTCAGCTCGGCGCTCAGTTGGCAATCTCAAGAATCATCAATATTTCCCAAAGGTACAAGCTTAAAAAAAAAAGATTGCTCGTACTTTCGTGTATCACGTAAAATAAATTATTCTGGCTATCAATTTTATACAAAGAATCGGAATGAACGAAATTATAACTTACAATCGTGAAAAACATATACCAACTCCCACGATCGAATGACGTTTTCGGATGGCGTTGAAATTTGCATCATTGGAATGTGACGAGATCTTTGAAATTTTTGTATCGTTTCTTTACTTTTGTCACAATATATCATTTCTTTTATACACTAAGATTATGGATCTCTTATGAGAATGGAAAAAACCGTTTGAGTGATTTTCGTACCCTGAATCGTCGAAAGAGACCGTAAGCAATAAAAGAAAAATAAACTTTCATTGCATTCCAACGATGCAAAATTCAACGTCATGTTTTTAAGGCTCGATCATCCATCGCGTATTATTGAGCCCGTGCCCTTTTTGCTTCTCTCTCCATCTCTATATCGGTTCGATAAACGAGCCCATGATCACGCGAATCTTCGCGTGTTCAGAGAAAAACGACGCGACCTTTTATATACATACACTAGTGGAATTCATTTTGGACACTTTTGGTAGAAATTAGCTTTCCTGGTATTTGCACAGAAAATTTATATTCTGCTGCGCCGAAATGAAACTGCAATTTTTTAGTTGGAAAATAATGTAAATATGTAAAATAATGTTTGTACTTAATATTTGCCTTGATAAATCTACTTGGATAAGAATATAAAATATAAGCAATTATAACCTGAAAGTGAGCACTAAATGCCATACGTTTAAAATTTGACAAGTGTCACAAATTTATTTCACTAGTGTGTGTTTGTGTGTGTGTGTGTGTGTGTGTGTGAGAGAGAGAGAGAGAGAGAGAGAGAGAGAGAGAGAGAGAGAGAGAGAGAGAGAGAGAGAGAGAGAGAGAGAGAGAGAGAGAGAGAGAGAGAGAGAGAGAGAGTGGTCTGGACCACTCGGTGTGATTATTAGATATAATAAACGGATTTATAACCCCAGATAAAAGCCTTTGTAATCATGCATTCTTTTTTTCAATCTTGATCAACAAGTTTCGAAGATTTAAAAGAAAAGATGCATGATGATTAGGCTCAAATTAGAGTTTATAAATCCGTCTACTATGTATAATAATCCCACTGATTAGTCCAGCCCACTCATTGATTGTATCTATCGAAAATGGTTTGCATTGGAAAAGAAAACGTTAATTTATCACGTGTAAATCAAATGGAGAGCAAAAAAACCTCAAGAGTCGCCTGGTAGAATTAACCTATAGATTGCTCTTTTCATGAGCTTCTTTGTTTCATTGTCGAGTAATATTTCAAGGATTGAGAGCCCAAATCGGGTAGTTTTTTTTTAGGCCAGCCTAATTTATATATATAAAATATCGAAAAAATAACACAAAGCGCAAAATGTCGAAAACCGTGGAACTTTTACTCAACTGAAATTACTAGGATATTACTTTTACTAAGCTGCAATTTCAGTTTAGTAAAAGGTTCACAGTTCTCGAGATATTGGGCTTTACGTTATTGGTGGAAAAAAATCATCGGCTTGTGGTTTTTCGCATGCCATTTTTACAAATGATATGAATCGACATAACTAGGGAAAGTCAGATGTGTGAATTGGGTTGTATGAAAATTCTCCATAACATCGGCTTTCATAAAGTTTCCTTAACATTTGAGGTTAAAAAGAAGGCTTTCCTAGATAAAACAAATAACCAAGAGTATTTTATTAGAATCCACGTCAAAAAGAGTTATCATTTGTAGAAATTGCATGCGAAAAACCGAAAGGAGATGATTTTTATCTCGAAAACCGTGGGACTTCTATTAAACTGAAATTCCAGTATAGAGTAGGACATGATCCGACCTATCGACAGTTGTAGGATTATCCATCCATAACCCCCTGTGTATACATTATATGTATATATATATATATATAATTTGTACTAAAAATTACCAACGACATAATATTAATAGCGGAGGAGGAAGAGCAATACGGCATGGGATCAGAGACAAAGATACGGAGGGATCGAGAAAAATAATCAAAAGAGCTATACGAATAAAAATCGACCAGGAAACACAACGAGACTGGAACAGAAATGAGAATTCGACCTATCGAAGGGAGTAAAAAAATCGAAAACAACGTATAGAAATGGAAGAGTACTGGGAAGAAAAGGGCACAGAGGGAAGAACTAGGGAAAATATTGGCCAGGTTAAGATGCAGAAATGTAGGAAGAGGAGGTAAAAAGGGATACGCAGATACTCTATGCCGCTGTCGTAGGAAAGAAGTAGAAAGTTTGGAACGCACACTCGAATGCGAGAAAATAAAAGAAAAGAAGAATAAGGAAGTGGTAGATGATTTGGAAATGTGGCCAACAGGCTACAAGGGGGAGGCGCTAAAAGGAAAAATTAATAAACAACTGAAAGGGAAACAACGATCGCAGCATTGTACGAGTATGTGAGAGCCTTCGAATGCGTGGTAAGAGAGGAAGCATAGAGTAGAAAAAGGACGAAAGGTAAACGCTAACAAAAAAAGGCAACGTGTAAAAGGTTATCAATGTACATAGAGGGGAACTGCGTAAAAACCTGCAAGGAAATGCTTGTAAGTAACGAACTAAACTGTACTATACTATAAATTATAAATTCTACAAATATAAATTCTTCTGGCTGTTATTTTATGCAATGAATATTCAACACTGAAGGCCAAAAAAGATTGACGATCGTACCGAAGACGAGCTGCGAAAAATACTATTGAATTTCACAGTAGAGCAAGAAACTTTGGTATGAACATACCGACTAATATCCTCAGTACATTGTTGCTGGCGTATTCCTCGATCTCTCTCAACCAGTCCGGGAGGCAGTCGAAAGTTGGCTGACACGATATGTCGTAAACTAGAATCAAGGCATGGGCCGATCTGTAGTAACTTTGAGTTATGGATCGGAATCTCTCCTGACCAGCCGTGTCCCAAATTTGAAGCTGCCGAATAAACGAACATCTTGATTGAGAGATTCCACGAGATATTGTATTTCGAATTTGCGTCGACGTTTACCTTTATCTTCTCGTTCTCAATTTCCACAGTCTTGATCATAAAATCGACGCCTATGGTTGCGCCCTGTCCGGGTGGATAGAGGCCCTGTAATGTAGCAAGGATATCGCGCGTCATTAACTCGTCAAGTTCTCGGTGGCATTCTCGACTTGTAACACCCATCCGTCCTTACTTTCTTAAGGGCTTACACCACTGTAAACGTCTAACGTGAAGTGACCTTTCGCGTTTTTTCAAGGATAATAATATTCAAGAATGTTATTAGTCATATCTTCAAGCGAATAAAAAAAAAATCATACTATAAAATTATACAATATGGTGACGCTGGAGCTACTGCAGACTCAGACGAGCCTGCGGACCTTTATTTCACAGGTACCAAACTGTTTTCCCCCTTAATCTAGATGGTTCAAAGTATCTCTTAAGCCAATTCAAAAGAAATCAATTTTTTGAAAATTCCACAGTGGTGTTAGCCCTCAATGAGCAACATGTACCTAGGTAGGTCAAAAAATTGCACCGTCGAAAAATATTTCTATTCTATACCTTTTGGCTATGTACCCTGAATATTTCGTTGAAGTATTCCTAAAATCGAATGAGGTTCTAAGAGTCAGCCGAGCGAAGAATAGCAGCATCATACCCCAAACTTTGGCAAGAATATTCGAGGCGCCAACATTTGATGGTGAATTTAGGGTTACTGAGTCAAAATAAACAAATTATGAAGACTGGTAAAAGTTAATGTTTCGCTTATATTGGGGTGAAATTAGAATTTTTTGTTAGTTAAAGAAAGTAACGATTTGTTCGATATATTGAATTTCAAAAAGAATTGAATATATTTGAAATTGTTATATATTGAATATATTTGAAATTGTTATGTATTGAATATATATGATTGAATGAATTTGAAAATTTCAAGGAACGTCAGGCAAGGTAACTTGGAAGTACATACTTTCAACAGTGTCCCAGAAGCCAAGAATTATTTTAAATACCACTACCATGTTTTCCTACCTTATAGGTTGCTATAAGGTTGCGACTAAACAGTGAGTAAACTAGTACTTTCAATCACTAGGAGTCCAAAAAGGGATTAAAAGTATACCGTTCATCCCTCTTCGAACTTGTAAGGCTCCAACCCAAGCAAACCCATGCGAACGCACACCTAGAAAGGAACACTAAATCGGCCCTTTTCAGAGCCAGGAATACTGAGCAGGCAACCTCCGCCTGGTGTATTCCGGGTAAATCGAATGGCCTGCATGCACCGAATTGGGTTTCGGCCAAATAAGAGTACTTTTTTCCCTCGAGGTCATACTAAACAAATACTTTTTGAAGGTCGCCCGGCCAATTTCCATTATTTGTGATAAGATAAAGATATTGTACCCATAAGCCAACAACAATCGTTGAATTTTCGCGTATTTCCGATTACCGCTGAAAGCGCTCATAATTCCTTAAGGAAGCCAAAGGAAGCATATTCATTAGTTTTGAAATTCTCATTATTTTGGTTCAAATATCGAGAATCAACGGTCAAATATTGGCGCCTTGGATATCGTACTATGCCCCAAGCTTTAAACGCGTTTTTCTCGAAACTCTGTTTTCAAACGCGGTGGACATGATATCTCGAGAACCACTCGATGGATTGTTTCCAAATTTACAGGAGATACGACGAGACAGATTTAAAGGTCCTTGACGTTCTCACTTCTTTGAAATCGATTTTCATTTTTTAATAGTTACGTGAAAATGACGACTTTTTTTCGTAGATTTTGTATGGTTGAGATTCGATTCGTCGCCACGTTGTTAAAAAAAATGATTTTCAAAATCGACGATCGTCAAGGACTAGTATTTATTGTTAACTCGAATAATCCATTTGGTTTTTAGATTTCGGATGGACCGTTTAAGCGGGAGGGCGTCCACCGCCAAACGTAGCGAACAAAAATTTCATCATTCGCCAGTGGCGATATTTTTTGTTTTCCTGGTGATTTTTTTAAGCTTCTCAATATACGTACCTTCGTGTTCAAAAAAATATGCGTTTCTTTTTCACCAACCGTTAGCCAGCATTTTTTTCTCGGAGTTTGCCTATTTTTTCGGGCCTCTAGATAGACCCTTAATGGTATTGTTTTAATTGATATTTACATTGCCCTCACAGGGCTGTACAGGCCTCTAGGAGGCTAATGACGCATAAAAATATATCGGAGAGCATACCTGTGTAAATCTACGCACGAGACAGGTCTTGCCGACCCCTGCATTTCCGACAACGACGACTTTAAAAAGAAACTTGTAATCTTCCATCGCATTTGTTCACTCGAGCATCATAACAAACAAACGAAATATATATTTATAAAAAATGCGAGACGAAAGTGTAGGGCCTGCAGTGTTCCATTGATGGCTTTCGAATAAAACTCGGGACGGCCACTTTCTCGATCTTTCACCTTGACGTTCGTCGTACGAAACGAAAAAAAAAAAACGAATTACGAAACTTTCGTGCACCTTTCGAAATTCATTACGAGCTGGACGTTACGAGCATCAATGCTGCGCGATGTTCCCGTTTCACTTTAAAAACAAACGCTTGAGAGGTTTCTTTATCCGCGTGGACGACAACCGTGAAGGAGAGAAGAAAAAAACGTTAAACTCGCGATCATTCCTTTCCTGTCAGAGTGACGTTTTACGTGTTTCCGACCGAAACGAGCCGCGAATTCTCCGAATTGGTTGCGATCACGCGATACTTTTGCACATCAGTGATTTTCAGACCCATTATCTTCGCACACATCCAACGCGAAACACATAGCTTTATATTTTTTTTTTACGTGAATGTAAGAAAAAACGAAGGAGTGCAAAATTTGACGTTATGGCGAGAGAAGCATCGATTCACCGACAGGGAACGGCGCAACAGCACGTTTGGTCAAATGTACACACACAAACACAACAGAGTACAATAAAAAACGTTTCGTACTCGAAGCTTGCGCGATGCAGCGTACAACACCGACGACGCTGGTACAACTGAGCTCTACGTTAGCTATCGTCCAGAAGGCAGACATTCCCCGCTCCGCTATCACGTGAGCGCACGTGTGTACATTTGGTCCTCGCGAGCACGGTGTTATATACAGATTGGAAACTCCAGCGTTCTTGAATCAGTGAGGCGGAATTTAGTTCATCATTTATCCGCTAGAAGGGCCATCGCGCAGGGGAGCTTGTAGATATAGATATAAGGCAATAGATAACTTCCTCAAAGGCTTTGAATCATGTTTCCGTGTTCCGTTGTAGTGCCGAAAGAGAGTAAACGATCTATTGCTTGAGGGGGGAAATCTCTTTAGACGCCCGAAAATCGATCATTTTTCATGAATTTCCGCCACCACCGTTATTGTAAGACCGTGGACTGCACGCGATAAGCGACGAGCCACGTCCAATGGGAGCCTTCCATTCCTATAGACTTTTCGCAATACCTTAGCTCTCATAACAACACATTCAGGATGAAAAAAGTCGAAAGCTTGCGAACATCGCTGTATTTGCCGCACCTGCTGCGCCGCCTATCGACCACTGAGCGAACTAGTCTGCACTGACGTTTGACGACTGTTTTCTTACTATAATCCACACCAATCCACACGTCAGTAGCAGCAGGTATCAGTTAGTTGATATCGTACAACGATATACGCGTCTTCGTGTTGAATCACCCGGGCAAATGGAAATTTACCGGGTGTTGTGTTAAAAGAAAAAAACAAACGCCACGACAGAACCGACAAGTTTTTTTTCGCAGCGATACATCGCAGAGAGCGTTGCATCGCTCAATCTTCGTGCACCAGTGGCTCTCTCCGTTTACAGTGTACGTGCGTAACGATACGACGTTGCACACGTCGGTGCACAAAAAGTCAAGAAACACACATTTGTAATCGGCACAGTGCGAAATGTGACTGGATAATCGGAGGTCATGAGATAAATAAGAAAGAAAAAGAAATGAATGCGTCCAGTTCTATTGCGGGTGCCTTAGATAGTGTCTCGTGATAGTGACACACCGTCTACAAAAAAAAAGAATGCAAGCGAAACGCAATAATCGTCGTGGCGCTTGGACGCATACGTTATTTGGCAACGCGTGAATCGCGAGTGTGCCGCTTTTCCACCATTCATTCGCGCAGGATCCGCGGAAATGTCGGAAAACCTGTCCATACGATTGGACTTCCGTTCTATCGATAATAATAATCATGTAAATAACACGTCGTTCAGCTAGTACGCGTGAGGAATAGAACAAATGGTGAATAGGGTCGAATCGGAATTTCTGCAATATGCGCGGTAACGCTTACTCGAGAATCCAAAGGTGAGTTCCCCACGTACGTGACGTTTCGCTCAAGATTGTTTTTTTTTCGGCAATTCTTTAGATAAGTGACTTTTCCGAAAAATGAGCCCAAAGCTTTTTTTTTGCTGTTTTCTCATTTATTGGGTTATAGATGATGAAATTCAGTCGGGAGAAGCTGAAAGTCACCCTCCGATAAAAAATTACAGGGTTTTGCAGTTCGCGTAAACACGTGATAAATTGGGAATTTTTGACCATTTCGACGCCTATATTGGTTTTGTTTGGATTTTTGAAAAATTCGTAAAGTATTTTTAACGATTTTTGCTTGTAAAAAATTTGTTAATGAAACATTTCAGCTTCGGCTAAATAAATATCATAATTCATAACTCAATAAATGAGAAAAAAGCAACCAATTTTTTTCGCAAAAGTCACTTGTCTAAAGGATTACCCTTTTTTTTGCGTAAATAATCGTATCCAAAATTCAGACTCATTGTAAAAAAACCAGAGGAAAAGAAAATCATTCGGCCGTATAGAGCAGTGAGGAAAATATTAAGGGGCTACATCTACCTAGAGGCCCCAAGAAAATGGCCAAACTCCGACTTTTTTTTCTGGGAAATGGTAGGTGAAAATGAAACACATTTCTTTAACACAAAGGTACGTCGATTGAGAGGCTTTGAAAAAAAAATTACCAAAAAATAAGATACTGAAGTTTGCATCGTTGGATCGCAAATAATTTAATTTTTATTCGCAGTTTTTCCTTACAAAAGTCCTTCGACTATTTTTCAAGATATTTATTTAGCGATCTACACGACAAATTTATAGAAAAAGTCGTCATTTTGACGTAACTGTCAAAAAATGAAGAAAGATTTGAAAAAAGTGAGGTCGTCAATGACCTTTAAATGTTTCTCATTGTATCTCATGTAAATTTAAAAACAATTGGTTCTCGAGATATGACCACCGACTTTGAAAAGTGTTTCGAGAAAAACGTGTTTGAAGTTTGAAGTATGGTGCTGCCAGCGACTGTTGGAAGCTGTAGCTCATTCAGTTTTAGGAATACTTTAACGAAAGGTTCAGGGAATTTAGCTAAAAAGTGATATAGAATTGAAATATTTAGGGCAAATGCATTTTTTTGACGTTAATATCATGACGTTGAAGTTTGCATCGTTAGGATCCAACCATTTTTTCTTCTCAATCTTCATTGCTTCATTTATCGTTTTCCAAAGTCTTTTTTTTGCAAATTGCGGTCGAAAATCTGATGAAAATGCGTGAAAGCGTTTGAGAGATTTTCACAGTCTAAATCGGCAAAACATGTGCACTAAAAAAAAGCTATGCGTTCCAATAATGCAAGTTTCAACATCATGTTAATACTACGTGATGGAAAAGTATTTCCTTTCGAGGCTGTTCTCAGGGCAGGGATTTCATCCGAGTAAAGTTAGTGCTAGCGAAATGACGAGCGTCAACAGAGACAGAACGAAAGTGTCAAAGCGGCGGACCGCGTAGTTCAAAACTTTCAACTCATTTTGAAAACAAAGGGCTGACTTGAGCCTTGGTTCTGTACGAGTTTGGGATTTTTTTGCGAGACTAGTAGGAGAATGAAAAATGATCGTGCGGATGACACAAGGTTTAAAAAATTGTCGAGCGGTCGGGAGTTGCCGAAGAGGAAAGATGAGAGTGAAAATAAACATTGGTAGATGCACAAACGCTTGGCACAGTTCGATATCCCTACGATCAAGTGATGAATAAACAAACGAGGAAGTAGAAGGTATTGATTTGTCTTGTTAGCCAACAGTCTATATTTAAGGAGTGTCGAGAACAAAATCTAAATGCTTGTAGACTATTGAAATTTATATCACCGATTACATTTAGAATGCATTGATTGTCCAAAAATTCGTCGGTTTCACCACATAGTTTCGGAAATTTTCAGTGTCCAAGTTGAACGTCCATTGCACGTCGTAAACGCTAGTTATAGGGCTGCAGGGGTTGGAATAATACTTCGATGTAAATGAAAAACTGAGCGAACCGCGATTACGGCGTTGGGGATGTCATGTCAAAAAATTAAGCGGTTAAAAAGTTGTGAATATTGAGCTCGGAAGGTTTGTTTACGGACATTAACGAAACTTATAGGTCAAACGTGGCAACACTGCGTTAAGTGGCTCTATCGGACGAGCCACTCACAGCCAGGCATCAACTGGCGGGTATTTCAAAATCGGCGGGTGTTCAATACGGCATATTCGGTGTAGTAAAAAGAAATCCATTATTTTTGCCTTTAATTTCATGCAAAAATAATGGATTTCTTTTTACTATACCTAACATTTACAGTATTTAAACTTTATAATGAAACGTATTTATTCGTCCGCTCGACATTTTTAGCGTTTACTCGACTTTGTCGAATTAAAAACTCTTTATAAAACGTCGAACCTTAAACTTTTTTTACTGTCTAAATAATGGGGAGCTGACAACGGTTAGCCATAGTCAGCCGTGGCAATGACAGAAACGGCCGGTGCTGCCAAGTCTATCGGTTGATTTCTTCTCCAATAAAATTGAAATAATTTATGTTTAATTGCAAAAATAACTATTAATATAATTTGCCGGCTTAGAAATATTTTGCAAGAATATTATGAGTTGGATATTAATAATAACTTATTTTTACACGAAATTTTATTCGCAAGAGGCTGGCAGCTTGCCGAAAACTGATTGTATTTTCATCCCCACTCTTGCAGCCAAGAACGGCATTGAAACTCCTTAAGGGGGGAGATACCTTTAGGCGAGGCAAAAACAGCTGATTTTCATGATCTTTTTTAAAGGGAAATATTTTTTCATCTTTCTTGAGGCTCAGGGTACGTTTTATTACTACTTTGGCTGTCAAATGGTATTTTCTTTTTCGATGAATCGTTAAAAATGGCAGAGATGCCATGGTCTTCGAAACGGAATCGGAAAAAACCAATGATGATTTTTCTTTCATTAAGGGGTCTTCTCACTTTAGACGCTAAAAAAGGCTATTTTCATTAATTTTTTGGTAGGTTTATATTATAGATATTGATATGGTTGTTACACTTAATTAATACACTTTCGAAGTACATAGAAGTTCCTTATGAAATTTTAACGACCTATTCTTTACAACTATAGCTATGACGCATATCAATGATTTTTTTTTAATTTTGAAATTTACTATTTTTTTGCCCAGAACGGTGAAAAAAGCACGTTTTTTTTTCGAAAAAATGCCCGCCAATTTGTTATTTTTGCATACATAAAAAATCGTATGATATGCGCTATAGTCATTACCATACAGAATATAAAACCGTTTGATATTTTTTGTTTCGGATGATCCATCTTCGTGATTTCATCTACAGTGCAGACCTACAAATTTGTTTAAGGCATTATTTTAACTATAATTCTCGTCTATAAATAGGGACTTAAATAAATAAATAAATAAAAAGTGTTTTGTGTATTTCAAAAGTGTAAAAATAAATAAACAACAATTGCTTTATGTATTTCGAAAGTGTAAAAACAAATAAATAACAATTGTTTTATGTATTTCGAAAGTGTAAAAATAAATAAATAAAAATTGTTTTATGTATTTCGAAAATGTATTTATTAAGTGTAACAACTTTTATATCAATATTATAATATAAACCTATCAAAAAGATTCATGAAGATAGCCTTTTTTTTACGATGTTGAAGTTTGCATCGTTGGAATGCAACGAAAATTTGTTTTCATTTTTTTACCGCCTCATGTTCATTATCACTCAAAAATGTTTCTTACGTATTTGGGCTGAAGATCATTAATAAGGATCCTGAAAAACGTTTGAGTGATTTCGGAGGCCTGAATTTTCGAAAAAAAAAAACAACTGGGCTACAGAACTTTCGTTGCGTTCCAACGATGCACACTTCAATACCATCTTTTTTTAACGTCTAAAGTGAGAAGATCCCTTAACATTCATACGCAGAATATGAACCAAGAAAAAGTGAGAAATGTGGATAATCTACGAAATGATAAGCTTTGAAACAAAAAGATTGAATTTAAAAAAATTGGCTAAATTTTGCTATAAAAACTTACATTTTTTGCATTTTCAAAAACATTTAGGGTAATTTCTCAGATAATAAGGTCAGAAAGATATATACCAAACGTCATCAGAATCGGAGAATCAGTTTTTGAGCTATACATCACACCAGTTTTGAAAATGCAGTTTAGAAGACTGTGCCATACCTCCGCCATTTCTAAAGATTATTTTTTTTTAATACCATGTAACATTCAAAAGTAGTAATAAAAAATCTACAGATATTACACGAGGTGCAACTATTTCATGGCATTGAATATGTAATCAGACTTATCGGGTAATTGAAAACAGTCACATGTAAATAATATCAGTAGGTTTTTATTATTTTTCAAAAAATATTGATACGTTGAGATATATAATCGGGATTTTTTTGGATTCGTTTCGAGTTTGTTTGGGGTAGTACGGGTTTGTTTGTATAATAGTTGTTATATAATTTTTGTAATATAAATTGTAATATCATTATTTAATTAACCCTTAATAGTCACGCCGGGTGAAATATACTCCGGTCGTTTCTTGACCTGGACTACCTTCCAGAAAATTCGGGAAAATGGGACATATTTTTTGCATATTTAAAATCACACGTTTTAAAAATAATCGGTATGATCGTGTAGAAAAGAGTTGAAAGTACATTGCAGTATTTTTTGTTGTCGAATTTTTCACTAATTTATCACATTGCAATATGATTGGGTGAATTTCACCCACAATGACTTTTACGTAATTTTTTCCTTAGGCCTTAGGCCACAGTAAGGGGTATAAAATCATGTGCGAATTTAACAATTTTTTTTCGTATTAAAAAGTCATTCACTCATAACATTAATTACACATCTATTTAGCACGAATATCAAGCTGTTAGAAAACATATATATATTTTTTTCGATGTACAAAATGGCCGACTACTCGAAGTTTCTCGAAAGAGCTTTTTTCCAATTGGCGTGACAAATAACTTCAACAATTTTCACTCGATTTACTTCAAATTCAAAAGTTATGTTCCTAATTGCATTTAGCAGCGAAGCACGTACGGAATTTCTGATTAATCGAAAACTTTTCATTTTATGAGCAGTTATAACGAAATTTTTCACTGAAAATTCATTTCTTAAGTTCAAATACCTACAACTTTTGAATAAAACAATATTTTTAAATTCCGTACGTACTTTTCCAGGTACTCTAATGTAGATTGACGAGAATCTTTGTTTTTTGTTCTAGGTAAAAAATTGTGGATGCTAAATGTCACGCTGCGGAGTGCCTATAAAAAATATAAAAGAAAATATCAGTAGCCGGCCATTTTGTACATCGAAAAAAAAATATATATTTTTTAACAGCCTGATATTCATACTAAATAAATGCGTAATTAATTTTATGAGTGAATCACTTTTTCATACGAAAAAAAAATGTTCAATTCGCACATGATTTTATACCCGTTACTGTGGCTGTGGCTTAAGGCGTTACCCCCACTTGTGGCGCAAAAAAAGGCCTTTTTCATGAATTTTTTTAAAGAAAACTACAAAACTTTATTAATCGATCAATATACCATCTTAAAGAACACATCTTGAAGAACTTTCAGTAATTTTTTTATTGAAAAATATTACATTGTTTAGTGGCAAATGGCCGTCAATGAAATAATGTTTTTATATACACGGTTTGCGGTGACCAACATTGCGGCAAAGTGGATCATCTGAAAAAAAAATGCGGATGGATTTAGTCAAATATAAGTATAAACTAGTCTTTAATCGAAGGGTTTTAAAAAATATTCATTTTTCACAAAATGGCGGACAGTCAAAGTTAATGGTTCGATTTTAACGAAAAAAAACGGCCGTTTTTTGGCTATAAAACGGCCATTTTTTTTTCGAAAAAAAAAATCGAACGATTAAAGACTACATTTTTATGTATTAAGTAAGCCTGCAAAATTTCAAGAAGATCGGTTCATTAGTGTTCGAGTAATCTTGGTCACCGACTTCAGAAATGCCATTTTGAGAAAAACGCGTTTAAAGTTTCAATTTCAGTTCTTCAATTCGCGGATTCTTCTCTTTCAACGCTCATATCTCAGTCGATTTTGTTTGGATCGACTTGAAATTTTCAGGACATATTCTCAGATACTTATACTTCAAAAAAATGCAATAAAAAAACGATTTTTTCAAAATCGCAAGTGGGGGTAACCCCTTAATAACAAGATTGGAATTGAGTGGGGAGAGGAAATTTTTTAACCGATCACATGCAATCACATGGAAATGGAGTGGGGCATACAACCAGCCTACCCCAACAACCCTATACAGTTTTAAAAGCATTTCACTCCTAACATACCCCAAGTGGCAAAAAGGGTAAAGTAATCTTTCCTTTGAACAAAAATCACGAAAAGCAGTAAATTTTTTCCAACGCCCAAAGGTATCTCTCCCCTTGAATAACAAACTCATCCGGCGTACGTACGGTTGAAATGTTACAGGATACTCTTCAAGTTGAGCTTTGCGTCCATGTAGCACGAGCCCAACAATGCTTCATTCCCCCTTTTTCCTTTTCTGCATATTCTCTTATAACTACATCGCTGCGTTTTCCTCAGATGAGCGTTCCGTTGTGTGGAACTATCGGGGCCTGCATCATCCTGCTCTTCGCCATCTTCGGCCTGGCAACTCTTCTGAAAGTCTTCGTTTGTCTGCTGGTATTGATCCTAGGGTAAGCTATCACCCCTTTCCTCGTGTTCATCAATATGTGAAGACACATTCCAAAAATCGAATAATTTTGCATCAAGCCTAGGCCACAGGAAAAATGTACCTTCTTTTCTTTTCATTTCAGAATTCTGACTTGTATATATAGAAAGTACGCGCCGAATCTTCAAAATGACATTGATTCCGGCAAGCAGAATTTATACAAGAAGACTGAAAAATTGCGTCTGGTGAGTATTGGTCGTTTGAAGCAGAAGCCTGAATCAGAAGGTCCAAAAAGAGCTTTTCGGGAATTTTTGTAGAAGAGAAAAAATCAACTGAGCCCAGTGAACATTGAGTTATCTTTTTATGTACATTTGAAACGTGTAAAAAAAAATGTTCAACACGAAACAATAAATGACTGCAGATTTATCAGCCGGCAAAGATGCAGCTAGTAATTCTTGACCGATACAAAAAAAAAACCAATAAAACCTTCAATCATCGTATATTCTTCTGGGCGAATTAAGAAAAAGCTGAAAAAATCGTGAAATTCTAACTTTTCTCAGGTTTGAAAAAAAGACCCCTTAAGCAGCAACAAAAAAAGAACGATTTTTCGGACCTTCTAATTCAGGCTCCGGCCTTAAGAGTGCCTCCCGCAGTTATGGATACACGATCGACTCGTTACAGTTATTGGAAGAGGTATCGAAGAAAAAAATGACGTTCACCCTGGACCGAAGAGTCACCGGTAGCCACATTATCGACGAGTCGCTGCAAGTGAGTCCGCCGGTACTTGTGCCGGGAAAAAAAAACGTCGTCAAATATTTGTAACTCGAATTTGAAGAGATTTTTGTAATTCTTTCCAGGACATATTGGACTTTGTATTGCGCGATTACGTCGAGCCCTGGTACAGCGTGGTAACGAATGACGAGGAATTCACGAGATCCGTGAGGGACACGGCACAAAAAATCGCTATAAACGTAGCCAACAGGTAGAGTAACCGAAAGGCCGGAGACTAGCCACGGGAGTGTCCGGCGGCCAATTGATCGCCGCTTCCACCGAACGAAAAATACATCCCGCATGACAGGGCTTTTTAAAGGACACGATGGTTTTTTCATTCGACAGAGTCAAGGATGTCGATTGGATACCTTATCTGACGACTCGTCTAGTGGACGACGCAGCCTCGCATATGCGGCTCTATCGACAGGCGCGTGCCAAAATGAAACAGCTCCAGAGCAACAAAGTGCACAAGGGAAGCAGCAGCAGTTCGAGTACTTCCGGCGGTACGCCCAAGCGGACCCCGACACATCGTAGAAACAAAAGCGAGACCGATATATCGTGGTACTCCCAGTCCAAGTTTTACATTCCCAATATACCGGAACCCGTGCAATGCAACGGCGAACGTGATAAAAACGAGGACGTCACGCTGGAAAAAATATTCTTCGATCTCGAGGTTCAAATGGAGAATAAGTTGATATGCAGAGATCTCGTGTGCACAAACGAAGAACAAGAGTTGAATTTTCTCGGTGAGATAGCCGAGATTCTCTTGTACCTGCTGCTCCCCAAGGCAGACTTTGATTGCCTCACCGTCAGATTTATTCTTCGGGAACTCTTAGTTAACGTTATAATCAGGCCTCTGTTGAATCTATTCTCGGATCCCGATTATATCAACCAAGCATGCATATGGCTGGTGAGTTACCAACGCTAAGGAATATCGCTAACGAGATACATCACTTTGGTGTCCGCCTTCGATTCTCACGAAACTCGCAGATAGGGTAGAACGTCAGGGTTGTTACGCGCATGGAAAACCGGGAAAACTCGGGGAATTTCTTTTCTCCCGGAATAATCAGGGAAAAGTGAGGGAGTTTTGGAAATTTTCTGGAATTTTTTCACAATTTACTTTTCGAAAGAGATACGAAAAATGAAACCGACTTTTAAAAAAACTGGACAGTATAAAAATAAATATTTTTGTATATCTTTAATATTTATATCATTCCACATTATACACAAAAGAAAGTTATGTCAGTGCCAAACATTGAGCATTTGAAAAATTGAAAACTAATTTACTGTAAAGCTACATTTGTAAATTAATGTTTATTTATTTATATTTATATTTATTTTTTGTTTATTTTCACCGGCGTACAAACTTTTGTTTATAATGAAGAACACGTTCTGTATTTGCTTTTAATGCATTCTTTTTACTTTATAATGTTTCAATTATGTTTCGAATTTCAGTTAAAAAAAAAAAATATCAATTTTATCAAATTTCCATATATTTGGTCTTAAAAAAATTATGTTATCCAGTTCAACATAATTCTTCAATAGAAGGATCGAGTTGAGAATTTCCTTTGTTTCTTCAAGTCGGTTAAAAATGTTGCTTTTTTTGCACAAAGATCCGTCGTTGCTATTTTTACGTATATAATTTTCCCGTATCGTTTGTAACGTTTACAAAGACTAATATCTCTCTAATTAAAAAAATATATGTTTGACGAAAAGAAAATGTTCTTTATCTGGCCCTAATCTGGCTAATTTGCAAAATGTGGAATTTCTGCAAAACATGTATGGAAAACCTGGAAAGGTCAGGGAATTTCTGCGTCAATAATGCGTAACAACCCTGAGCATCGAAAACTATTAGATACGGTTTTTTTCATCGGCGGGAAACGAGAGAGATTTTTTCTGACGATTACGAATGATTGAGTCTTTGCCGAAGGCTCAAAGTTCAGCTCATAGAGGATTTGGGGCAAATATAATGGTGCATTCGTGTTCAGGGGATGAAAATACCTCGAAATGGGCCTGTTAAAAAATATTTAAGGAAGCTTTCCAGTGTGACAGCCCGAAAAATCGCTGTTTTTCGCGATTTTTTTTTTTAAAGAAAAAATAATCTAATCGGTCTGGTTTTTTTTTTGTATATTAATTGGGTATTGAAGAATACAAAACAATTTTTTAAAGATCGATTTATTTATTAATTAATATCTATAAAAATGATGAAACAATTGTTGCAGAAAATGCACTTGGATGTGGTGTCCACGTTGGGGGTCACAATTTTGATCTGAAACAAAAAACACAAAAAGATTATTGATCGGTATATAATTGGCTTTCGTGCTATGGAGGCTTTTTTTTTTTTTTTTGCAAAAATGGCGCCGGTTTGAACAAAAAGTATCGATTTTAGCATTTTTTTTGGCAGTTTTTTTTACAAAAAAATAGGAAGATGTCAAAAAAAAAAAAAGCTTCCATAGCACGATAAACAATGACGTTAAGAATATTGTGTAAAAAATTCAACTCGATAGCTTTAAAACTCTGCCCTCCAAGTTGGACACCGTTTTGAAAAATGCTGTTTCGAGAAAAACGCGTTCAAAGTTTCGCTGTAGCTGTAGCGCTCCGTTGCCTTCTTCCAAGAAATGCTATACAGTAACCGAAATAATCTGAATTTCGGTATGAAAATTTCAGGGAATATTCGGAAGAGTGTATACTATTCGATAAAGCAAAAAAAAAATCGATTTTTTGAAAATTTCACACTGGAAAGCTCCCTTAATATCATATTTCTTTTTTTTCGTCACTTCGGCCAAAAAAAAAGTTTCTCCGCGAAATCGCGATAACTCATTTTCCCTTTGGATTCGGAACTCCGCTTTGTGTGCGTTCTCTTGGTAATCGTTTTTAAAATGCCGGTGGGTTTGTAATGTTTCGATGATTTTTCGATTTTTGGCGGAACTCCAAAGTCGGACATCGGTTTTCGCGAATTTTCCCATGCACGCTTCCATTCGCCTCTTTTAAGGCTGTTTTTCAAGAGCACTTTCATGGAGATTTATTTAAGATGTCGGGATGAATCCGCTGACTGCATATGGGGTCGATCGGACCCCACACGTTTTTCGCATCGTTGTATTTCGGTAAACATGCGCCTTTTTTTGTCCCGACGTTTTTTCTACTCAATGATCCTTACTTTATGACCCACAATTTTTTTCTGAAGAAAAACAAAAATTGAATGCCCAAACATTCGTTCGAAGTGGGAGTTGCGTAGAAAAATACGTACTTGCATGAAAAAGGTGATAACTTTTTTTTGCAAAATATTAACAAAAATCGTACGTGGTTTTCAAAGAGGAAGCTTCGTAGATACGACAAAAAAAAAGATAGTTTCGACGGTCTTTCCAAAAAGTATATTTCTTCGGAGGTTTGAATTTGAGCATTTTCGGGATAGTGAAAAATGGAAAAAAATCGACTCCTTCGGCACCTTAATTGTGGAAAACGTATATTTATCGCATTTTTCTTACTTCAATGACTTATTATTATTGACATTTACCGCAATCGACGCATAAGTACATTCGCCGCACGTTGCGCATAGCCCTCCTGCATAACGGACACTTGCTTTCACTTTTACGATCGGCATTCTAAATACGTAATTTATTATAGTAACGCAAAATAAGAAATATCCATGCCCATTTTTTATCGTGACTCACTTACATGTAGTAATCAAGCACCAAATTTCACAACAACAACAAAATGTCCACTTTCACCGCACTACTGCATAAACGGGTTCGACTCGAAACCAGTTTCTCTTATCAGGGGGTAAAAATACACCAATATCCACTCTGAAAAAAAGCCTAAGGCCTTAGGCCACTCCAGAGGCCGAAAAAATAGGCTTTTGAGGATTTTTTCCAGAAAAACTACAAAATAAATCGAGATTACAAAAAAAGGGTGTTTATCATACATATCAGTGACTGTATACAACGCCGTATACGACGTCATCACAAAAACGCTGCACCGCCGCCATTTTGAAATGAATCGCTTAAAAAAAATGATTGTATACAGTCACTGATATGTATGAAAAACCCCCTTTTTATAATCTCGATTTATTTTGTAGTTTTTCTGAGAAAAAAAATCCCAAAAAGCCTATTTTTTCGGCCTTTAGAGTGGCCTAAGGCCTTGAAAAAACAATTTTTTTCGCATCTCGCCCAAACAGTGTCTTCACTCAATCACAGCTTGCTTCTCTTCCGTTTCGATTCGAAACGCTGCGCGCCTTCTCTTCAACCTTAATGCTCTACCCTATACGTGAGTTTAAAAGAAAAATCGTAGGCGGCCACCCATGTGATGTTCCTTGTAAGTAGTGGCTTGAGAGTAAGCAATATTGCTTCGACGAAGTTATGACAATTTGGCGAGCTACTACTTCCATTTGGAGCGGCATAAGCATCTTCCGAATCAAACTTCCCATCAACGACGTTTCGAACAGTCGATTTAATTCGCTTTCTCTTTGCTTTCTCCATTCCAGTGTACTAAAGAAGCGAGTTTACCGAGTGATGTGTTCCTAACGGTGATGCGTATAACCGAAAGTCTGGAGGAATTAACAGCTACGAAGAACATAGTGTGTCGGGAGATAGCCCACTTGCGCTCGAAGGATTCCGGCGGCGAGGACGATTTGTTGGTGAAGCAACAACTGAAGAGTCTCTTGTACGTGAAAGAAAACCTCGAGCAGAGGATCGTTGCGATGCAAAAAGGCTTGTTGAAGACGGAAATCGACGGTATCGGGGCGCATCCCGATTGGAACAGATTTCTCATGCCCAGCTACAAATTGGTGAACATACCGTTGGACGAATTGTTGAAGAACAACATTTCGTTGAGTTACTTCATCGATTACATGACTTGCGTAAATGCCGAGGCCTATCTATTCTTCTACCTGAACATATACGGCTGGAAAGTTTCGGCCGAGCAGCAAATATCGGACATAGAGTTGCAAAAGTTGCAGAACGCTAGACCGAACGTTCACGCGACTGGAAGTAAGCGTCGTAACGTGAATCTCGAGAACCTGAAGGAAGCCGCGTTGAAGATCCATCAGCAGTACCTGAGTGAAAAGTCCACCGCGAGATTGTGCCTCGACGATGGACTGGTGAAGAATCTCTTGACGCGAATAAAAACGGAAGTCGTGCGTGAAACGTGGTTCGACGAGTTGCAAGCATGCTGCTACGAGAAACTTCAGACGGAGGACAGATTCTTGCCTGCTTTCAGGAGGTCCTTTTCGTACGTCAAATTATTAGCCGAATTGGACTTGCTCAAGGATCCTCCGTGCGAGGACGACGTGAAGTCGTTGGACGGCATGAGCGTCTGCAGCATGGGCAACGAGCTCGACACGCTCGAAGAATCTACGGAACTTCGGAACGAGGAGCCGAGAAAATATTCGACCGTCGAGGGTCTCCGGTCGAAGGCGAACTCGTCCGCTAGTCTGACGAGCATGAACGACAACGAGATCGGTTACGACGACACGGATTCGGATAATTTCCTCGCGATGCCGCACGCGAGTATCAGTCGCGTGAGAAGCGCGTCCAGCGTCGATGCCGATCGCATGAGCGAGGGCAAGAGTGCTCATTTTTATCTGGAATCCAGCACCGAGCACCAGCAACAACGACAGTACGTGAAACTCGACGAGGCGAGCTGGGATCAAAACGCCATACGGAAACTGCAGCAAGGCCGATTCGAGATAACCGCCGATATAATAGAGACCGGTGTCGTGAACGATCGTGGCAAAACGTACGGCATATACGCGGTTGCCGTTAAAAAAAGCTACGACTCCGGTTATCACGAAAAGTGGCACATTTATCGGAGATACTCCGACTTTCATGATCTACACCAGAAGATCAAAGAAAAGTATTACGATCTCGCGAAAATGGCGTTTCCGGCTAAGAAAGCGTTTCACAATATGGAACGGGCCGTGCTTGAGAAGAGAATGATCATGCTCAATGCTTGGCTGCGCCAGCTCACCAAGCCTGGTATCGTCGATGGTCATATGGGACTGCAAAATATGTTGCTCGCTTTTCTCGAACAGGGCGATTACGACAAAGGCGTTACCGGCGGACAAATATCGAGAACGGTAAATTATCCTTGTATCCGAAGAATTAAGGGCAGATATACACCTAGAAGCCGGAAAAAAACCGTCGTTTTGTGCATTTTTTTCAAGGAAAACTATTTGAAATTTCGGATTGGGGTTTTAATTATCTAACAGTATATACATTCAAAAGTATGTTTAATTTTCTTTATTTAAAAATACCAAAAATATACAAGGATATTGTATGATCCTTGGAGCGTCGTAAAAAAAATTGGTACCCAAAATTTCTCGAAAACCAATGAACGGATTGCCTTGAGGTTTTTCGTGGTTATTCTATACACCATTATATTAACGCGTTACCCCCACTTGTAGCGCAAAAAAAAGGCCTTTTTCATTAATTTTTTTAAAGAAAACTACAAAATTTTTTTAATCGATCAATATACCATCTTGAAGAACACATCTTGAAGAACTTTCAGTAATTTTTTTATTGAAAAATATTACATTGTTTAGTGGCAAATGGCCGTCAATGAAATAATGTTTTTATATACACGGTTTGCGGTGACCAACATTGCGGCGAAGTGGATCATCTGAAAAAAAAATGCGGATGGATTTAGTCAAATATAAGTATAAACTAGTCTTTAATCGAAGGATTTTAAAAAATATTCATTTTTCACAAAATGGCGGACAGTCAAAGTTAATGGTTCGATTTTAACGAAAAAAAACGGCCGTTTTTTGGCTATAAAACGGCCATTTTTTCGAAAAAAAAATCGAACGATTAAAGACTACATTTTTATGTATTAAATAAGCCTGCAAAATTTCAAGAAGATCGGTTCATTAGTGTTCGAGTAATCTTGGTCACCGACTTCAGAAATGCCATTTTGAGAAAAACGCGTTTAAAGTTTCAATTTCAGTTCTTCAATTCACGGATTCTTCTCTTTCAACGCTCATATCTCAGTCAATTTTGTTCGGATCGACTTGAAATTTTCAGGACATATTCTCAGATACTTATACTTCAAAAAAATGCAATAAAAAAAATCGATTTTTTCAAAATCGCAAGTGGGGGTAACCCCTTAAGTACTTGTCATAGGCGATTTTGAAAATATCGATTTATTACAAAATGGCGGACGTTTGGACATAAATAGTGATTTTTGGGCCAAAAATTAGTTATTATTTTGCGTATAAAACAAAAACTAAGTAACGGAAAAAAAAATCCTATGACAAGTGATCCAATCGAAACATTAGTTTTTGAGATACAAATTCTCAAAGTTTACCTGTTTTTCTCGCCGTTTACTCAGGTAAACCTCCCCTTAAGGGAGCCGATCCTCGCACGATCCTACGAACGTTCATGGATCTCTCTTTTCCAGATCGATACACTCGTAAACCCGTTGAAGACGTCGATGAAAACGGTGACTCAGGCGGTGAAAACAATGCCGGACAATATGCTTAGCACGGTCGACGGTGTAATGGACAATATAAGCAAATTCTTCGGCAATCCCCGGAAGAACAGCATGTTTTACGAGAGTGTGAAAGTCGGTGCTAGTCTCGACACCGAGGTATTCGAATAATTCGCAATACAGACGTAAAAAAAAATCAAACCCAACGTCCCTCCGCCGGTTCAAAGTGACTTTTTACACCGAGATTATTTCACTCGCTTTCAGACGGACGATAACATCCCACTGAGGATAATACTTTTGCTGATGGACGAGGTGTTCGACCTTAAAGTGAGAAACCAATGGCTGAGACGTAGAATAATAACACTTCTCCGACAAATAATACGAACGATGTTCGGTGACATCGTTAATCGGCGAATCGTCGAGTACGTCTCGCTATTGACCAGCCCAAACAACGTCGCAACGTATTTGCGTCTTTTCAAGTGAGTCTCGACGATCTCTTGCTTTACCTCATTCGCCTCGTGCGCGCGGTTTCTTCCGGCTGCAATGACATTCTTCGCGAAATATTCGCGTTTTGAAGCATTGCGCCTCGCGTTCTGCCAATCGGATACGATGCAAATGTATAAAAGCCAATTGAAACAATTCTGATCGAAGGCAAAGCCATTGGCCGAACGGCGTCAAGGCGGAAGCGAAACCTCCAAGAGACGAAGAGACCAAGTACCGGACTCGCGTAGCCGCGAAAGTTGCTCTACTCTCGTGCCTGTCGGATGAGCTGAAACATATCATTGGCAGCGAAACGACGAGGCGCGGTCTTCTCAGAGTCTTCGAACTCTTTCAACGACCGGTCCTCAACAGACGACTGCTGTACGTACTACTAGAAGGAATAATAGAGAATCTCTTTCCTCATGCCGATTTAGTTACGATTATGCGAAAATTGTACTCGGCCTCGCCCAGAATAAAACATGGATCTAAGGTGAATTCTTGATGGATTAAATGAGACGCAATCTCATTTCGATCTAGGCGAAGGAAGGTAGCGAAACGTTTCTTTTTTTCTTCAGATCACAAATTAATCTACATGTCGATACTGCGTACATTATGGTAAACGAAAATCTGCCATGTTGCTATTAGGATAATTATTTAAAGAATTCTCGTCGATTATTGTAATTGACATATGTATATATAGTATGCACGTGCGTGTGTGTGTATAAAAAGTCTACTACGTAAGCTCAGCCCACCTTTTCCATATAATTTGAAGTCACTATTGGTTTATTTGTTTCGTTTTTCATCGTAGTTTACTTTCATTTATTTCCTAACCTATAGAATGTAAACAAACAGAAGAAAAAAAATTGCTCGCACATATCCACTTCAGGATTTATTTACTATTTCGATACGATACCTGTATAAATTCTAGAACAAAAAGTAAAAGTAAACTACAATCCCTATATCATTGCTCACTTCGAGCACTAAAAATAATTTTCCAAATTGATAATAACGGAATTAAAAATCTGACTACGCGATGGACGCATCCGGCAATGTTAAACACGACAAAGTGTAGACTCACCTTAATAATCGCAACATTTTACACGAAATTGTGGTTCTCGACAACATCCCGTCAGAAATAACTTGAGTTCGAACCTTTTCATTCGCACTTATCGAAGTAACGCAAAACTATTTCTTAAACTTTATTATATTTATCGTACTTATCGAGCAACCGAACTAGACACCCGTGAGAAAAAAATGTAGAATGTCTTCGAACTCAATAAACCTATAGTTATATACGTATAAGCGACAGGGAACAAACGAAAACCACGAAAGTTTTCAGACTCTTCGAGCACGAAAAGATTGTATAGTTTATTAAAAACAAATTACGACGAAAAAAAAACAAATCGTCAAGTTGACGAAAAGTGGAGGAAAATATGAGACGAATGGAGTAACGATAAAGAAAGAAAAATAATAAGAGGCCAAAAAGTATATTATACGAGATAACATTGACTACGATACAAAAAAAAATCGTAAACAAAAGAAAAGTGATGTACACAATGATCGAACCATGCAATCATTCCATACGCATTTCGAGACTCTTCGAACACTGACACAACGCGTGGGTTCGCTAGAATGCGCGTGCACTATATTTCCGTACCATATACAAATAAATCATACGATAACGGGTTCACAAGCAAACCGTTGGAATATATTGTACATTTGATGGAGGTCTTAGAATCAATTGAGCGTAATTAAGCGCGATATAACTCGTGTAAATGTGTGTGTGCGGATATTCGTACGATCGAGCCACGACTATGTTGTTCCAAGATCTTTTTATTTATTTATTGGAATAGGCTTAAAAAAAACACAATGCAGGCGGAAACGCGACAAGTTCGGCAGTTTCGCCAAGTGGTCAAACGCCAAGAACGTTGTATACATATAATGAGGCATAAAAAAACAAACAATTGAATTGTATATTGATGTCGTGAGCCGGTGTAAAGAGTTATTTCTATCATGTTAAACGGACATAGTTGCTATAATCATGTTTACTTATTAAAAAAAATAATCTTTATAAGAACGAAGTACCTTCCATTCGCCATTCTCAAATCCTTAAATTTACAGAGCAGCAAACGATTGACGAGGTGGTCCCTTCGCGGAGGCTCGTATCTTGTGGTGGCATAAGGGCCCTTCTGAGTTATTGGTAAATTACAGTGGCGCTTGATAAAAATAAGGCACTATTAATTGTTATACCCAACCCAGCGGCGTAGCGCAGTGGTCGAGCGCGTTGCCTGTCACCCCACTGGCTTGGGTTCGAGTCCCGCTGCTAAGGTTAAGTGGGGGCCCACCTCTATATATATATATATATATATATATATATACACATTGGTCTTTCAAATATCGAATGCTTATTTAATTTTTTTGGTTTTACATAGTTGTCCATTGTCCATTGACGAACTAGCTGTTACGTGTTTTTGGGCGTCTAAATCACGCAGCCGTTTAGGGAACAGTAGCTGCGTAGGGAGACACTCCACCTGTTTCTCGAACCACTCGACCCGTCTCGAAAGGAGCGCCACTATCCGCGTATAGATTCACAAGATGTGCGCGTGTTCGCGGTTTTTCTTTATATCGGCCATCGTGGCTTTACACACATCATAAAGGCGTACTAAAGTTGTGCTAGGTTCGTCCTCGTCTAGCTTCGAGAAGATTACTAGTTTCTTCTCTAACGTAAGAACGTTACGTTTACGCTTAGGAATCGAAAAATTTAAAGTTCTGACCCATGCGAACTGCGCGAAATAAACGGGATTCAAGCAATTTGCAACAATTCACATGTATTTGTACGCGCTGCAAGGAACAAATAAGAATTGCCGGTAGAAACCCGTGTGCATTCGGTTTTACACTGAAAGACGAAAAATGCTCTCGAAGCCGCGCGTACCTTGCAAGACCGCAGCGTATATTCCGCGCTAACGTCGAGATTCTACTGTATTAAACAAAAATCATTTTGAATGACAAAATTGAAAAACGGTTTGGACAGTAATTTATACGTAGATTAACAAAGTTGTCCGCCGAACGTTAATTGCAAATATTAATAATTAAACAAGTTATAAACAATCTCGTGAAGGAACTTTGAACGTGGAGGCTCAACGGAGTACTTGATTTTGGCCACCCGGTTGATCCGAAACAAAAAAAATCGATCTTTTTTCAAAATAGATAATATTGGCTAAGACTTGACCGAGCTTTTTTTCGTTATAGCATTTCAAGCATCCGAAATAAAATTGAATTTTTTTTCGGTTTCGAGGAAAAGTGACATCATTGTTAATGACTAATGAAACAAAATGTTGCGATGAAAAACGTCGGTCAAGACTAAACTATAGTGTGTCTCAAAATGACCTGACATTTTTATTTACTAATAAAACGTATTATTTATTTGAAAAGTACGGATATTATTATTTTAATATAAGGTACAAACATGAAGGTTATGTGTGGAACACAATATCCGATAGACGTCTCGGCTTGCAAACGTTCACTATTTTCACGAAATTTTCAATAACACTTTGGCATAATTGTGGACTAATTTCATTAATGGTGCGTCCAATTGCTTCCTTAAACTCCGGAATGGTCTGTGGAACGGCATACACTTTTCCGTTCAGAAAACCCCAACGAAGACGTTAATTCGCACGATTCAGTAGCGAATTCACATCGTCCCGGTGCGAGATAACACGACCATGAAACTTCGTCTGCAACAACTGCATTGGTTCGTCCGCAGTGTGGCAGGTTGCGCCATTTTCTTGAAAGGATGTCTTCCAAGTTCATGCCATTTAGGCCTACCGCGCACTGCGGTAAAATTTCGTGCGATATTTTTTCGCAAAATCTGTGAATTATGAACTACAGTGGGAGCGCGTGCACTGAGAGAAGAAATCGCATGCGGATTAAAATTCTGTGGTTTGCTACAGATTCGTTGCGGTGCGTCTCCCCACGGAAATGTTGCACCCTATGGGCTCATATGAAGCGCACCACGGAAAAAAATCCGCAGATCGCCGCAGTAGTGCTCGAACCGTGGTGAAAGAATGTTTTTGGATGCAAACACAAATAATCATGTCTTATTTCTTCCATAACCCGTGTCAGGTCTCAATGCAGTTGATGGATGTATCCAATACTGCTTACGCTTATATTTTTACGTGCACTTCAATAAATAAACGCGAATGCGAAGTTTGGTTTCGTAGTCCATGGCGGTGTTTCTTCGACGAAGGTTGCGATGCGAATGGCAAAACACAGAAATTCTACCCGAGTGCGCATACCAAATCTATTGCAGTATTTTTTTCGTTACGCTTTTAAAAACGCACTGCTGTGCGCGCTAAATCCGTTCGCTAGATGTCGAGAGATCGTATAAATCCTTTGGAAGAACACAGTTTTGAGATAAAACGCGTCAAATGTTTTACTAGCAGTTCTATGGTTGTAATAATAATTTACCTTCAATCTGCGATTCCTGCACCATACGTTGAACCTTTCTCTCCAATTTGAGTTGCCTCAAGCGACGAATCCTAGCTCGCCATTTTCACAGTAGCCTAACCGCTCAACAATCGGATAGGACTTTTCCCACACCGGAGGGATTCGGAGAAAAAAAAACCTTATACGCGTGTAAAACCTTCATTTCCACGCAGAGCCTACTTGTATCGTTGCATAGAGAAACAAAAATAACCGATTCAGCTTCCGAAGCGATTCGGAAGCTAAAAATCCTTGGAAGGTAGGAGAGTGTAAAAAAGCAATGCGTTGTAACGGCGACAAATCGGACGGGGGGTGTGTGCGAGGAGCACTTAGGCGTAGTGGTGCAAAGGACAAAAGAAGTGTATTATTGAGGGAAGGGATTCGATGCGGAGTGTTGGGCTCACCGAGACGTCCCAGACAAGTAGCTCGAGGAGAGGGGTTGACAAAGTGAAAAAAGAAATTAGAAAGACGGCGAAAAAAGGGGGCAAACTTTTACAGGGTTAAAACACCACACAGCGAACGACAAGCGGGGGGAGGGGGCAGTATGAATTTCATACTATATGGACACCCTTTGGTCCGCTCCCTCGCAGCATCGTACATCGGTGGTACGTCCACACACGTAGACACGCGGTGCTCCGCGTCACGAGATCCTTCGATGCAGATTATTTTTTGCTCCCGGTACCACTGAAGCGTCACCACGTGCACGGAGGGGGTGGCAGGGCGTTTAGTGCGAAGGGCACGAAAGAACGCGACGGTGAAGAGAAGTGGGGTTTGATGGTTGGGGGAGCTCGGTCATCAAGGGAACGAGCCATTGTGCGAAAAAAAAACGAGAATTCGACGCATACAATGCGTTTGCGTGGACTCGATATTCGCGCACGCACTTTGTACATTACGCATTGGACTTATTTTCTTCGCGACTGTTCTCAAGCCAATTTCGTAAAACACCAAAGATTTTTCAAGAAAAAAAATACGTCCGACGTTACGAAAGATGGCGAAACACAATCCGCTTTTCCAAAATACGGGCATCGTCTCGTCGTTTGCTCCAAGTCCGAGCCCAAACACTCGCAAGACCTGAAAAGAATAAACTTTTTGCTCGAAATTGGCTAAATTTAACTCGTAGATGGTAAAATTTGACAAATTTTCCAGTCAGCTCTGGCAGAAGTGGTTGGTGTCTCGTCTCGTTTCGGTTGAAGAGTATCCTCAGCAGCGCCCCCGCGTTGCTCGATGACTCGCGAAACTTCTTTCTCGCTTGGCCCCGAGCTCTCGGGTGCTCCCCGTCGAGGATGACAAGTTGGCGAGTATCTGCAAGAGAAAAGAGGGGGGATAGAGAGCCGGATGATAATATTTTTTGCCCCGGCGAGGGTGAAGGAGAGCGAAAACGCGGCAGACTAGAGAGTCCCGTGGAGAACCAAACGGCCAGCACTAACGAAAGAGAAAAATCGATATGCATGATTCACGCAAGCATGTATACAAAATAGAGAGAGAGAGAGAGAGAAAGAGAGAGAGAGAGAGAGAGAGAGAGAGAGAGAGGCGAGATTGCAGGCTCGAGGGAGAGAGAGAAAATCGAAGGGGAGCGCGGGAATATGCTCGACTTCTCCCCTTGTTCAGGGACCCCTTCGCCATCTCAAACTGTGCGCGCGCGCGCGTGCTGCCTCTGTGTTGCGTACTGCGTTGATGCTTCTTGCTCGCACGCACTCGGCGAAAAGGGGAACGGGAGAAGCGTGCGTACGAACGGTACGGACCGTGTGAGCGAGCAAGAGAGAGAGAGAGAGCGAGAGAGAGAGAGAGAGAGAGAGAGAGAGGGACGTTCAGAACACGCGCGTAATTCTATACAAGCCGGCAGGAGCCGCAGCAGCAGCAGAGAAAACAGGAGGGGTATAAACTTGCGATGCTACCCCCTCGGTCACTCGATCAGTCGTGTCCCGAGTCCCCAACAGTCGTGAAACGCCCGTCATCCGCAAACGGACCGTAAAACTTTAAGTAAACAACTCGTTCAACGACTACCGTAACGTTTGACGCGCGGCATGCGCGAAACGAAGTTTCGAATGACGAAAAACGCGTGTTTGGAAGATATTCGTACCTACCATTTTATCGTCACCTTTTCGTTGGCTATCCAGCCGCGTGCCACCGATCTTTGCATCTTCTGGACTGCGACACGAGCGTGTGTTCCTACCGGCGTCCGCCAGCGCTGTATAGCGCTGTACGACGCGCGCCGCCTCGCGGACCGCCGAGCGGAGAAGCGCCGACTTCCGGTCACTCGCGCTTCGGAAAGACGCGCCGGAGACGGAAGTCACTCCGATTCGGGAATCCAAGTTTGCGGTTATGACACTGTGGCCATGAAATGGCGAGTAAATGGTAGAAAGGAAACAACCGGAAATGGAGACGGATGAACCTGCGAGAATGTAAAATTGTGGAAGTATCGGCGGGGGTAAATAACGATACAGGGATAATGTAAAATGGACAAAAATTCAACCGGAAGTAAATCAGGGACGAACAGTGTACGCTGGATTTACAAGTGTCTTTATACCCCCCACGAATAAACCGGAAATGACGGCTTGGTTCTGTATAAAATGCGTAGAGGCTCTAAGCGATGAACCAATCAGCGAAGATCTATGGTGCGTAAGAGATTCGAACACTTACGGTCCTGCTGCAATCGTATTTAAAACCTACGACCCGTGTAAGTATACAGTCCGAAACGAAAATTCCATCCGAGTCGATGATTCTGTAATATCGCAGATGGCCCTCCTATAGTGTCGTAGTGAATAATATTAATAATAATAATAATAATAATAATAATAATAATAATAATAATTGACGGGAAAAAGCGTGATGACTTACGGAGCATTACTGTTGTAGGCAGGAAAGAAATAATTTTTTAAACAGGATATAGATGGCATAGGACGAAACTGTGTGTAAACGTTGACTTTCGTTAATAGGGAAAAATTCTAATCGATGAAATCGCCGGGGCGCTTCCGTTCACGGTGGCAGATGGCTCTCTCTGGCCCCCCCTTCTGTCCATATATATGTGTGTGTTTCTCTGTCACTCTGACTCTGTGCTACTGAAAAGAGGGGCTCGAAAAAAGGGGGACGTTCCATGGGCGTCCTTGTTGGTATTACAAATGAGAGCCTACGATGTTACCACTCGCGTCTGTGCCCTCGCCATATACGAGTCTATAGAGTCCGGTAAAGCATTTGAGGAATAATCATTATCAACAGAGCTGCTCTATTATTTATTTTCACCATTTATTCAACTCTATGGGCAATCGGGCATCTTTAATTTTGCACTCCCGAGGACTCGCGTACTATTCTTACAAACAAAATGGCCCAGTACCGGAACTTCGTTTTCAGAGTTTTGCGTTTTGTATTGCGTGACACGTCAGCTTGACACTTCTGTCAAAGCTACGGTGACGTTAGTCATTGTGCGCAGATTTCACTCAGGTGACATCCCTGAGTCGATCTATTAGGACGTTGAATAAGTTCTCGCTGTTCTCCGACAGATGGCGTTACCAGAACTGCGCCCGTGTAGTTCAAGATGGTAACGCATCTATAAATAAGCACCGTAAGCAAGCTAGAAATTCAGTGTATGTAATTTCGCCGAAGTATAAACAACTTTTTTTTCTATAGTGTTAACGTTAAGTTAAACGTGGCAAATTTCATGCCAAAAAAGCGTATATGCGGGGAACTTTACTGCGCTACATTATTATTTTTTAATGCACAGCATTACTTCATGAAGACTCGTGTCGGACGCTAGCTGAACTTGCAGAATCAATGAAGTATGCCTCGTTGGAATGCAACGATTTTCTTTCTTCTCACTTTTCATTACTTTATTTCTATTATTGACCGGGGGCTTTTTGTTGCAAATTAGGGATGTTAATTTCTAATAAGCATACGCAGAAACGTTTGTGTGATTTGCACACCCTAAATCGAGAAAAAAAATATGCGTCATTAAGAAGATTTCAGTTTCATTGCACTCCAACAGTGCGAGCTTCAACGTCATCAGAATGATCAAGAGTTGATCACCCGACAGTTTCGAAACGTTCAAAAACATTAGGAATGATCTTTTTTTAAATACAGCGTTAATTTTCACGAAAAAGAAACGGCGAGAACTTATTCAACATCCCGATAATATAAAGAGGTCTGAATTCGTGACTTAGAAGTTTGCATCGTTGGAATGCAGTGAACGTTTTTCTTCTTCAATCTCTCAAGTTTCTTCTTTGGGTTGCTTGGAGATGCAAAACCCAAATCTGCACAAGATTTTGCATATCAATAAAAGTGAGGCAATAAAAATGGAAAACAGAACTGTCGTTGCCTTCCAACGATGCAAACTTCAACATCGTCTGAATTTCCATCGTTGAAATGCAATGGAAATGAACATTTCTGAATCTCTTTGACTCTCAGCGGATTTTGCCTACAAAAATCCCTCAATCATTTTTTTATAGAAATCATTCAATAAGATTTATACTTCAACTAAATAAAATTGTATGTAAAAATCATTTAATAACATTCAATTATTCGACAGAAATCATTTAAGGACGTTGGAGCGTTAGCCACGAGCCAAGATTAAAAAATAAATAAAAATATATGTCATGGTCTAGACTATACTGAGTATTTACGAATTTATTGACATTTTTTCACCACAAAACACTAGAGATATAAAAATAGTTGAATGTTTGTAGTTTTACGTGCGGTTAAATGGGCAAGACGTACACACTACGGGTGATGTCATTTTCGTTTGGCTATTTAGCACCAAGATGAACCATTTCTAACAACGGATTAATGCAAACTTAACCTTTGTAGATATTTAGAAAAAACCCATCTTGCCCATCGTAAACCATATACCAGGTGTAGAAGTATGAAATCGGAATTTTTTTCTACAAATTACACGTCTGTTGTTTGAAAATGATAAAAATGAATGGAGACAGCTTTCTGCGTTACATTCAATTGATCCACGAGTTCTTGTTGACTTTGAGTATCATCTTCGTCCAATAAGGCTCGCAATTCGTTGTCTGCGAACTTTTTCGGTGGTTCCCCACGCTCTTCGTTTCTCACGTCAAAATCACGACTTTTGCATTTTTTGAACCACCCGAAACACTGTGTTTTACCAAGAGCATGTTCACCGTAAGTTTCGACAAGCATTCGATGCGATTCTGCAGCAGTTTTCTTCAAATGACAACAGAAAACCAATACTGTCCGCAAATCGTAGTTCGTAGGCACAAAACTCGACATGTTTAAGGTTATAGAAAAATATACCGGTGTAGGGAACTTGGGTTGTGTGTTGAAAATCTTCGTCAGCTGTTAGAGGGAGATGATGGCGCTGCAGTAGCGGTCTTACGGTCCCTAAACTGATCGCTAGCACTACCTATAGGGAAATTCCGGTTTTATACTTCTGCACCTGGTATATGTGTGCGTGTGTGTATATATATACATAGCCCCTACGCCCGCGTAGGATGTCGAGAAAAACTAGCGCTGCGAGTGGCAGAGTTGGGCACTACAAGCAGCGGACAATTCGCGTAGCAAAAATTCCAAAAGATGCCAGCCCCCTCGACAGAGACAATACTCTTGCTTTCACGTTATAATCTTCTACCCCGTGATCGAAGC
Organism: Ophion costatus; assembly: GCA_951751655.1. Classification (NCBI taxonomy): domain Eukaryota; kingdom Metazoa; phylum Arthropoda; class Insecta; order Hymenoptera; family Ichneumonidae; genus Ophion; species Ophion costatus. The sequence goes on along the minus strand of OX632359.1, from coordinate 42,077,782 downwards.
AACACTCTTCGATACTAGCGACACCACAAATGCTCGCGTCATCCCCACCGCCGAAATTTCATCGAGTTTCCAGGCCTGTAAGACCGCGCGTACGGCGACCATGCTCTGTCGGGCACAACATGCAGTGATTGGTTTAGACGCGTCGAAAATAATAATTTTGATGTGTTGAATTGGAGGCATTACTTTATGAAGACTCATGTCTGACGTTAGCTGAACTTGCAGAATCATTAGGAGTTGATCACACAACAGTTTCGTAACGTTTGAAAGCATTAGGAATGATTTAAAAAAAAATAAAGCATCAATTTTCACGAAAAAAAACAGCGAGAAGTTATTCAACATCCTAATAGATTCTCTCACCTCAACCTTGCCCATAATTCTTTCGTTTCTCCACTGAGCTCCTTTATTTCCTAGTATTCGTCCATTTCTGCATTTCCTGTTTTGCTTCTATACTCTTTGCAGTGTGTTGATTTGTCAATCCTGCACCAGTCGTTCTGAATTTCCTGTTCCGTTTTAATTTTTCTATCCCTTTCGACTTTTTTCTCTTTCTCCCACATCCTTGCTTCTTATTGCCTGCCATATCCTTCGCTCACTTGCCGCGTGGCTTTGACAAGGTCCTCTTCCCACTTGACGGGTTCCCATTGATAATTCCTCTCGCCTCTTTTTTAAGACCCACTTTCGGCCACCTGCCTTGTTCCATCTTTATTATAGATATTACTCAATCATAGAAATCTACTAAAAAATGTTTGCGCAATAATAAAAACTGAGGAAATTAAAATATAAAAAAGAACTTTTGTTGCATTCCAACTATACACACTTCAAAAATTTATTTCGCGTTACGGAAATATTAAGAGGGAGATATCTTAAGGTAACGGAAAAATGGCTGCTCTTCATGTTTTTTTTTAAATGAAAGATGTCTTCACCATTTTTGAGACTTAGGGTGTGTTTTATTACTACTTTGCGCTGCTTTATGGTGTTTAGGTTATTTATTGATCTTTAAAAATGGCGGTGGTTTGGCACGGTCTTCTAAACGGGTTGCAGCCGATGTTCTTAAACGGCGTGACGCGTAGGCGGAATTAATGTGAAAAAAAATCAACGATGATTCTTCTTCCATTACCACTCATACGCAAAATATGAACCAAGAAAAAGTGAAAAATGTTGAACATCGATTAAATGGCACGCTTCGAAACAAAAAGATTGAATTTTCCGCAAAATGGCTACGTTCTGCAATGAAAAATTACTTTTTTATTTTTATTTTCGAAAATATATAGGTGATAAGGTTAGAAAGGTTTATACAAAGTTCAATCAGAATCAGTCGATTAGTTTTTTTAGCTATCACGCCAGTTTTGAAAATGCAATTTGAAAACAAATAGTACCATGTAACAGCCAAAACTAGTAATAAAACAAACCCTAAGTCTGAAAAATGGCGAAGAAATCTTTGCTTTAAAAAAAAATGATGCAAATCAGCAAATTTTTTTTGAAAATGATTTTGAAAATGCCGTTTAGAAGACCAATTTTGAAAATGCACTTTAGAAGACCAATTTTCAAAATGCAGTTTAGAAGACCAATTCTGAAAATTCAGTTTAGAAGACTGTGCCATACCTCCGCCATTTTCAATGATTAATAAATTAATAAAATCCCACGTAACAACCAAAACTAGTAACAAAACAAACGATGAGTCTCAAAAATGGTGAAGAATTCTTTCCTTCAAAAAAAATTATGAAAAATTGAAAAAAAATTAAATTAAGGGCGACACGCCTTGCTTTAAAGTGTTGCTTTCCCCCCTTAAAAGGTTTTTCCGCAGATAAAAAAAATACGTGTCCAACAGTTTTCAATGCTTCATCACATAAATCGCGCTTAAGTGATGTTCCTCGTTATTTTTCGAAAATACCATATTCATACTTTTCAGACAACAAAAAGGTCCCTGAAACTCGCCAAACGTTAAAACTGCAGGATAAAAATGATAAATTTTCGCGAAAAACGAGTTCGGACTCTTGGCAAATGTTTACGCGAAAAAATCCAGAAAGTACCATTTTCTCTTTCAAAATCAGCCGCAAATTCGAGATTGGGAAAAAAATGCCCTCTCGCTATGAATATTTCCCAGTACTCGGGAAAATTTTCCCGTGAAACGGCCGAGGGTGGTAGATGTCGAGTGACGAATGAAAAAAGGGGATGAATTCCGAACGAGAGATTTCGACGCAAGGCCAAGCGGCAGCGCGTCTCGCGCATCAATCGTGAGTTCGACGAGTACGAAAAATCGTGTGCGCTGTACGAAACGGAGATTGCAACATCTCGCGCCGCCTTCCCCCGAGGCGTTTCTATTTCGCTCTATTATTTTTTTTTTTTTCAATTTTTTTTTCCCACCTGAAAATATTAACTTACACGTGCGTAGTTGTCTTTGCGAGGTAGAACGGTGTAGCAGAGCGAGTAGCGTAACGCTGCTCGGGTGCTCCCGTCGAGGTTGTCCTCGTGGACGATAAAACGAGAAGACGAAGCCTCTGGCTGCGGTCAGTCTCGTACCGAAATAGGATACGCCTGAGACTTCGAAACAAACGATCATCTACAGTACAGCTATGACAGGCTTGAAATGCCACGTTCCATTTCCAACCTGGAGTCACCATCGATCGGCCATTCGAACAAAATTTTTCCAAAGTTCACTCAAAGTAGCGATCTATAGTGCAAAATGTATACCTGCCCTAAATTCTGTTGTACAGCATGGATACCAGCATATAGGGCCTAGAATCTGATATTGGACTCCAATGATACCGATATTTCCATATCAGAGTTGAAAACATTATAATATTGTTCTCATTGCCATTTAAATTACTTTTACTTGTTTTTTTTTTTTTTTTTTTGATTAGTTTAACAGCCTTGAAATATTATTACCTACATTTAATATTTCCGAAGGGTCAACTTATTTATCCGCGAGTGTGGAATCATAATTAGGGCCTTTTCTTCCGCGGCTTACACCTGCAATAAGGTAAGGTCGTCTCTGCAAGACGAAACGGGTGTACTTCCGAAAAGCCCATACCTCTGATTAATTTGGAATTTCGTGTACCCGTGTATTTTGACTCGCTGATTACCAGAATTGGGCAGTAGACATTACTTTTGTAATTTCATTACCCGTAGATTACAATTACTGTAAATAACTGCAATATTTAGTCACTAATTACAATTACGGGAAACAATTATAAATTTTTATTTATCAATTACAGTTACTATAAACAAGTGTAATTTTGTGATTATCAACTACAATTACTCGAAATAATTGTAATTTTTTGCTGCTAATTACAATTACTTGGAAGAATTGTAATTTTTCCGTTATCAATTACAATTACTGGGAAAAATAGTATTTTTTGTATTATTCATTACAATTACTTGCGAAAATTGTTACTTTTTTATATCAAATATAATTTTCTTACGATTAACCCTTTAACGTCACAAAGACACTTTTCACAAGTCTTCTTTCCGACGTGATTATTTACCATGAAAATGTCGGGGAAAAAATTCTTAAAGTACCTTGTCGACTATTTTCAAGGCCGCTCTTTCGAATGGCGCAACGCAAATTTCGCTAAAATTATTTTTTATACAATATTTTTTCCAAATATTGTATAAAAAAGCTTCGTTTTTACGAGAAAAAAAACGAGATATTCATTTCGATGCATAGAATTCTCTCAAGGAAAAAAAATCCAATGAAACCACATTGCGTAGTTTACTATTACCGAAAGTAATTTTGATAATTTCTGATTTGGTTACAATCACTGAAAATAATTGTAATGATTTCTGATTCAATTACAATGACTGAAAGTAATTTTACTGAACTTCGATTTAATTAAAATGACTCAATGTAATTTTAATTAACTGCAATTTAATTACGATTACTGGAAATAATTTCAATGGACTCTAATTCAATTACAATTATCGAAAGTAATTTTAATGAACTCCGATTCAATTATTATTACTAAAAGTAATTTTAATGGAATACGATTTAATTACAAATTACCTTTAGTAGTTTGTAATTGTTAATTTTTTATTACAATTTTGCCCAGCACTGCTGATTACGAATATCATAGTGGAAATACCCGCAAATTTGATTTTCAAGGTCAACACTCACGATAACTGATTTTTTAACAGTATTTCTGTTTTATTTTAGTAAATGTTCATTTTAGAGAATAATGTTTCCTATAAAAGTTATAGCCCATGAAAATATTGATCTTTTATGTGCTGTACAGTTTTTATCTAAAACCATTCGGTTTCGAGAAAAATGGGATAATGCTCCAATAAGTGAAAACTGCTTAGCTCCATTAGTCTCGATATTATCTACTTACGCACTTTACCGCGGGAAGGCTGGAGTTTAAACTCTTTAAAGTGCATGTTTTTTTTGCTTTTCATTTTATTTATTTTTCTTTTATTTTAGTTTCTTTTTGTATTACTGTATTTTGTATTTTGTATTGTATTTTATATATTGTATTTTGTATTGTATTTTGTATATTGTATTTTTGCATTTTTGTGATTCAATCAATTTCAAAGTGCACGTTTTTTTTGCTTTTTATTTTATTTATTTATTTATTTTTCTTTTATTTTAGTTTCTTTTCGTATTACTATATTTTGTATTTTGTATTGTATTTTATATATTGTATTTTGTATATTGTATTTTTGCATTTTTGTGATTCAATCAATTTCAAAGTGCATGTTTTTTTCGCTTTTTGTTTTTACTTATTTTTTTTCTTTGGGTTTGTGTGGGCTAATGAACATTATCTATATTCTCGCTGTTACCGATCCGTTACTATAAATAAGTAGATAATATCGAACCCAATGAAGCTAAGCAATTTTCGCTTATTGGACCATTATCCCATTTTTCTCGGAACGGAATGGTTTCAGATAAAAACTGTACGGAACATAAAAGATCAATATTTTCATAGGCTATAACTTTTATGTGAAATATTTTTCTCCAAAATGAATAGTTACGAAAATAAATCAGAAAAACTGTTAAAAAATCAGTTTTCGTGAGTGTTGACCGTGAAAATCAAATTTTCTGTTTCTGTTCATTTATTTTAGGTTGGCTTGAGTGTATTCGAGACCATAGCAGAGTACGTTTAGAAATGTATTTCTAATAAATGAAGATCTCAATGGAAGACTGTGATTTTTTAAGGCGTTACCCCTACTTGTAGCGCAAAAAAAAGGCCTTTTTCATGAATTTTTTTTAAAGAAAACTACAAAACTTTTTTAATCGATCAATATACCATCTTAAAGAACACATCTTGAAGAACTTTCAGTAATTTTTTTATTGAAAAATATTACATTGTTTAGTGGCAAATGGCCGTCAATGAAATAATGTTTTTATATACACGGTTTGCGGTGACCAACATTGCGGCGAAGTGGATCATCTGAAAAAAAAATGCGGATGGATTTAGTCAAATATAAGTATAAACTAGTCTTTAATCGAAGGATTTTAAAAAATATTCATTTTTCACAAAATGGCGGACAGTCAAAGTTAATGGTTCGATTTTAACGAAAAAAAACGGCCGTTTTTGGCTATAAAACGGCAATTTTTTTTCGAAAAAAAAAAAATCGAACGATTAAAGACTACATTTTTATGTATTAAATAAGCCTGCAAAATTTCAAGAAGATCGGTTCATTAGTGTTCGAGTAATCTTGGTCACCGACTTCAGAAATGCCATTTTGAGAAAAACGCGTTTAAAGTTTCAATTTCAGTTCTTCAATTCACGGCTTCTTCTCTTTCAACGCTCATATCTCACTCAATTTTGTTCGGATCGACTTGAAACTTTCAGGACATATTCTCAGATACTTATACTTCAAAAAAATGCAATAAAAAAATCGATTTTTTCAAAATCGCAAGTGGGGGTAACCCCTTAATAAATACTGCGGTTTCACTTACAAGGAACATCCCTCGGGTGACAGCCTTCGATTTTGTTGAAATTTCGATATGTTATAAAGCACCGAAAAGCAAGCGATACGTATTTTTTTTTATCGGCGGAAAAACGGTTTCAAGTGTTGCAACCACCCCTCGAAAAAAGGCATCTCTAAGGGTAATATATCAGTTTCACACACAACGAGTCCACCGATTTTAATGAAACAAAAACGAAAATTCTTCTAATCCGAAGCAATGAAAAATCCACTATAGAAACATTGCAAAAAAAATTAAGGGGTGAACCAGCCTAGAGATGCCTTTTTTCGAGGGGTGATTTCACCCCTTAAAACTGTTTTTCCGCCGATAAAAAAAACACGTATCGCTTGCTTTTCGGTGCTTCATAACATATCCAAATTTCAACAAAATCGAAGGGTGTCACCTGAGGGATGTCCCTTGTTAGCTATACACCTACGACTTCCATCTTCACTTCCAACCTGCTAACGTCTTTGATCAAGGTTCCCCATAAATATCGCAAAATATCGAAATGCCGGTATTCCGATGTTACAACATGTCGATATCGAGATAGTACCGGTACCGTAAAAAGCTCCGATAGTCCAAGTTCTATTCCCCTGACGCAAAGACGTTAATTCTTGAATATGAGACGAGCAAGGTGCGGGAAAAAAGATGGAGGACCGGGGGTGAGAGAGAGAAGACGAGGGAAGAAGAGATACGCGGAAAGGAAGGAAGAAAAATTCGTCGCAATTTGGACCTAGGATATCTGGTATCCCTGCATTATCCACACTCCAGGGAGTTCGATGTGTCCCGCTCGTGGAGGCGAAACGAGGCGGGAGTTTGCGCGGGGGGAAAAAAGACGAAAATAATAATGACAAAAGAAGGTAAGAGGAAGAAAAAGAAAAAGAAGAAAAAAGGTCGAGTGCGGGAGGTGTAGAGGGGGAGGGTAGGGTGTAGACTTACTTTGGACTGTGTGGTGTGGGATTACTCTGTACTTATATTCGAGTCTATAATATTGAGTTACCATTTTGCTTTACGGCAAGTGAACAGGCTGCCAGCATATAGGAAGCCATCCGAGCGCTCCTGGGGACAGTCTCTCCTCGCATCGTCTACAGGGGGGCCGCCCACCGACGTTTTTATTCGCGAAAAAACAACGCCTGTGACCCTCACTCGTCGTCTCGAACCAAACAGTTTAGATGTTTTTTCCTCCGTCACCCTCGCGACCAAATTTCGGGCGGGTATCCGTTTTTTTTTTGGGGGGGTTTTCTTTTTCTTCGCGGAATGAGGATTAGTCGCGGACGCGAAAATTCGGGGAGAATTTTGCAGATTTTTGGCACACGAAGACAGTGACTTTGATCGTGTGCCCAACGGGAAGAACCTTCGGTTTGGATAACCCTCGACGATGGTGAGCTAAGTGTGCAGAATCTATTTTTCGAGTTGGGATACGAGTGCGGCAACGAAAACATTTTTTTTGAAGATTTTTTCGCGCTCGCAAATGGCTTCTGTCAATAATTGAGGAGCTGGTTAACCCTTTGTGCCATAGTGGCACTCTGAGGATGCCACCTTTTTTGTAATCATTTTCTGAGCATTTTCGACCGAATTTTCGAACTTCTTTCGGTGCTTCGGCATCAGTCGTATATTCAAGAATAAGAATTGATGTGCAATCATCTGAAATCGGGGATGATTTTGTTTATGCGCATGAACAAACCTTATCAAATTGCAATGGTTCTAGATAAAATTCATTATCTCCGAAAGTTTTCAAAGTTTTGTCCACCGAAGACTTGCCCACTTTACGTCAAATGTTTTTTTTCGTGGTCTTCAAGCACACCCTTATTAGCTCCAAAAATATTTCGCATCAAATCCGGCTATAAACACTTAAAGGCGTTACCCCCACTTGTAGCGCAAAAAAAGGCCTTTTTCATGAATTTTTTTAAAGAAAACTACAAAACTTTCTTAATCGATCGATATACCATCTTAAAGAACACATCTTGAAGAACTTTCAGTCATTTTTTTATTGAAAAATATTACATTGTTTAGTGGCAAATGGCCGTCAATGAAATAATGTTTTTATATACACGGTTTGCGGTGACCAACATTGCGGCGAAGTGGATCATCTGAAAAAAAAAATGCGGATGGATTTAGTCAAATATAAGTATAAACTAGTCTTTAATCGAAGGATTTTAAAAAATATTCATTTTTCACAAAATGGCGGACAGTCAAAGTTAATGGTTCGATTTTAACGAAAAAAACCGCCGTTTTTTGGCTATAAAACGGCCATTTCTTTTTCGAAAAAAAAATCGAACGATTAAAGACTACATTTTTATGTATTAAATAAGCCTGCAAAATTTCAAGAAGATCGGTTCATTAGTGTTCGAGTAATCTTGGTCACCGACTTCAGAAATGCCATTTTGAGAAAAACGCGTTTAAAGTTTCAATTTCAGTTCTTCAATTCACGGATTCTTCTCTTTCAACGCTCATATCTCAGTCAATTTTGTTCGGATCGACTTGAAATTTTCAGGACATATTCTCAGATACTTATACTTCAAAAAAATGCAATAAAAAAATCGATTTTTTCAAAATCGCAAGTGGGGGTAACCCCTTAAGGAGAGGTACGATCACTTCCACGGGGTCAAGAAAAAATTCTTAATTTATTTTACCCACAGCTGCTTCGATTGATTTATTTATGTTGATTATTCGTATTATCGATTATAGTGTGCCAAATGTTGTGGTAAATGATGAATTTGTTGCACGTGAACAAATAAAAACTGAAAAATTAGATTGCCAACGACTCGGTAGTAATCTTCGTAATAACAATATTAACATATCCACCATAAAAACGGACTAAAAAGACAAAAAAATCAGCCGAAAACCTATTTAAATAGACTTGAATTACCTCAGTGGAATTAACACGATAGGCAGAATATAATTATACATATTATTGATACGTGATAAATGATAAAACTCCATAAATTGTTGTTTGCATATTTTGTGGCGGCTTCTATTCAAATTAAATTCAAAACAAAGCTGGGTTATGTTCGCAAAACGCATCAGCTGTTACTCGCGACCATTCCGACTCGGTTCTGACTATTTTCAACCGGAAAATGAAACTTTCTTGTAATGTAGTGCTTTATCTACACGATGAAGATTGATTTTCTTATTTTTCACAATACCTATTATATCCAATCTATTATATCTATTTTTAGTGTCAAAGTAACCTCGATTGTGAGGTTTCTGTGACAAGGCATTGAAATGCAATTTATGTCAAAGATTAACGGTTACTTTGACATCATTTTGATAAAAAAATATATATTTTATGCTTTATACATGGAATTAAATTAAAACCAACGATTTTTTACAATCAAATTGTCATTATTAAGACAGTCGTCTGCTTCAAAGGCCTGAAAAAGGTCATTTTTGGTGATTTTTTTTTATAAGGAAAGAAACAACGGGTTTTCTTGAAAATTTTATTGTACTTTAACACACATTTGAAGAGTATAATTTGTTTTTTTAAAATAACTAATTAAATTGACCATAGAAGCGCCTCGTCGCTGGAGTCACGAACTGGCGGGAAAGATGGTGTGCTTAATTCTTGTCTGGACCGAAAAAACCATAATCATTTTTAATACACATATATTTTCATTGTCGATGAACTAAAAAAAAAACAGAAAAAACTGTGAAACCATACCAATTTTCTAGCTTGAACAAAAAGTGACGATTTTTACCATTTTTTTTCTCTTCGTGCATTAAAAATAGTATAAAATGACTTTTTTTATGAATGTTTTTAGTTCATTTAATATGGTTTTTAATAATCTAGGGAATGAACTTTGGTTTGGGTCGATAGGTCAAATCGTTTTTTTTTTCTATCACGCCCGCCGATTTGAGAGAATCACGAAAACGAGATTACGAGAAAACGCGCTTTAAAGTTTTCGGTCGGGCCGATTGTCCCAGCCAAGCGTTCGCAGATTCAGTCGACGCTTACCTGTTCATGGGTCTGTATCTTCAAAAATACTCCGAGTTTACTTCTAGGGCTTTAGGAACGTTAGGAATGTTCTCTAATAATTAAACCATCGTTTAAAGGGGAAAAACGATTTTTTTACCCTCTACACTAGACGACTGCCTTAAAAAAACATTTTACATGAAAATATCAAATACCTAGGGTACTGTTATAGGCATTTGACTAGCTGTCTAATTATCATTGAGACAAAAATCGACTCTAGCAACCTTACAATCAACTTTAGCAACATTATAATAAATTTGAACAACAAATTTGAGCAACAATAGGAAAAAAGTTGAAAAGTGTTAGTCTGTGACACATTTGAACCGTAGTTTGGCGCTCTGTTGAAGTAGCCCCAAAAACTTACCCCAGGAAGTTACCTCTACTGTCAATTCAACCTTTTTTACCGTAGTAGTAAGAAGTTTTACGAGGGTGAACCAAAAAGTTTACGGAACCACTAAAAAAATATACGAAAATTCAAACAAATTTTTTTATTCGTCTACATAATCTCCTTTTACTTTAAATTTACAATACCGCTTTTCCTACTTTCTTATACCTTTCGAAAAAAAAACATTTTCTTAACTCTGAAAAAACTCATCTTCGGCATTGCCTTAAGGGCAACTTTTCTCCCTATTTGAGTATTTTTAACAATCGTTTGCACGAAATAATTGATACCCTAAAAATAACACGATCAAATCGATAAGCGGTATTTTTTTAATCAATTTTTTTTAGTGATTCTTATGAATTTTATTATCGGGATGCGAATTTTTTTGAATTTCCCCGGTATATACGGAAATGATTTAAAAAAATATACAATACGTTTTAAATTTGAGAAATCAATCAATATATACGCAATTTTAAATCAATGAATTGTACTTTCCATTCGAGACTGCGCACGGACCTGTTTCCCTTCGCGTGAAAAGGCTGCAAAGCATCTTTTCGAAGTCGAAAAATCCAAATTCACTCGACTATTTTTTCCCTTCGGAGTACACGACCGAAAAACATGGAAAAAAAATGCTTTTTACGGGAAACCATATCTACCATATCACATGTGGTCAAGTCATTGTTTTTCTGACAATTCTTTATTATTGAAGTTTCGGTCATTTAAGGATATTGAGTCCCTATGAAACGTGTTAATGTTAATTGTTCAATAAATAGCTTCTTAATCGTCATGAAATTTTTACACGACCTCCTGAATAGTTCATGTAAAAATATACCAAATTTTCAGAATTCTATCATCATTGCTTCAACCTCCTTAAGGGTTGAAATAAAAAATGATAAGAAAATTCCGAAAATTTGGTATGTTTTTGTATGAAGTATTTAAGAGGTCGTGTTAAAATTTCACGACGATTAGGAAGCTCGTTATTAAAAAATTAACATTTTGTTAAGAACAATTTTTAAAAGAAATAAAAAAAAATGTATCAATAAACTTCGTTTTGTTTCCGTTGCTTTCAGTATATTGTAGATATTATAAAATTGAAAGGTCAAAAAAACAACTTATTGCAAAGTTACATCAGTTTCCATAAAACAACATTTAATTTGTGAATGTTAATTGCTCAATAACGAGCTTCCTAATTGTCGTGAAATTTTTACACGACCTCTGAAATACTTCATACAAAAACATACCAAATTTTCAAAATTTTATCACCATTTGCGATTTGGGACTCAACATCCTTAATTAATTTTAATTGGTCATTTATTTTTCATTTTTTTAGTACTTTTTAGTAACTTTATTATCGGACCGAGAATTTTTTTAAATCGCCATTGTCCACGAGAATTATGAAACCAAAAATATATTTATTTTCTGTGATCAAGTTATTGATTTTTAGATCATTCTTCTTTATATCGGTCATCTTTCCGTAATTTTCAACAATTATCGGTCGGCGAATTAAAATAATGTGGCCATTGTATACGAAACTTATTTAAAAAATATAAAACGTTGCTACACGTTTAATTTGCAAAAATAAAATCTATACAATTTAAAATTGATGAATTGCACTTTCCTTCTGAGGGTGAATATGGCCCGTTTCCCTTTATGTGGAAAGGGTAAAAAACAATATCTTGTATCTATGAGGGCGTCCATAAATTACGTACCGCAATTGGGGGGGGGGGGGGGGATTCGGTCTGGCGTTACGGATTACGTACATGGGAGGGGGGGTCCGAGGTTTTCGTTACGTCACGATTTTAGAACTGTCAGAATAAGCAAAATTGCTGCATGTTCAGGTTTTTTAATTGAAAACTCATCGTTCAGAATAAATAAAGTGCAAGCTCTTATTATTCCGAGAAATATAATAAAGATGAAAAACCGTCGTATCGCCCGCGACTCGATACTTTAATGTAAGTATCAATATTCCAAAAAAAAAAAAAACAACTTTATATCAAGAAAAACGGAACGAAAACTTTGATCGCGATTTTCTCGAAACTCCTTTTTTGACCTTGTCTCAGTGAATACTCAAAAACTTATCAACCGATTTTCAGTTATTTAAAAACATTTTTTAATCGCAGTGACTGAGGTTGTACGTAGGTGGATTTTTAAATTTTGATCATTACTAATTTTAACGATCGCTCAAATACAAAAACGGGCCTCGAGGATAGAAAAAAATGTCCAAACTGTCAGCATTTTGTAAAAAAAACCAAAATAAAAAAAACGGCTACGCATAACGATAGTTAAATTTGTATAGATATCGATAAATTGTTGACTTTTTATTTACAGATCACAAAGATCATAAAACCTTTCATAAATATATCGATGGGACAAAGAGAATTTTTTGTTCGTCGCCAAATGAGGGTTAATTTTTTAAATAATCATAAAAATTGGTATAAAACTAGATGAATATATACTTCATAAAATGCGTATAAACCCGATCCTTTCATTATTAGTTATTTCTTTGAAAAAAAAAGACGCAATTATTGACCACAAAGCACCCGTCGCGTAACGGAATAGGAGGGGGGGGGGGCGTTCAGGTCAAGCGTTACGGTTCTGTTACGTCGGCGGGGGAGGGGGGGGGGGGTAAAAATTGGGAAATTCTGCGTTACGTAATTTATGGACGCCCCCTATGTAGCCTCACCGACAAAATTCAAATTTACTCGATTGTTTTTTCCGTTCGGAACACACGACTGAAAATCATCGAAGAAATTGATTTTTACGGGCAAATATATCTATCACCTGTGGTCGAGTTCTTTCGTCTGAACTAACAAATTTTTTACCGATTTTTAACCGATTTTTTAAACCGATTTTTTAAACCGATTTTTTTACCGATTTTTAACCGATTTTTACCGAAATTTGTTACCGATTTTTTTACCGAAAGGTAATGTATCTGTGTCTATTACCACGCTAGTTTTCTCGCCCGTTGCGGTGCCACGAGCAACCTTGCGGCTCAAGAATCAACCGCAAGCTTCTAGTTAGCAAAAGATCTCTCGAATTATTCTTTTCTCTTTTCTCTCTCTCTCGATATTTTTCGTCAGGGTTGCGGTTGCAAAACGGTGCTCGCGGTGACATTGCGAAGTTGCGTGGCTATCTGCGGACGGTGTACAAAGAGAAAAAAAAACACATGTCCGATCGGAATCATTGATTGACCGAGTGTAAGATCCAGACCCGATGCTTGGACTATCTTGATGACAAAAATGGCAAAAAGCCAATGTGCAAAAAACGAGCTAAATTTACAAAAATCTCGGAGACTTTGTATTCGGTTTGAAAAAAAAAAAACAAATGAAATCAAACAAATACGAGGAGAAGCTCAGGCCGAACCAACTGCGTCAGAAGGTAGAGGCACTGACTTCTGTGAGTGCTGGGGTCCACGATTAAACTTCCTAGCACCATTTGAAATCAGTACTGCTCTTTCGTTTACTCTGCCAGATCTGCGATGCACACGAGCGAACGGTCAGCGAGGATTTGCATTTCGCGAAAAATATTGAATTTCTTCTCTGCGTCGTGTATTATGGTTGTTACGCATCATTGAATCGGAAATTCCCTGACTTTTACAGGTTTTCCACGGGAGAACGGTTTTATCGTAAAGTATAAGAAACAAAAACCAAAAAAATGATAATTTATATATTATTAGCGTTATATAGTATTGAAGGGAGAAATGATAAATATGTTAGGTGGAAAGATAAAAAAGGGATATGCGAGTATTTTAGGCAAATAGAGGAAGTCTGCAGAAATATGTGCAAGGAGGAAGGGGCAGAAGAAAGAGAGGAGGGGAGGATTGACCTAAGAAAAAGAAAGAAATGTTAGAGAGTGACAAGGGAAAGAGAGCATGCAGAGTGGAAAATAAGTTAAGGTAGTTGTAAGAGAAAAAGTAACATTAAAAAAAAAAAAAAAACTCGTTAAAAAAAATTAATATAAGTATCGAAAATATACAAAAACAATTATTTCTATACTTCTCAGTTTTTTTCAAGTCGTTTCCATTTTTCTCACTTGTTGCAAAAGATCAATTCTGGAATAAATTATCAGAGCATTTTCAAAATTCCCTGACCTTCCTCTGGTTATTGCAGGAGAAAAGACATCCCGTGAGTTTTCCCGGCGTTCCTCGTTTTCCATATGCACAACAGTCGTGCAAATACCATTAAGAAACAAAAAAAAAAGATTGCCAGAATACAACGACAAAATATCACGCTTTTTTTCTTCTAGTTATCGTTTCTTCAATGGCCTTGCGCGTATATATTTAGGTACGTATATTTATTCATATATTTATAACATATATCTACAAGATAAATCTGCGAACGTTTCAGCAGGTTTCGCGTTTCTATCGCGAAGCCTGAAATTTTTTCGTTCATCTGCGAGGAATTAGTCGTATCGTGTAATAACGCAATAATAAATAACCGAGTCTCCGCTCGCGTCAAGCGCGAACACTCCAACTCCGACAAAAAGGAAAAAATAAGGAAAAAAAAACGAAGAAAGGAGATAGCCTTTCCGGGACTTACAACTATGTACACAATCTCCGAGGCATTTGGTACTGTTTGTGTCTGTATGCGTATAACGAACGAGGCATTTTTGTTCTCCACCCGAGTTGATGGGATAACTAACGAGTATGAATAAAGGGGGTGGGGGGGGGGGGAGGGACAAAACAAAAAAAAATTGGAAAAACGGAATAACGCGATTTCTCGCTCGCTCTAGTCTCGTGACGGTCGAGCGTGGACTTCGAACGTCTTAGCGGTATCGTCGAGTCGAATTGTCGTTTGAGCGACTTTCACAATTATCACGAAATCCCGAGGAAGACGGAGGTTATGTGGAGTCCTTGCTGCGCCCCGTTGCCTGGAGCCTCGTCCAGGTCTCACCCAGCGCTTTTGCAAAGTGATCGTCCACTGAAACAACGGTATGGGATAAAATTAATACATACGGAGGTTCAAGTTTCAGCTGCAAACCAAGATTTACCTATATATATATATATATATGTGTGTGAGATATTCCACGTGAATCCGGTAAACATTTTCCCTGACCTCTGCCAATTCAATTAATTTTTTAAAATCTGATTCCATTGACTCTAAAAGACACCCTGAATTTTTTTTACCTTTTTCGAAACAACCCTTAGTAAAAAACAAAATTTCCGAAAAAAACGACCCGATTTAAAAATCTGAAAAAATTCCCAAAAATGCGTGATTATGTGTAAAATTTTTCAAGCCTTCACCCGCAGTGGGAGTATGATTTTTTCTGTGCCGAAGACGACTTCAATTGAAATTAATACCAGAACTTTTTGACTGCTAACGAAAAAATCATACAAGCTAATAATATATTATTATATATTATTAAGTATTAAGTTATTAAATTATTAATATTAAATAACTCAAGTTAATTATTTTTCGTTGAATTTCTACTTTTCGACTCACGAGTAAAACCTTTTTTGTTTCCCTACTTGGAATAAAAACTGTTTATTCACACGAACCAGCGAAAAAAAAAACGAACCAGCGAAATATTTTCAAAAACTTCATTTGACTTTTGTTATTTTAAACTTTATTTTCTTTATTTTACTTTATTTCTAAATGTACTTTTTACTTTGGAATTTACTTCATTTGACTTTATATTCACAAAATGGATTTTCAAAAACTTTATTTGAAATATTTTCACGCAAAGTTTTTCTTATTTATGCAATAAAAATATAAAAATGCACAATTTTGCCCTTTAATTGTGTATTTCACGAAAAATAAGCATCTACAGAATAAATATATACGGTATGGATTTTTTTTGAGGTCCACTGACAACATGAAAAATCATAAACCGTCATTTGACTCAAGCGGGCAGCTTCAACGTCCACAAGGAGATCGACGTGCTTCGGAAGCGACAAATAAACGATATGAAGCAATGACTGTAGCCGTTATTTCGTGTCGACAGGTTTGGTAGGACGGCAAATCGCGAAAATTCGCAGCGCTCACCACTGAGGCCAGTGTCCTTGTCGTTTGTCGATGATCCGTTGAAGACCGCGGCGTATTCCTTGAGGCCCAAGGACCTCTTGAAGTGTTCGTCAATCGCAGGATCACTCACGACTCCCGGGCTGCGAATGCCCGTTCGCTGGCCTCCTATCGCTGCCGAAGGCGTCGCCGAGGGCGTAGGCGTCACTGCCGTATCCTCGATCGTCGTACCTACGGGCCATCAGAGTATCGCGATGTCTAGAGACTCGGCTGGACTCAAGTTTCAACATTCGAGAATTCGCGAGGAGCGTGAAAATTTCGTTAAAATTAGTTGTCGAAATTGTTCACGTAAAAATTTCACGACAATTAGGAAGCTCGTTATGAACAACTTTGCAATAAGTTTTTTTTTTTCGACCTCTCAATTTTGTAATATCTACAATATACTGAAAGCAACGGAAACAAAACGAAGTTTAATGATGATTTTTTTTATATTTCTTTTTAAAAATTGTTCTTAACAAAATGTTAATTGTTTTATAACGAGCTGCTTGATGAAAAAAAATGTTCGTTCGTGTGTTTTCAGATCAATCACGCCGCAACCCGTTTAGAAGACCGTGCCATACCCCCGCAATTTTTAAATACGAATAAAAATTGAAGAATAGTATGCAATAGCCAAAAGTAGCGATAAAACATAACCTAACAGCGGTATTCATAGAAATCCCTTGAAGAATGAGGAACGACTACGAATATGCATGTGAGACGTAAAAGTAGCGAAGAAATCTGTCCATTTGAACGAAAATCATGAAAATCAGTAATTTCTTTCTCGCCTAGAGTCCCTCGAGTATACTTCCTACGAGTACCGAACCTAAATACTTCTTCGTTACGTGAATCTTAATATTTAGTAAGCTCAATATTGAATGAGCTCTTAATATGAAATAACTTGATATTTAATATTAATAAGCAGAATGACACGTGCCACTCTGTATGACCGAATGATTTCCTTCCATTTCCGGTCCCCACCGAGTGCACTCGATCTATCCGAAGTCTAGTCTTTCTCATTCCTCGGGAAGACTAACTTCTGGCTCAATTCACATCAGGGCGAATCGGAACCGTTCCCTCAAATGCATCGTAATATCCAAACGTTCGTGACAACTCAACAAATTCCACTTCAGCCCAATCTGAATATCCATTCGTCGTTTGTTTCTTCGTTATTGTGACCATTGGCCTTGTTCGTCGGCGATAGAACATACCGGGTTGAGGTGCGGTCGGTACGATAACACTTGGCCTGTTGTGATGATGCACCCTCGCCGCTGACATATCCAGCGCCTCGCTCTGTATCGGGTCCCTCCTACGTTCCCTGCGCCACGCGCTGCTCGGCTTTCTATGAAGACTCGTTGACTTCGGACGTTCTTCTGCATCCAGAATCCACATACGGATAAGTTAACACACGTATGAAGCGTGGAAGTACGTACATGTGCGCACCCTGTGCATAATCGTATCGACGTCTTCCGTCCATTTGATTTCGCTCTTATGCACCGACATCGAGACGATGTGTATCCGTAGAAACGCACGCAGACATTCGCGGGTGTCTGTCCATTTGCATACCCACAATACAAATTGACCAGGAGAACGCGGAAGACGCGTGAAAAGAGAAAGGGCCCGCTCGCTTCCGCGGTCATCTCTGCCTACTTCCTCTGTGTATTTTTACGAAATCGTCTCGTACATGGCAACGAGGAATAATCTCATTCGGTGGCGCTAAATCTTTCACGAGGAATAGGAAGTTTCTTATTTTAGGTTGAACTAAACGTTTTAACGAATCTTTTTGGTTCAACTAAACTTTTACGTTAAACTAAAAGTTTTAACTTGACTTTTAGGCTAAACTAAAAGTTTTAGCTAAACTTTTTTCCAAAACTAAAAGTTTTAACTAAACTTTTAGGATTAAACTAAAAGTTTTAACTAAACCTTCAGGTTAAACTAAAAGTTTTAACTAAAATTTTAGGTTAAGCTAGTAGTTTTAACTAAACTTTTAGGTTTAACTAAAAGTTTTGACTAAACTTTTTCTCAAAACTAAAAGTTTTGACTAAACTTTTTCTCAAAACTAAAAGTTTTAACTAAACTTTTGGGATTAAACTAAAAGTTTTAACTAAACTTTTAGGTTAAACTAAAAGTTTTAACTTAACTTTTAGATTGAACTAAAAGCTTTAACTAAACCTTTAGGTGAAACTAAAAGTTTTAACTAAACTTTAAGGTTAAACTAGTAGTTTTAACTAAACTCTTAGGTTAAACTAAAAGTTTTAACTAAACTTTTAGGTTAAACTGAAAGTTTTAACTAAACTTTTAGGTTAAACTAAAACTTTTAACTAAACTTTTAGGTTAAACTAAAAGTTTTAACTAAACTTTTAGGTTCAACTAAAAGTTTTAACTAAACTTTTAGGTTTAACTAAAAGTTTTAACTAAACTTTTAGGTTCAACTAAAAGTTTTAACTAAACTTTTAGGTTTAACTAAAAGTTTTAACTAAACTTTTAGGTTTAATTAAAAGTTTTAACAAAATTTTTTTTCAAAACTAAAAGTTTCAACTAAACTTTTTTTCAAAACTAAAAGTTTCAACTAAACTTTTTTTCAAAACTAAAAGTTTTAACTAAACTTTGAGGTTAAACTGAAAGCTTTAGCTAAACTTTTAGGTTAAACTAAAAGCTTTAGCTAAACTTTTAGGTTAAACTAAAAGCTTTAGCTAAACTTTTAGGTTAAACTAAAAGCTTCAGCTAAACTTTTAGGTTAAACTAAAAGCTTTAGCTAAACTTTTAGGTTAAACTAAAAGCTTCAGCTAAACTTTTAGGTTCGACTAAAAGCTTCAGCGAAACTTTTAGGTTAAACTAAAAGCTTCAGCTAAACTTTTAGGTTAAACTAAAAGATTTAGCTAAACTTTTAGGTTTAACTAAAAGTTTTAACTAAACGTTTTTTTCAAAACTAAAAGTTTTAAACTTTAGGTGAAACTAAAAGTTGTAACCAAACTTTAAGGTTAAACTATTAGTTTTCACTAAACTTTTAGGTTAAATTAACAGTTTCAACTAAACTTGTAGGTCAAACTAAAAGCTTCAACTAAACTTTTCCGTTAAACCAAGTTTCATCTAACCTTTTTTATCAAACCTAAAAGTTTTAAGTTCAACTTTTTCGGTTAATACGGCAAATTTCACCTCAACAGGAAAATGGACTACAAATTTCGAACCGCAACGAAGCGAGTTAGATGAAAGCTTGTGAAAATGGATTTGCGAATGACTTCAACGAATATCCTGATGATCCTTTCGATCTTATCGACTTGTCCAATCGATTCGTCGTCTTTATCGTTCTCTTTTTCAGTCCTGCATCGCCTACCGGCGTTCTCCGTGAAGGATCTCCCGTGCGGCTGGACAGGCGCAAAAGTGGAATTCGATGCGAGGAAGAGCGGAGGAGGACGAGGAAAAATCAACCCCGTGTGCGTGCGAGTTTGACGGCGAGCAGACTCGGAGGACGAGGCCCGTTCCCAGAAGGGGGCACAGGAAGTGCCTAATAGCCGTGAGAGGATGCACGGTGTTGCGTTCGGTAAAACGACGAGGAACGAAGGAGGGAACGAGCGAGCTGCGTACGAACAAACAGGTTTTCGAAAAGGACGATCGCTGGAAGCTGAAAAGATGAATGAAAGAAGAAACGCGCAACGGGGGAGAGAGATAGACGAACGAAAGAGGCAACGTGCTCTCCTCGCTCGGTTTATATAGAAAATCGTGTGCGAGCGCGTAAACGGCTTCGCAAAACTCCCACAGTACCACTCGACTTTTCGACTCCCGAGTAAAATCTTGCTTTTTTTCGCCGCTCGGGGAGAAAAAAAGAAACTTATCGCACGAACCAGTGAAAAAAAATAAAATTCACTCTGGGATCTTCGCTCAATGAATGGAAATAAAAAGTCAAAAGAAGCAAGGCACGCTCAGTAAATTGTGCAATTAATGTTCGAAGAATTTTTCAGATTTTTGCGATCCCCGAAAGTGACAGTCTCCGAATTGTTCATTAAATTTCAATTATTACTTTTACCAATAATTATTATTCAATTACTCGAGCTAATTGTTTTTATATTATTCATAGTAAACAATTTGTTATTATATATTTAATAATATATTATTATATATTATTAAGTATTGAGTAATTGAATTATTAATATTAATCGAATATTAATCGAACCTTCCAGATTTTTGCGATCCCCGAAAGTGGCAGTCTCCGAATTGTTCATTAAATTTCAATTATTACATTTACCAATAATTATTGTTCAATTACTCAAGTTAATTATTTTTATATTATTTATATTGAACGATTTATTATTAAATTTATATAATATATTATTAAATAATTCAATTATTATTATTATATATTTAATAATATATATATAATAATAAGAACATTTACCAATAATTATTATTCAATTACTCAATTATTACATTTACTAATATTTATAATTTTAATAATTATTATTCAATTACTCAATTATTACATTTACCAATAATTATTATTCAATTACTCAAGTTAATTATCTTTATATTATTTATATTGAATGATTTATTATTAAATTTATATAATATATTATTAAATAATTCAATTATCATTATTATATATTTAATTATATATATATATATATAATAAGAAATATGCAATAATATATTATTATATATTATTAAGTATTAAGTAATTAAATTATTAATATTAAATAACTCAAGTTAATTATTTTTCGTTGAATTTCTACTTTTCGACTCACGAGTAAAACCTTCTTTGTTTCCCTACTTGGAATAAAAACTGTTTATTCACACGAACCAGCGAAAAAAAAAACTACTTTTCTTCAGCATCTGCGCTCAATGAATGGAATCAAAAACCAAAAATTAAGGCACGTTCAGAAAACTGTGCAATCAATGTTCGAAGAAGCTTCCACATTTTTGAGATTCCCGAAAGTAGCAGTTTCCGAATTGTTGATTAAATTTCCATTATTATATTCAACAATAATCAATATTCAATTAAAAGCCCATTCGTTTTCGTTAAATATTGACGCGTCATGAGTCAAATGGAAGAAAAAAAACTATGCCGGACAGTCGTGAAGAATTAATTGGGACGAGAGACAGACACGTCATTACCCAGGAAGCTTCTGTCGAAAAGAAAACTTGTTCTCGTGTACCTCTCGATTTTGAGATCGACCGGATATTTTGGAAACCGATATTTAGCCAGGGTTGCCAGAGACATGTTCTTCTGGAGGACACTTCCATCCCGGCGATATTCCCTTGTCATCAACGACAGACGACACGAGGACAAAAATACCAGTGCGGTAAAAAAGATCCCCAACTCACTTTCTCTCTCTCGAAAAAAAAAAAAATCACCAAACTCGAAGTTTCACTTTAATCCTCGATTGCACAGAGCACTAAGTTCCTACTCGAAGAGCGCAATTGTTTCGCACTTCAGGCCACCATTACGAGTGATATTACGAAGAAAAAGAAAATTAAGTTTTCAAGCCCGATGGATCGTAGGAATTAAATAAAACCGAAACGAGTGTTCGTGCACATTGGAGCGTTTCTCATCGCTCCCGAGGGCGAACGAAAGCCACGGAACAATTTCGCGTCTCCTATATACGTATACCGATGCACACGTGTACAATGCCCGTTGAACAAAAGCTTGATACAATTGAGTTTCAGCGACAATGCGCCCGCAGTTATTTTGTCCCGATAAAAAGAGCCGGCCATTCGATTTGAAGAAGGCCACGTCGAAAAAATTCCCCAAGAGACGACAAAATTGAGGAAAAAAAAATCAAGCGGGGAGTCAATGAAAAGAAGTTTCGTTCCCCTTCTTGTCGATTCGAGAGAGAAAAAGAGAGAGGGAGAGATGAAGGGAGAAATAAAACGCGTGTGGTTTCGTGAATGCGAGACTTCTTACGACTGTCTTAAACGTTCATTCATACATCTCGCGAAGCTCACCCGTGATCTCTCATCTACTGCTTTTCCTCCCCCCACTCGCGCGGAGAGAGCCGGTATGAGATTCTCGATCCTATATAGACGCATATAGCGAATTCAACGTGACTAGCTCTCCGCATCGACTGTCATTTGAAATTACGCCCCGGTGAGTGTATAAAAGTGACGAAATTAAAAAAAAAAAAATCATCGCCTACTGTCGTCCCAGAGATTAACCCCTTCGTTGGCATTGACGCGTGCGTCAAATAATTCCGTGCCCCGTGTGGCATTGACGCAATAGTGCGTCAACCTTCACTTCCCTATTCAACTTGCTCTGATTTGAAATCGGAGCCTCACTCGGGGGTTTTTGGGCTCGCTGAATCCGAATTCGAAGTCAAAATTTGGCAATTCAAAATGGCGGACAAAAATCAAAAACTTTACTCGATTTACGTGAAAATTAGTACGCCGGGATTTTCGAGGTCGCTCATTACGAATCTGAGCTTTAAATTTGAAAATTCAAAATTGCGGCGCTACAATGGGGGACCGAAATTGAAAATTTTACTAGATTTAGATAAAAATTGGCACTGCGATTTTCTCTTGAAAAAGTCTTATTTTGGGTCAAATATGAAATCTGCGTGGTCATGATTTCGTCGGAAACTTTGTAAGTGAGAAATAAAGTTGTTGCTTACTTTCCGATGTATAAAATCAAAATTTCGTTATTAAATTACAAACTCAAACATTTGTTTCGGTTGACGTCATCGATTGCAAAAAGTATCGTTCGAACGAGAACGCGAATGTCAAATGCCCAGAATTTATTCCAAAATATAGAAGATTAGATCAGCAGACTTGCTCGTGAGAAAAAATTAATCGATAGTGGGAGCAACGAGGTGGGGGGGCGAAGGAAAAATACGATGGAATCAGCAAATGGATTCGCGTGTGCTATATCTATGATTCATGCACTCGCACACTCTCTCTCTCTCCCCTTTCCTCATACCTGGAACGGCCAGCTTTGGAAGCGAAATAAATTGACGAGGAAGCAATTTGCAGGTTTCCAGCTAGTCCGAAATTATGTGCAATTTTTAAGAAATACTCAGAAAAAAAGGATTACCGACTACTTTTGGACGCTCTAGTATCGCGAACTCCTCGCAATGGTGAATTGAGTGCCAAATTGTTTTATACGGAGTCACGGCGTTAACGACAATAAGCGAGCCAATTAGTATTTCAAAGAAAACTCTTGGAGAAATCGTTCGTGAATCAACGATACGAGTCCAACGCGGGCGTTCGATATACGACTGCCTAAAAAACAGGTTGCTTAGTGGTCGAAATTCACCGAGTTGCCAAGAAGGACGAATTCGATTGTCCCCTACGAGGAAAACGTATTTAGAGAGGTGACGAGCGTGGTGGCTCTGATATCAAGTCCAAACAAAAATTGTTGCCTCACGAAAGACCATTTTCCAGCACGAGAATGAAGGGAAAGAACTGACGAACGAAGAGTGGTCCGTTTTGTCCAGGAATCGAGAAAACAAAATGTGATAAATGAGAATTCGTGTGAATAGGAGCGATTGAGAAAGCATGCTCTTGTTAGGAGCATGGTTGCTCGAGTATAAAACGTGAAAAGACACAATAGAAGGAACCGTTGGAATTCCTTCGGTAGGTTTTGCCCCCCCGTGACAAAGAGGAAGAAAGATAGGGCAAAAGGAACTCGAAGTGCCAGCATGCTCGAATGAGAATGCTCTCGATTCCCTTTCCCTACTGCGCAAACACGTGCCACGCAATCTCGTGATTCTAAACCCGGCCTTCACGACGTCGACGACACCGACCTTTGCTTTTATTGTTTTGTTTCTTACGCGCGTTATAAGCCAAGCAAACAAAGCCCTGTGGGGCCTGCCGCGTTTTTACATCACCGTGAGACGATGTAAATTTCTCGCGGAGAAATACAACTGTGGAGACGGTACCGCCCCCTACCTGCTCTTTCTGAATAACGTCAGAGACCCAACGGAAGCTGACCGGAAGATAACCTCAAAACAACAAGAACAGGCATTGGACACTAATGAGCCAAATTCTCAAAGACGGTTGCGTTACTAGCTTCACTCGACATGTTTTAGGCAATCATTGTAATTACGTTGTTATTGTAACTGCGCAATAATGTATTATGTATCGCGACGTTCCCGTAATTTTCACGTGAAAAAAAAGGTCTACTTTATGAGGGAAAAGAAGGCACGTCTCTTTGAAAGCAAAATTCGAAGTAACGTCAAATTCGCGTTCGGTCTGGTATCGAGTGAAGCTAGTACCGCAACCCTTCGCGCGATCGCAGCGCCATCCCTGTTGCCTTTATTTTCGGGCATTACTTAAAATGCCGAGTGTAGGCTCCATGGTTTTCCCGTTCAGAACATCGATACTTCCAAGCACATAGTGTATAAACCGTTAAAAAACGATTCAGCTGTAACGGTGGTTCCATGGAAGTGTTCAGTCCGGTAAAGCTGACGGGGCAAGCCTGGCCGGGGCAAGACACAAAGTTGTGAATGCCCGTCGCATTTCTGCACAGGTTCTCGCACCCTTTTTCACATGACCGTAAGGTCGAACGCGAGCGAAGGGAAAACGCCTGCTGCCGTCTTCCCTCTCTACAGACGTGCACGTCGATCGATACGCTCGCGCGTGCGAGTAGTCACCGATCTAAATATCTCTCGGACCCACGTAAGCCATCGACTACGCGTATCGCTGTCAGTCGAAAACGTCGTGTCGTTCACAGACGTTGGTTATGGCGTATTCATACGCCACGTTCTGACTCAGCGAGCCGAAGCGCTGAAAGAATCCTAAAACACATTAGGTCGAAACAAAAGAGGCGTTTCATCGAGCCAAACATCAAATTGCACCAGTTAAATCACATTAATGTAAATTTATCGATTTCGAAAGTAAATGATACAATTAGAGACTGACCCTGAACCATAGTGGCTGCTCTAGAGAGGACGTCCAACGCGCTTTCAACCGCTGACATTCTCGTCCGTCCGTTGATTCTTGTCTTGCTCGCGAGATGGTGTATCCGGGCGCTTTCTCGTTTTCCCAAATCCGCCGCTCGGTATTCCAAGAGCAACGCACAGTCGCAACGAACGTGTACTTTTCTCTCGACGATTATTCGCAATCGCACATCACTTGGGGCGATGAACAACAATGTTTCGCCGGATGATCCAAAACCGCAGTGACGTAGTTTTTCTGTAATTTCAACATCGTGTATTCGGAGCGTGCCCCCATAGGGGGGAGGGGGAAATTATTACGAGTGGAGGGAAAAAACAGGAATAAAGGGACAGAGCATGAAAACATCGCGGAAGAGATCGCAGTCCGTCAGAGAAAAGAGAAAGAGAGAGAAAGAGAGAAAGAGAGAGAGAGAGAGAGAGCGATCTCCTTCTCGGGCATACCGCGAATAAAGTAAAACGGGGATTTAAAAACGTGACATTGTCTGTGGAATGCGATCCCCTCACCAGAGCGAGACTTCTCTTCACCCCGCCTGCGCGCCGTCCTGCGGATGCCTCGTAAAACCCACCAATGCTAACGCCCCCACTCTTCCGCTCTTTGAACCACGTGGCCGAACGCTCAACTCTCTCGCGCACTCTCTCTCTCTCTCTCTTCTCTTGCAGCTCCTCGCGCAGACCCTCGGAACCTCTTTCTCGCACGTGTGCATTCCAAAATGTTGTACTATGATCTCTCTCGCGGTACGTATCCGCGTGTATACCTCGATCTCCATACTTTTGCGCGAACAAGTGGCAAACACCAATACCACTCGGAATAGCGAGCTCAAAAATGTGCTCGAAGTGCAAAGATGTGCTCGAAATTTGTCGCCTCTGGAATTCGACGAAGCAGTCTCGTCCTTTAAGAGGTTATGCCTCGTTCCGAAAGTCGAATAATCACTTCTATCAAAATGCATATATTTCGAAAAATATATTAGTGAAAAGTGGACAAATTTATAGGCTGGCATGTTGACGCCCGTCGGAACGCTCGGAGCGTCGTTCGAAACTGTCAAACGCCGTTTACGAGCTTTTATTTAACTTTACTTTATGTGAAATGCGAAACGGAAAAAGTGCTCTGAAATTTTGCCAACATGGATCTGATAGGCGATAATGCATAATTCAATTGTACTGAAAAATATCCATAAAATTTTCAACTTTTC
The DNA here is from genome assembly GCA_951751655.1 of Ophion costatus. Classification (NCBI taxonomy): domain Eukaryota; kingdom Metazoa; phylum Arthropoda; class Insecta; order Hymenoptera; family Ichneumonidae; genus Ophion; species Ophion costatus. Next base: position 42,051,451 of record OX632359.1, on the reverse strand, counting down.
ATGTAAAATTAGCGATATCTAATTATCCATGTAAAATCTCACTAGCACCTTCAAACAAATTCACAGCCGACTGTGTTTGTATGTGAAAAGTTTATATGCAGCAACTAGTCGTAACTTCAATCCCAATTACAGTCTTTGTTCTTTTTAACAAGCATTCCATGTTCCTGACGTACAAACTCGAAAACTAGCAAACTGCTAGTAACAACTACAAGACAAATCAATTAAAGACTCAAAAGTGAAAAACAATTTATATGTAAAAAGAATATATATAAAAAAAACAAGCTTTTATTTAATGTACTAAAAAGTGGAAAATAATTTTTCTACCCAGTCACCTATATGTGACTGAATAAAACCTTGGGACGCTCAAAATTTAGACACATGATGTTTAATTTACATAAATCCGTTAACATATCGACTGTATTTAATTTACTGCAAAACAACCTTAGATTTCTTGAATAAAAATCCTAAAACTGAGGACAAACGTATGATAATAGTTTTTCTAATTGCTATCGTGCCAAATTAAATACGGTCAATGAAACTGAATTGATCAAATTCATTAAACATTTAAAAAGTCGAGAGCCCCGAGCTTTTATTTATAGTCACATACAGGTGGCTTGCTAAAAAAATATTTTCTACTTTTTAGTACACTCAATAAAAGCTTGTTTTTGAAAAAATATTTTCTACTCTTTAGTACACTCAATAAAAGCTTGTCTTTGAAAAAATATTTTGTTTACATGTAAATTTTTCTCGATAGTACGTTTTCAAAGTCGGTGAGGAAAATGTCTAAAAAACTACCGCATCGATGTTTCTATAATTTATAGGCCTCTTTCTCGATGTTGAAATATAGTATTCGATCGAAGAATTTTCGTTTCCGACGTAACTTTCGATTCGATGAACAAAAAATTCTCAGTTATTTGGCAATAATCAAAACTCACTTTGAACACGCGCCATTTTTTTGCGAACTTAATCTTTCGGAATTACTTTCGATCCGAGATCCGTTTGATTTTTCGATGTTAGAGAATGAAGTATTTATGCACCCAGAAATTGCAGAGCGTTCTTCATTCGGTACTCTTTCAAATATCTTATTTCTGTCGAAACTTATCATCACGATTTTGTAGGAAAAAAAAATTCCCAAAAATGAGCTGTTCTCAACTGTTACGACTAGGCATGACCCCTTAATTCTCTCGGGCAGCGCGTTTCGATAATGAAATTAATTTTCGTTAATTTTTCTTAATATTGATTAATTTTTCTTAATATTAATTTCGTTAATATTCAACTAAGTAATTGGAGCGTATAAATACGAATAGTAAAAGTTTTTTTCGATGTACAATTCACACACGGCGCCGAACGAATCTCGAGGAATTCCTCGGTCGATTGAGAATCTCATGAGCGTGCGCGGGGGAGACAAAACGTCGACGTTACACTTAAATCTCCAATACTACGGGGTGCACGTGCTTTTTCCGTCCACCCCTTAACCTCCTGAGGCCCCGCGTGCTATTTTTAGAACAAAATCACTAACTCCCACAGACCCAGTTTTCGTATAAGCCCGTTGGAACCATCACCGAATGCTTCGGATAGAAATCGAACGGTCGAGCGAGCCCGCCGAAGGCGGGCGAAGCTCGACCATGATTATGCCGATTGCTTCGTTCGAAGAGATCACTTTGTAGTACCGCTAGTGCACGCTGGCGCCACCACACATTTTAGCTAGGGAAAATAAAAACCTTAGTTGGTAAGCCCGCTCCACTATATCCCCTCTTCATAAAGTTTAGCGTTCCCGAAGAGATCACGGGGAGGGATATAAAAATAATTTTTTATAAATTTTAATTCTTGGGGTGGGAAGTGATCTCTTCGAACGAAGCAATCGGCATAATCATGGTCGAGCTTCGCCCGCCTTCGGCGGGCTCGCTCGACCGTTCGATTATGCCTCATGCTTCGTTCTCGAGATCACTTTGTAGGATGTTTAGAGCTTATCTCGATTCATCGTGAATAAGAACAAAGGTTGTTATTGTTCATAAAAATATATTATTGCTGTAGCTTATTAATATTACATCTTAAACAATTTTTTCGGTTAAGTAATTACATGTTTCATAACCCTGGGCAACCGGTTTTTTTTTTTTTTTTTTTTTTTTTTTTTTTAACTTAAAATTGCTCTAGCAAATACGCTTTTATCTTGAACAATCGGCCGATTGTAAAAGGTGTCAAACGTTTTCGACGTGTGAGACCATCCCGCCAAACTCTTAATTATGTTGATATCTATTCCTTTGGCTCGCGCTCGCGATGTTGTTGCGTGTCTAACGCTATGCGGCGCGAAGTCTGGGCTTATGCCACTCTCCAATAAGAACGTTCTAATCCAGCGACTTAGGGTGTCTTTTGAAGCGGTCCGATGCGGCTTCCTGGTTGTAATGAAAAGTGCATCTGTTTCTACTAACGTTGACGTAACTTCTAGGTATTTTTCAAGCGTTGCGCTTACGCAGAGGTTTGGTTTATCAGTGAACCTTGGTAACAACAAGAGAGGCTGATATGCCCCCGGTCTAGTTGTCTTAATCCTTGATGAGATTTCTATTTCGTAGCCATTTTCAACTCTTCTGATCCTGCTCCTTTTGATCGATATCAGCGTTTGTTTACGATGGGCTGTAACAAGTGCCAACAGCATTGCCAGTTTAGTTGTAAGCTGTTGAAGAGTCAGATTTTCCAATGGCGCCATTTGTTCTAGTTTGCTGATAACAGGGTCTAGGTTGTAAATCCTTTCGTATCTAGGCCTGCTCGGTCTTGATTTTGCGACTCCTTTTAATATTCGTGATATTACGGGGCTTTTCCCTATGTGATCTCCACACAGAAGGGAGAGGGCTGCTCTACATGTGTTCAATGAGCCGTAGGATGCACCCTCGTGGAATTTCTCGGTAAACCATTCTAATATCCAACCATCCACCGGCTTGAAGGGGTTATGATCTCGCTCTTTGCACCAACGTATCCAGTCCATGATTGGCTTGTTGTATTGCATCATCGTCTCGTTCGTAATCGATTTCAGGAGTAGATCGATCGTTTTATCGCCTATGTCGCGTTCTTGGTAGGCTCTCCGGATAGCATCCCTGCCAGCAATGCCATCTTGTCCGCCAGAGGGTGTCCTGTTCTCCCGTCGGGGCTAAATAATAATTTGCTTGACGGTTGTAATCTAACTGGCGGTGTTTCTAGTAGAGACAACCATAATGGGTACCAGGGTTGTGCACACCAATCTGGTACCACTACTATACCACGGGCTTGGTCATTCTCGATTTTTCTGAGAGTTTTGAGTATTAGCGAGAACGGAGGAAAGGCGTAAAAGTTTGTATCCCTCCAATCGAGAGTAAAGGCATCAATGCAAAATGCGTTTGGGTCTTTATGCCAGGAGCAAAAAAGTTCGCATTTGGAGTTTTTTCTAGTGGCGAATAAGTCAATATCCGGAAGTCCGAAACGTTCGGTAATGGCTCTAAAGGCTGGAGGGGACAATTCCCATTCAATATCAGGATTCTCCACGCGAGATGCCATGTCGGCCTCAGTATTTTCCCTCGAGGGAATATATGTTGCGAAAATCCACAACTGTCTTTCTTCGCACCACGACCATATGTCATATGCTAAACTACTTAATCTCGGGAATTTGGTTCCTCCCATCTTATTGATATAAGCTATCGCTGTCGAATTATCGATTTTTAAGAGGATCTCACAGTTTTTCTTTTCAGTCGCGAAAGATTTTAGTCCGTGAAAGACTGCCAACAGTTCAAGGTAGTTTATGTGTCGCGATTTTTCCTCTGCAGACCAGTGCCCATAAGTTACTTTCCCATCGCAAAAGGCTCCCCACCCAGATAACGAGGCGTCCGAAGAGATCGTTAGACTATACAAAGATTTGCGAATGGGATTTTTCGACTGCGAGATTTTTCCTCGCCACCACTCGAGGTCCCTCTGCAGCGAGTTTGGAATTGACATATTAGCCTGGTAGTTACCGCCCGAGTCTAGTAGGGCTAGGTATTTTATCCGCTCGAAAGGTTTTGAGTGGAGCCAGCCATAGGCGATTCCCGGACAAGCTGCTGTTAAATGTCCCACAAATCTCGCAAATTCACGAATTGAGGAGGATCGTGATTCTAAAATTTTTGAGACCATTGTCGTAATCTGTTCACGTTTCCTCTGCGTAAGTTCCAGTGTCATATCTAGTGAGTCTAGAATGAAGCCGAGAAATTGACATGATGTCGAGGGTTCAAGGCTGCTTTTATCTCCGTTACAGACAAAGCCTAGGGATTCCACTAAGGCTTTTGTAGTGCGTACGTTTGTTGCGCATTGTTCTTTTGATTCGCCTAGAATCAAAAAATCGTCAAGATAAATAACTGAGAGCCATCCTTGACTCCTAAGATAGCTTACTACCGGCTTTAGGATCTTAGTAAAAACCCAAGGGGCTGTACTGAGGCCGAAGGGTAGGCATACAAACTCGAAGAGGTCGTTTCGCCACTTGAATCTTAAAAATTTGCGATATCCCGGATGGATAGGTATAGTGAAATACGCATTTTGTAGATCGAGACTTGACATAAAGTTTCCTTCCGATAGCAGCTTTATAGCTGTACGAATATCCTCCATTTTAAAGTGCGTCGTCTCTATAAATTAATTTAACTTTTTTAAATTCAAAATGAGTCTCATTTTTCCATTGCTCTTGGGAACAAGGAAAATACTTGATATAAATTGTCCTTTCCGTTCTTTACATCTTTTGATTGCGCCTAGATTTAGTACGCTATCTAGAGCCTCCTGCATCATGTCAGGATCAGTATTGGGAGGTACCAGTGTCGCCGGTTCCTTGGTTTGGACGGGAGTTTTTGTGAAGGGTATTTTATAACCGGAGATAGTAGCTAATACAAAATTATCGGAGGTTATTCGTGACCAAGCCCGTGAGAAGTGTTGTAACCGCCCGGCGAAAGGGATTACCTCTATTTTTCCGGATTGTTCGGTGTTTTCTGTCGATGCGGTTGTTTGTAAGCGTTCTGTAACGACGTGAACGGAGGGCGATTGTTTGGTGCGAATTTCGCCCCTGTTTTGTTGAAGTGACTCGTTGGGCGATGACCGCCGCGAAACCCCGACGAGCCTTTCCAGTTTAAATGCTGGCGCGTTGACGATTGTTTTCTCTCTCCGGGCGTCCTTATAGAGAGACCCACCTTTTCCGCAGCCGAAGCTGTTTTTATTCTCTTTCCCAAGTCTTCCCCGAAGAGGAATTTATCCGTTTCGGACTCCTCCAGAATGACTTTACGTCTTTCATCTACGTGTTGATAGATCTGATGTTTGCGTGACTTGGAAAGTTGGTGGGTGACGTCGCAGAACATGCTGCTGGCGTCGCAAAGAAACTCAAGTAGTTCTTCTTTATCGACTGGCTCTTTTTCGTCGTTGAAAATTGCACAAATGGCGTTTCCAAGTGCGACTAGACCGCGTCCGCACATTTCCTGATTAGTCATGAGATATCTATCTCTGTTCTTCACCGTCTTATGGAGAAGCGGGAGAAGTTCGGCATTTAGTTCCGGTGCTTTCAAGGGACAATTTCCCTTGGTGATGTATTTTTCCTCCATCGCTTTCCTAGTTTTCGTTTCCAAACCTTTTAGTACGACTTCCTTCCAACATTCCGCAAGATCTGGATGAAAGCTGAAAGCTCGGTCTTTTAGCTGACGTTTTACGACCCCGAGAAGGTCCCGGGCTTTTTCGCTTAAAGTGGGGACTACCGTCTCCTCACTTGTCGTCTCTTCAGACTCATTTGTCGCTTTTGCGCCATTGATCGCGTGTGCGTCGTTTTCGTCGGCATTTGTACCGATGCTTGATCGGGCGTCAGAAGACGAGTCTGTAAGAGCATACGATCTAGGTTATATATGCTATTAGAAGGGCGGGGGGGGGGGCGAATGCCCTTTCCCTCTAACGCTGGAACAGATTGAATCTGTACCGACCCTCTTCCGAGGTATAACCTAGTCAACGAGGTACACTCTCACTGTTCGAAAAACATACGCGAGAGTGCCCAAAAAACGAATTCGAGGAGAATTCGTCAAGAAGAAGGGAGATACGAACGTCGCGAAACGTACCTTCCGAGCCGCCATTTTGAGCTTCGCTTCTGATTGCGTCAGCTTTATTTAGAAGATTCTGGTATTTGAGAATCTTGTGGCGATACGAGTCAATCTTATCTAGTTCGATTTTTCTCTTACTCATCCTCTTTCGACTGAGCACACTTATTTATTATTGTTTTATCGTATACTTTTCTAATTTTATTTGTAGCAAGGCAAAAAAACGTGGTGATCGTGCCGCGCACACAAAGCATTATATGAAGAGGGGATATAGTGGAGCGGGCTTACCAACTAAGGTTTTTATTTTCCCTAGCTAAAATGTGTGGTGGCGCCAGCGTGCACTAGCGGTACTACAAAGTGATCTCGAGAACGAAGCATGAGGCATAATTTCCAAATAGTTGTCCAGAAGTTGTGTAAATGCATACAAAGCGTCCGCATGGAAGTCATCTGTAACTTTTCACGTAGCCATAGGGAGCCCAACTGCCACTTTCTCCCGCTAGAGGGTATATCGTATTATAACGTAAACAGAGCACGACGTTTTGTGACGTTTGCTTTGGTTATGCCCGCGTTTCTACTATGGTCAAGTTTTTCTTAAATAATTCAGTTGTGAAAAACTTGTGAAGAATGCATCTGTGTTGTGCAATTGGATGCAACTATTGTCCATTGTGTGTCCATTCGAATAATTGTAGCACAGGGCTGACAGGGCGAAAGTGAACCGCGCGAGTCGTGAGCTTCGTTTGTTTACGTTGTGTGGCGCCATCTGTGCTGAACTTTGCGTAAGGTTCGCTATGGTCAAAGAGTTGTCCAAAAGTCAGCTAAAAGTGTACAAAATGTCCGCCCGGAAGTTGTCTCAAGGTTGACCAACAAAAGCATCCAACAAAAAGACAACTGTTGGATACATGACAACTTATTGGCAACTGCCAAACTGGACAACTATCCGGAAATTGTTACCTGGGTGATCACGTGTCCAAAAGTTATCTTTATCGATGGTTACTTTCAAGGTAACCTCCAGGCGGACATTTTGTACCCAGTCAGTCGACTTTTGGACAACTTTTTTGACATTTGGGGTCCCAGTACCAGAACTTCATCTTCAAACCGAGTTTGAAGTTTGAATTACGTGGCACGTCGGTTTGACACTTCTGTCAGCTCTACGTTGGCATTTGCCATTGCGGTGGCACTGATTTTGCCCAAGTGACAGCCCTCGGTCGATATAAGACTCAAAGATGGTGAAGAAATATTTCGTTGAAAAATTAAAATCACGACAATCAGCAATTTTCTCCTCGCCTAAAGGTATTTCCCCCCTTAAGGAGTTTCCGGGACGATTGACGATACGTTTCCATTTGATTCAAACTTAACCCTACGTTGACACACTGGGTCATTTTGACCCGGACGAATTTGAAATGAAATGCAAACTTCCCAAAATTACAAGTTTTCAATCATTTACATTCAATTTTATACTTTCTGAATTTCAATTATGCAGACATATTGAGAAACGTTCAAAGTGTATCCGTAATTTGTTTTCAACGAAAATTGACCGAAGCTTTGTTGATTGATAAATGATGAATTTATTGCTCGTGAACAAATAAAAACTGAAAAATTACATTGCCAACGACTCGGTCGTAATCTTCGTAATAATAATATTAACATATCCACCATAAAAACGGACTAAAAATACAACAAAAATCAGCCGGAAACCTATTAAAATAGGCTTGAATTACCTCAGCGGAATTAACACGATAGGCAGAATGTAATTATACGTATTATTGATACGTGATAAATGATAAAACTCCATAAATTGTTGTTTGCATATTTTGTAGCGGCTTCTATTCAAATTAATTTTTTTTAAAAGCTAGGTTATGTTCGCCAAACGCATCAGCTGTTACTCGCGACGTTGCTAAGTCTGTGGGCGCTATTTCGTCGTTCTGACCATTTTCAACCGGAAATGGAAACTTTCTTGCAATGTAGTGCTTCAACTACACGGTGAAGATTGATTTTCTTATTTTTTACAATATCTATTATATCAAATCTATCGAATTTCATCTTTCCAACGGGTTTAGTTGGATACGTGAGCAGAAAAACCACGATCACCGCAATTCCGGTTGACCGTCTCCATAAGACGACGTGCTTCGGTAACTCAAAGCGCTCGAGTTTGCAGTCTTATTGCGACAAAACTAAACGGCCAAAATAGCACAAATTTTGTCAATAGGCGCATAAAGTATTCCCCAAAATAATATAAAAATTTCAATTCCAATAATATAAGAATTCTATCAAGTTCACAATTACAAAAACACCTCCTTACATAGGGCCTAATTGTCATTATGTAAAGGGAGACGAAATTGTCATAATGTACTGATTTGACAGCTTTTCACTCAGCATATCATGACAATTTCGTCCTCAGTTTCATAATGTACCGATACAGTTTTTCATATTAGGACGTTGAATAAATTCTCGCTGTTCTCCGACAGATGGCGTTACCAGAACTGCGTGCGTGTAGTAACGCATCTATGAAGTACTATAAGGAAGCTTGAAATTCAGTGTGTCCTTTCGTCGAAGTGTAAACTACTTTCGTTTTCATAGTGTTAAACATGTCAAATTTCGTGCCGAAAAAGAGTAGTTGCGAAGAATTTTGCTGCACTACTTTATTTTTGAAAAATGTGCATTAAAAACTGCATTGAAAACAATGGCATTTTAAACATTTTTTTCACACTTTTTCGTGCGTAAAACTGCCATTAAGCGATGGGCGTAGGCATCTTCCTACGTTGAAAAGTGTTTCTTAACGTTTCAACTCCATAGAAACGTCATAGACGATCGATTTAAAATTCGAAGAGTGCATTCAATATACGAAAAAGAAATGACTGTATAAATTTGAATCAAATGGCAACACATCCTCAAATGTCCCGAACCTCCTTAATATGTTTACATGTGCCTCTTCGTAACTAAATGATCTTCTTTCAATATCAGTACAGCGGGCCTATCTTCAATCTAACCTTGCCCATTCTCTCCTCGGGAGGCCAAACTGCGGCGATCAGGAACGTCAATTCGTGTCATTCTCGATAAACGAGCACTCTGCTTTTTTTCACGTATAGACCGTAGTAGGAGAGCTCGTCGAGATGACGCCTCCATCCAGCATACTACACTTTATCGGTTTACTGTACAAGATAAAGATACTACGCAAGCAGGAAAAACAAAGAGAGAGAGAGAGAAAGAGATATAGAGGGAGAGAGGGAGAGAGAGAGCTAAGGAATTCGAACGAGCAAACGTAAAAACCCGCCTCGTTTCTCCGAACATATTTCCTAATTCCTTCGTTAAAATCGATTTGAAGCTCGGAATAAGCAAAACCCTAAAAAAAAACGAACCGTTGTTTTTTTGCAAATACACATTTTTTGTCGAAAGAAAAGTCTATCGAGACGACCGATCCGGAAGATCGTGTAAAAAAAAAAGTGCACGGTGGAACGTTCTCAATGCGAGAAATTTTTACGGAAATCGTAAACGATAAGATTTCGAAAAGTCTTTTGAGACTACGTCCTGACACGGCGAGGTGTCCTTCGTCGAGTACAAATCGATAGAGGAATGCGGCGTAGCGATAAAAAAAAAAAGTAAGGTCTCCCCTCGCGATCCACGAGTGTTAAAACGCATCGTTATACATTGTTCGGTAAACACGTACGAGAACATCAATATGTATATATATATATATACACGCGTACATGCGATAACGCGCGTGTTGAAATAAGAACAAGAGAAAAGCAACAAAAAGAAACTTACCACGGATTATGTTTTTGTTGTTTGTTTTCTTTTGTTTGCGTGCCAAATCCAACACCAGTATTTACGATTTTTATCCTCCCGTTTATCGTAATCGCGCGAATTGCTCGAGTCTTTCTCTCTTCCGCGGTGATCCCATTGAAAAGGATGAAAATCTAATGGTATGCGGGCGGACACACCGCACAGAGCACGTCGTCTGACACGAGAGAGGTACAAACGCGCACAAACACAGCGCTGGCCGTGGCTCTACACCCGAACACCCCCCCCCCCCCCCCCTGCCACACCGTCTCTACGATCATTGCTATACGTCGTGCAATGGAATGCTTGGTATTCGGCCGGCTCGACGCGCTCTACAGGCAAAACTGCCAAGCATGCGCACGCCACAGGCACATGATGCACAATACGCACACACACAAATTGAAATATATTTAGATATATGCGTAGCCGCTGCGGTTGTGTACCGTCCCGACCGTTCTGACACTATTTTGTGCAGATTATTGGGACACTTTTGTTTTCTTTTTGACCCGTGCTCGTCGAAAATCATCAGCACGGCAGTGCATTACCGGACATGGGAAAACGATCTTCGCACGAGGGACGAAATATTTTCGATTTTAAATCAACATTGAAGATGATTTAATTGAAGTTTTGACAGTTGGGATGACAATTTCGATATTTAAGCGTTTTTTTTTCGTATTTAGAAAATAGTTCATTGTTGTTTTACAAGATTTTTTTTACAATCCATTATTTTTAAAACGATTTAAAAAAAATGATAAAAAAAAATTATGCTAAAAAAATGGTAAAAAAAAATCTTGTGAAAAACAATAAACGATTTTCTTATTTAATTCGTTATTAAAAAAAAATATTTCATTCATTATTTAAAAAAAAAAAATAAATAATTCATTATATGTTTTAATGATGAAAAAAAATCACTCTAAAATAAATTACTTTTTGAAATAATTTATTACAATTCTTTAATAGTAAATTATTATTAAATCTTATATGGACAGTGTAGACGTTCGATTTTGAATGAATTTGGAGAATATTCCATTTTCGGCAGGATATTGACACTTTGACAGCGCTCGTGTCAATTTCGACTGTCTACCATTTTTTTCTTCGTATTTTCGTATAATTTTCGAATATTTTTATTATTTTTATAATTTATTACTTAACCGACTAATCAGTTTTATAATTTGTCATTTAAAAAAATTAACTTTTTTCAGAATAAAAAAAAATATATGTATTGTTTAAATAATCCACATTGTTTCTAAAAGTTTCCAATCTTTGTTTTTATTGACTTTTCAAAAATGTACTGCGTGGACTCGGATTTTGGAAGTACAACTCTGATTTTCACCCAATGTTCAAAGCCCGCAACAGTTTTCAATTTTCAATCCTCTTCAACGGAACGTGAAACGTATTTTTTGTCTCTCAAACTCGTACCACCTCGATCATCGAACGACCGCTTCGAGAAATGTAGTTTCGAGGCAGCCGTTTCGGGTGCTGCGGTTTGTCATCGTGCGAAAGCTTATGTCGCGTAAAATATTTTCGGCCCCACCGACATCCGGACAATTGTATCTTCAACTTTCATTTGCTCGCCGAGTCTTCCCGGACGCGTTTGATATTTTCTCGTATACTTTTCAAGTGCAATATTCGGCACGTGTAAAAGTAGCGGACTATTTTTACGTCGATCGGGACGTTACGAGACGAGTTATTCGTGAAAAATTCGGACAATTTCGTTAACGCGAATAAAATAATAAGCTGCAGAGTTTCCCATCAATGGATTGTCAGAGTATTAAAAAAATTAATCAACCGAGCGATAGAGAGTCCGACAATCGATGAAAATCGAAAATTCTCTTACGTGAGAATGTGACAAAAAAAACAAAACGTGTTTTTAATATTCTTACAACACGACGATACATGGTTTCCCACACTTTGTACCGTCGTCTTTCAGGTCACCTTCGTCACTATATCTATCGTTGATTAAGGCAAATTACGTCACGAGTGTTTTTTTCCCCGAAAGGGGCAACGATTTCTTCGATCTGGGATAAAATTCTTGGAACTGCTGACACGTGGTGTATTCGTAAAAAAGTCGTGAACACGGAGAATAATTTAGAACGAAAACGAGTTCCAGAGCGGCACAGAGAGAAGGGCGTCGGTTCTTCAGGGCTTGGACGGACCCGGAACTTGGTCGTCTTCGTCGCTGGAACTGTCGAGAGCGTAGCAGAGCTGGAACGTCAATAACGAATGAATTCCATGCAAGGTCCTCGTACTGTAGCAAGTAACACGCGTCGTTTCGGAAATAAGCAACTCACTTCGTCCAAATCGGGCCTCTTCAGGAGATCCTCAAGACCGGCGAGTTTCTCCAGGTAGTTGGGCTCGTTGCAGGCGTCGAGTACGAAGGAAAATCGCCTCTTCCGGTATTCCGCTATCAGAGGCACCGAACAAGCGGTACACGAGGGAAATCTGTGAGTTATCGTCAAGCGCATCTCGTGACTCCACAGAGAGCCTCGAATCGTGTGTGGGACGCCACCCAGGAGTCCTATGCAATTTTCCTTCTCAGCCGCGTGATAACGCTCTCGATTTTCGTCCATGTAGGCCCTCGCCTCCACCCTGTAAGCGCGACGACAACAAACATTCAAGGAAATTCACTTTTTTCAAATTCGTTCAACGGTCGAACGGGCTTTTCAAATATTTTTCCAAGCAAAAGTCCACCGTTGATAGCACGTCGACTATCGAAACCCAAAGCCGCGTTTTTTTTAACGGGCCTTGCCAACTGTGTCCCAGAAGAAAAAAATCGCAATTTGGCCATTTTTTTCGGGCCTCTAGGTAGATGTAGCCTCAAATCAACAATAGAGCAAATTACGTTTGCTCTTGCGTCAAGTCTTAACTTTTAAAACCGAAAGGTTAAAAAACTATCGTTAATTGAGGAAAAAATCGATATCGATCGTCGATAACTTACCCGTCGGGGTGTTGCGTCAGAGAGACTAACAATTCGACAGCGAGGCCGGCGGCGATTTGCGAGAGTCCTGGACGGCTCACGGTGCACTGTTGATCGAGTGTCCTGTCGACTTGGGAGTTACCCGGTTGGGTGACGTCGTTGCAAAAATAACAGCCGAGATCGCGTCCCGAGGGATTGCGAAGTGCGAGATCCGGCGAGGTGGCTTCGTCATTGTCGCGTGTACCGTGCCTCTGTACGGTATAAGAGTCGAAGCCGAGGGCCGCGTTGATGGCTATCTTTTTGTACGAAGCGCAAAGCAGAGTAGGCAGCCATCTCGCCTCCCTCGAGTCGAGCAACAGAAAAACAACGTCGTGTACGTCCATCAAATTCTCCAGAGTCTCGAGCGCGGCTTCCGTTGATTTCGTCATGCTCTGTCCAACCACGTGACCCGGCATTGGTATTTGGAACACGAGGCCTTCGACGTTCTGCGTGAAGTTTGAAAATCGCTTTAGCTCTTGCGACCGCAGCGCCGCCTTTTCGTCGAAATTATCGTATCGTTTGTACTTTCGATCTTCTTACCAGGCTCGGACATATTCGGCGCAGAGCGTCGGCAGCGGCTTCGGCCTTCGGACGACGGTTCACGGCGTCTTGATGCTCGTACAAACTTTGCCTCACCGTGTTGCTGTGCGAGACCGTACCGTTGTCCACCAATGTCAGGGACCTCACGCCCCATCCGATCAACGTTCTGGCCACCGAACAACCCAACGTTCCAGCTCCGAGCAGCAAACAACGAAGCGTGCAAATCTTATCCAAATTTAATTCCGGCACGAGACGCCATTTCATCAATTTCAAGTTGAAGCAGACTGCGCGTTCGGCTAACCTGCAAAAAAAATGTTCTTTATTCTAACGTGCAAAAAAATGTTCCAACCTGCAAAAAAATGTTCTTTACTATCACGTGCAAAAAAAAACGTTCTGACCTGGAAAAAAAATGTTCTTCATGCTAACGTGCAAAAAAAATGTTCTAACCTGCAAAAAAAATGTTCTGTGAGCGGGATGTACATTTGGAGGGGGAAAAAGTAAGGAATTTTGAGGAATTTTTTAAAGTGAGAAATAATTATTCCACAACTATCGAACTGTAGGTATACTTTGATGGTGTAGTTAAGGGGGGAAATACATATAAATGGTCCAAAATGACGAAAAATTTCGAGATTTTGTTCCAACGTAACTACTGGACTATTCGAAATTTGTAGGGTATTTTATTGTACATTAGAAGACGCGAAAAAGATTCTTTTTCATCGACAATAAGTGTTCATCAGCAGCCTGCAGCCAATTGTTGCTGAACGTATTCTTCCCGCCGTGTCGACTGCGGCAGCTGTAGTTTTTTAAAATATGAAACGAAAAATTCAAAAACCATTACATTCTATATAAAGCACGCGGTCGATGAACCAAGAAAAAGTCGAATATTGCAATAATGGCGGTACTCAGAAAAAAAGATCGAATTTTCACTGAAAATTTTCGTGTTTTTTATGCAAAAAATGATTGTTTAATTAAACTTTTGATTGAATATGGAGATGAATCGACGGGGGTTTGCAATTGTGTGTCTAAAAACCTTTGGTTGAAATGAATCGGATAAATAGTTTTTTTTTATCGCTGCCGCAAATTTCGAAAATTCGTTCAGCAACAATTGGCTGCAGGCTGCTGATGAACACTTATTGTCGGTTTGAAAAAAATGTTTTTCGTGTCTTCCAATGTACAATAAAATACCCTACAAATTTCAAAGCGATTGGTCCAGTAGTTGCGTTGGAAAAAAATCGTGAAATTTTTGGTCATTCTCGACCATTTATATTTATTTCCCCCCTTAAGTATACGGAACAATTTTTTTTTCGAATTTCGTTAACGATCTGAATTACGTAAAAATGACGACTTTTTTCATGGTTTTCTATGCTCGACTTTCAATTCGTCACTATTTTGTTAAAAAAAACAATGATTTAAAAAATTGACGATCGCCAACGACCCGTATTTATTGTTAACTTGAATAGCCCATTTGGTTTTTGCTGGAGAGTGAGTGGTGAGCTGGAGTATGTACCAAACGACGCGAAAAAATTTTGTCATCCGGCGGCGGCCATTTTTTATTTTGTTTTGTCTGTATTTCTTGTTGATTTTTGTTAAGTCTCTCAACATATGTATCTTTGTGTTAAAATAAAGGCGCTTCTTTTTCACCAACCGTTTACCAGGAGTTTTTTAAAGAATTTTGGCCATTTTTTTCGGCCCTCTAGTAGATGTAGTCCCTTAATTTACTGTTCTGTATCGAGCCGCGTCTTAGGCCACCGTTGACCTAAGGGCAGACGTGATTTCGAAACAGAAACCTATGGAACCCTGCTGCCAATGGAACCCTAACTGATATCATAGTCAAAGTTTCGATCTAACGCATAAATTTCCACCAAAAAGTTTTTTTGTTGTCTTTCTCATTTACGCTATTGGCAGAAAACGCGTTAACGATATTCACCCACTCGGACGGATGGAATGTTCGCGAATTATCGTCGGTCTTACGATTACCGAATGGTTACGAAAAATATTCAGAGACGTAATTAGAGACCTGACTGGATCCATCGTTTCCGACAAGTCCGCAATGTTCGGTCCCATTTTCCCATTCGAATTGGTCTCCCAACCGACGAAGCGACCCGTGAAAATGGCCTTCCTCGCGGCCTCCATGTTTATACACTCCTTGGATCTGATCGTGAAGACGATCGCCCGTTCAACATCATCTCCCCGTATCGACAGTACCCTGATGGTTTTTCCAAACGCGTATTCGGGGCAGTGCCAAAACAGCAAACAGAGCAAATTTCTCAACGGCCACCCCGGCTCCGAGCTTCGACAGGGATCGTAAAAAGCGAAATAAACGACTGCTTCGTTCTGAAAAGGAAACATTCGAAATTCTAGAAACAGAAGGACAAGTATTTTTCGCTGTACGTCTTTACCTTGGCCGATTTGACGTATTCAACCGCTCTGTTCAAAGTAACGAGCTCCAGAGTTTCGTTTACCACCGTGACGGAGAAGAAGCTTTTGGCCCTGCCGTCCAAAGAACCGAAGGACCGCCTCAGCGTTTCCAGCTGTTCGCCGCTGAACGCACTGGCGGCGAATCGTGGCTTTTCCTCGTGATAGAGCTCCGGGAGGTCAAAGGGCGTCGGATAAGCCACCCAATAGTGGAATCTGTACTTCTTCAGATCGGCGTACGACAAAATTGTGAATAGCGTCAGTTTCCACGGCTCGGCTAATGCCGTACCGTCCTTTATCGACTCCAGGACCTGCTTGCCTAGCGAATCGATGAACTCCTCCGGATTCGTTCTTCTGAACGATTCGTAGGTATTTGTGTTGACTAGATAGCCGGAGCAGGATACAGCCGCGTCGTGCAAAGTCGTTTTTATCGATCTGAAAAAATGACAGTCGTCTAGTCGCTTGTACTTTTTGAAACGTGTTTTTCTAGCTTAGCAGTCCTCCGAAGTGTTCGGAGCAAAAGGACCCTGCGCTTCCTCACTCGTTGAACGATGTGCAATCCAAGATCATGGGAATCGTCTTTGGTTCGTGACTTTTCACGACGCTGTAACTACTCCAGAGGAATATTCTTGCTTTTTCCTCCAATTTGTATTTGTCGAGTTTGAGCTCCGCGAATTTCGCCCAAAAACTTGGATCCGTCGCCGTCCTTAGTTTCGTAAATTTTACCATTTCGGACGTCATAATTGTCGCGCGCCCCGTAGACGAACTGTCGATCGATGCCGTGCAAACTGCAATTTAAGCGTCGCAAGTTCTTTTCTCATTTGAATTTCGACATTTCCAACGTGTGCTTACAACTTTTTGATACAATCGGAGGCTGCCGAAATAATACGCATAACCTCAAAAATAATTAAAACAACCACCTGCAGTGTGATTCGGGGTATTGTTTGTGCACCAATTGCAAGAAAAAGTATTATCGCGAATGACAGTACGGGGTGTTTCCAGTTGCCGAAGTTGTACTGTGACATGTCATTTTACAGTCAACAGTATACCCATGGGGACCGGGTGGGAGTCCAAACTCCAATGGCAGACGGTGAAAGTGTGAAAGAAGTGTCACTGACATTGCGAAGATGTGGGTGGCGCGTCGATCGATCGAATCCAACTACACAGCGTATTAGAAACGGTCGATGCAAAGCCTTAAGGGGGTGATAGGTCACAGAGTTAGGAACATATCTAACCAAGGTTACCTTAGTCCAAAGTCTAACGATTTCGAGTTTTCATGGTAAGTATGATTTTCGGAAAATTTCCCAAAATAATGTACTTGAAAATGTCCCAAAATAAGGTACAATGGGTATACATCGGTATAAACTTTGAAAAAAAAGTAACAAAAATCTGTTGGATAGGTTAGTTTTTGTTACTGGTTTCGAACGATGGCAGCGCCGCTCTAAGTTTTCGGTAAGTTGGGGATGAGTTGAAAGACCGAGTTTGGGCTGCTGCCCTCTAGTCTCCGTGTGCATTCCAAAGGCAAATGTCTCTAGTGACGTCACAAAACCAATATGGTCGGTCGGCATCGGGTGCCTTAGTTCCACCTTTCGCAAAAACTCGTTTCCGCAGACGAGTTACTCTTACCGTGGCGACGAAACGTCAGTCGCAGGAAAAGTCATGTCGGATTATCTCAGATCTGCTTTCGGTTACTTCAATGGTAATTCAAACTCCAACGATTATGTCGGACAAGTATTGGAGGTCAATAATGTGAAGCTTCGCGTCAGCAGGCTTCTAGCCGAGGGTAAGTTGTCAAAATCGTCCCCCTCGTTTTTTTTTCTTTCGATTTGTATTTCGTTTTTTATTCGCGTAGCCACGTTTTGAAGATGCAGCTGATCGCTACGGTGAAAAAAATTATATAATCTTCATGCTGCTGCCAATGTTTATTATTTAAATTTCAATCTGTGGTCCGACGTCCTGTCACTTTGCCCAGGCATGCTTTTCATATGTATCTATATATATGTACTTCTCACTCGACTTTTTTTTCATCTTGAAATCCTTTTCCAAAGCCAGGCATCGCTTTGTATGAAATGTCAAAATTGAGTAAAAATGACAAACTCGATGCTGTTATTACTATTATTGATATTATTTTTTAATATTATCAATATTTGAAATAATATATTCTAATGTTTGGTATTCTAATATTTTTAATATTATATTTTAATATTTTTAATATTATATTCGTGTCTTTAATATTTTAAATATAATATCGTTATTTTAAAAATATTCAAGCAGCATATTTATTTCCTGTATACCCTCGCAGATTGTTACATTTTCCTCCCTCTTTCAAATATCTTTCATCGCTAATTATCATTAACATAATAAAATTGGTACATAATCAGTTAGGAGCAGTAAAAGGAAAGAACAAAGACAACGAAAAACAAAAAACGAAATAAATATATAGGCGAATAAATATACGTATATATACAACTAGCGTCACATGGTCTCTCCATATTAATTTACATGCTATCGCTGTTACCCCTTAGTCTGTATTCACCTTCTATTCTTATTGATTTCCTTGTTGCCTCATTATTCTCCTCCCTGTCTTTTCTTCTCCTTCTTACTCACTAGTTTTTCGAATTGTATTTCCGACATGTCTTCGACAATTTTCTTACTCTCTAATTCCTTTCTCCACCCCCCTTTCTGTTCTTCTCTTTGCTGTTTCCTCCATTTTCTGAAATTTTTAGTGCCTGCTTCTCCGTTTGTTGCTTTGCCTCCTCACAATCCCAAATATCTGCCCCTCTCCTGTTTGCACCATTGCTTCCTTCGTTTCATTTCTCCACTTTCTTGCCCCATCGTTAAATTTTGAAAATATATTTTAATATTTTGATGTTTAAAATATATAATTCGCTA
The DNA here is from genome assembly GCA_951751655.1 of Ophion costatus. Lineage (NCBI taxonomy): Eukaryota > Metazoa > Arthropoda > Insecta > Hymenoptera > Ichneumonidae > Ophion > Ophion costatus. The sequence continues at coordinate 42,032,815 of OX632359.1, read as the reverse complement.
TTAAAAATCGTATTTTTATCTACCTCAACTTATTTTCGACTCTGCATACTCTTTCCCTTGTCACTATCTAACATTTTTCTCTTTTTCTTAGTTTAATCCTCTCCTCTATCCCTTCCTCCTCCCCCTTCTTCCTTGCACATGTTTCTACAGACTTCCTCTATTTCCCTAAAATACTCGAATATCCCCTTTTTTATCTTCCCACCCAACATATTTATCATTTCTCCCTTTGTCGCCAAATTATCCATTTCTTGCACCCACTCCTCTTGCTTTCTCCGTTACCGACTCCCAGCCTTTTTCACGTATGAACAGGTTCATGTTCCGACCAGTATTTCCATAGCCTTTTTTTTCGTTTTTCACAATATATTTGTATTGTTCATTATACGTTGATTTTATTTTTTACTCTTCCTTAAAATTTCCTTTTTTAAGTTTTCTAGCCCTTCTTTTATCCTTTCGTCTATGCTTTCCACTTCTCTTCTTTCCCTTATCGTTACTATCTCTTCTATTTCCATATTCCTTACAACTTCCTCTAAATTTTGTCCCCAATTTGACAGGATTCCGTTTGTCATTGCTCTTATTTCCTAAAATGGACAGATTTTTCACCATCCTGACTCCTCCATCCTAAGCACCTCTCTTATATACCTTAAGGCTCTTTCCCTCATCATATATATTCCATGGTAGGCACGCCCAGCTCTCTTCTGCAAACATAGTTTGGAGTTCTTTTGTCCACCCCCAACGCCATCTTACAGTACCTACTCTGTATTCTCAAAAAAGCGCTTATTTCTCCCATTCCCCGTAACTCCACACTATACATTGCTCCTGCTTTCACTATGGAATCTAAAAACAGAGTCTCTCCGGCATCATATCCCTCTCCGCCCTCTTCCATATCCCCCATACCACCTTCGTTGCTTTTTGCGTTTTCCCTGCCAATTTTTTTCCATGTGCTGACCGCCGGATCCGATTATTTCGTTACAATTTGATTACGTAATAAAAGTGAATAGCAATATCATGAACATTATACTCGAAAATCATGCCGAATGATTTTCACTTTGCCTCTAAAAAACCAGGCGGTTGGGCGTTGGTGTACGCAGTGGAGGATGTCGCTACCGGAAAAGAATACGCCCTAAAGGTAAACGAGTTTGAAAATTCCTTGGAAATATAGAAGTATGTTCGACGCTATGCAAAATGTCAGAGTTTAAACAAAAACACGACGAAAACATTGTTCAAAAATGATTTTCGAATGTGCGTATGACTTTTGTGCGCAGAGACTGATCGCCGTAGACGAAGAATCGAACAAAAGTATTATCCAAGAGATCAACACGTTGACAAAGCTTTCGGGCCATTCGAACGTGATACAGTACCTCTGCGCTCAGAGGATAGACAGAGAGGATCGCAAGGGGTGCGAGTATTCGTTAGTAACGGAATTGTGTCCGGGCGGTACCCTGGCAGATTTGTTGAGAGGATCGACGGTCGGTAGTCTGAATCTGGAGCAAATATGTCGAGTAGCTTATCAAGCGACAAAGGCAGTGCATCACATGCACAGCCAGCAACCCCAGCCTATAATACACTGGGACATAAAGCTCGAGAATTTTCTGATAGGCAGCGACGGCCTGATTAAGTTATGCGACTTTGGTAGCGCATCGACGCAGCAAATTCTCCCGGATCCTTCGTGGAACGCCCAAAAACGTTCAACCCTCGAGGATCAGATGTCCAGGTACACAACACCGATGTACCGATCGCCGGAAATGATGGACACTTGGAACAACGATCCTATCGGACCGCCCGTCGATTGTTGGGCTCTCGGATGTATCTTCTACGCTCTCGTTTGTCTGCGACATCCTTTTCCCGAGGGTAAGTAAAACCGATCCTCCAAAGCAGCTGAATGTTTTTTTTACGAGGTTGGCGTTTGCATCGTTGAAATGCAACGACGATTAATATCTCTGAATTCCTTTAAGGAGGTACGATCATTACTACGAACTCAACTTTCGGATTTGGAATTTTCATATGATATTGGCGAATACTTACTATGCGCCTAGTTCCAAAATTTGAGCTATTTTGATCGTTTAGTTTTTCCGCAATAAAACTGCAAAGTCGAGCACTTTGAGTTACCGAAGCACGTCGTCTTATGGAGACGGTCAACCGGAAGTGCGGTGATGGTGGTTTTTCTGCTCGCGTATCCAGCTAAACGCGTTGGAAAATTGAAATTCGATAGATTAGATATAATAGATATTGAAGCACTACATTACAAGAAAGTTTCAATTTCCGGTTGAAAATGGTCAGTAACAGCTGATACGTTTTGCGAACATAACCCAGCTTTGTTTTGAAATTAATTTGAATAGAAGCCGCCACAAAATATGCAAACAACAATTTATGGAGTTTTATCATTTATCACGTATCAATAATATGTATAATTACATTCTGCCTATCGTGTTAGCCTGTCGTGTTAGCCGTTTTTTTAACGGTTGAAAATGTCTTCGAAGCGAAATAACCGAAATAACCGAAGTAATTCGAATTTCGCCCCAAAAATTGAACATCATGTTTATAACCGTCTATACTATCGGACAGGGCAAAAAAATCGATCTTTCGAAAATGTTGCACCGTTCCCTTAATTTATTGTGGCACATTTTGCTTACAAAAATTCTTCGGCTACTTTTTGAGCTATTCATTAAGCGATCTCCAATATAAATCCACAACAAAAGATCCACAATAATAAAAATATCGAAGATAAAACGTATAAAAGAACTTTCGTTGGGTTGCACCGATGGAAACTTCAATACCATCTGTTTTGCCAATTCGTCGATTGAACCGTTCGTTTCGTTTTCCAGGAAACAAATTGGCGATAGTGAACGCGCGATATCCGCCGTTACCGTCGAATCCTCGGCTGGCGTGCATCAACGATTTGATAAAAGGGTGCCTCGTCGCGTCCCCGGTCGCCAGGCTAACGACGTCGGCTCTTCTCGAGCGCTTGGCGGCGATCGCAGAGTCGAACAACTTCGATCCTCGCGAGCCGGCGAAAATCGAGATTTTGATGAGAGCAGCGCCACCGCCTCCGAGGCCAGCACCGCCACAGCCTCTGTCGACGGTCGCGGCTGCGCCAACGCCGCCGCCGCCGCGTCCTTCGCCGCCGATCAGCGCACCCCCGCCACGCCCCGCACCGATGCAAGCGAGCGGCGCCAGCAGCGCGGTGAAAGCCTCCGCGCCGCACACTTCCGGCCTCTTCAGCTCGCTCAAGGGCGGCGCCGGTAGCATATTTCGCAACATCAAGGACACTTCGAGCAAAGTCATGCACACGGTCCAACAGAGCATGGCGAGAACCGAACTCGACGCGAGTTACTTGACCTCGCGTATCCTGGTAATGCCATATCCGGCGGATGGCATAGAGTCGGCCTATCGTTCCAATCACGTCGAGGATGTAAGAGCGTACCTTCAAACGAGACATCCTCCACCGGCCAAAATACAACTGTACAATCTCTCACGAGGACGGCCAAACGTCGCGAGACTTTCGGGCAAACACATCGATTGCATGTTCGCTTACGCATCGCCGGACTCCAACACGCCCTTGCTCTCGGCTCTCTATCAAATTTGCCAGGACATCTATCGATACCTCGACGCGGACTTCAATCACATCGTTGTTCTCTATTGCACGGTATGTTTCATCAACTGTCAGCCTTCGGGCCTCAGGCCACTCCAGAGGCCGAAAAAATCGGCTTGTTGAGGATTTTTTTTTCAGAAAAACTACAAAATACGTCGAGATTATAAAAAGGGTGTTTATCGTACGTGACTGTATACAATTATTTTCTTTGAAGCGATTAATTTCGAAATGACGGCTGTGCCGCGTTTCTGCGATGACGTCTCCGTTTTTCCAGCGTCCACGGCCGGATAAACAGCTCCTGTAATTTTTTAATCATAGTGAGCCAATTAATTTATTTCGATTATATATAATAGCTGCTATGGAAGTACGTAGGATTTTTTTCGATATATTGATTTTTGGCCAAATGGCGCACTTCTAAAGAGGAAAGTGAAAAATTTGTCTAAAAAATCGTCAGATAATTGTTAGTAACAAATAAACTATGCAATGTAAAAAAAAATCCTACGTACTTCCATAGACAACTTAATTTTCAAGATATATTGAACATTTCGAGTGAATCAGAAAACTCAGAAAATTGTCTGAGTTATGTTTCCGGCCAACGTCAAACGGAGACGTCATCGCAAAAACGCTGCACAGCCGCCATTTTGAAATGAATCGATTCAAAAAAATTATTGTATACAGTCACTGATATGTATGATAAACACCTTTTTTTGTAATCGCGATTTATTTTGTAGTATTTCTGACGAAAAAAAATCCCTGAAAAGCTTATTTTTTCGGCCTTTGGAGTGGCCTGAGGCCTTCAGGCTACGGCTACCTACAGACCCGAAGAAAGTTGCCAAATTCCGAATTTTTATCTCTGGGAAAGCGTTGGTGAAAAAAGAACGCACTTTTTTTTTAAAAACCAAACGGGTTATTCAAGTTAACAAATACGAGTCGTTGACGATCGTCGATTTTTAAAATCGGTCATTCTATGCGATGGCTATTTTTTTTCGCTTTTTAGGGATTTTTTTGAACCATTGAAACACTCCGAATTTTTACCACACATTTGTTAACATTTTTACAGTCGGGGGAAATTTCATCGAACGATAATAGCGAGTCGAGTCGACTTCGACGGAAGACACTTATGGGTAAAAAAAAGTTGGTCGACGGCTGCCATGATTCCGGAGGTTTTGCTCATGTGAAATTTAAAAAATCAAACGGTATTTTAATTTGCGGGCCTGAAGCTTTAGCCGGAACTAGAGTGAAGTAAAAATAGCGAAAATTAAGTTTTTGGCATTTTTGGATATCAGAAATATTCTAGTTTGGATGAGAACTATAGATGTGCTGACTATACCTTAAAAAATTGAGCGAAATCCGTACAATAGTTTTCGAGATATCATGGAAGCCAATTTGAGAAGTTTTGAGAAAAACGCGTTTAAACGTTCAACCACGATTTACACAGTACGTTGGGAATTTGTCTTTACCTCGCAATCAATTGTTCGATCCGAGGGCTCTACTAGCTTCTCCTCGTCACCACTTCGGACTTACTTCTTTTTAGCTCGGCAACACACACACAACGAATTCATTCGTTCCCGATCGTACTACGTTCTCTCTCTTGTAGCTTCAATAAAAGTTTATTAATTAATATCTCTCACGAATCCATAGTGAAAATTACTTGTACCTCAATAACTCTAACACTTAATAATTATAATAACTTAACAACTTAAGGTAATCCTATCGCCAGGCTTCATTCCATAGGTCTTTCATAATTTGAGCTTCACGAAATATATTAACAATCGTCTCTAAAATTTCAGGGTCGGTTATCGACCTAATTACAGAGAAACGAAATATTAAAGTCGCGCATTTCCGTAAAAGAATTCCGAGAAGACAAACTTAAAAAACTTAAAAATAATCAGATTTACATACTTAACAGTTGGAGTAATCCAATGCTCAGAAAAAATTACGCTTGACCTAATTTTCATGTAATATCAAGTTTTATTTGAACTTCCGGTATTGGATTTATTTACTTGCCACGGTAAAGAGACGCGACAGCGAGGCAACAGCTGACTGTAGTCCTAACCTCATCTCACTCATTCGAATTTCCACACGTATTTAATTTTTAACCGACATATTTCGCCGACACAAATTTTCCACGCTTTTAACCAGTCGCGGCCCGAATACAATGCTTTACATTTCCCGCACCTGACATTGTTTTGACAGATCGACGTTGAAAAGCATGGAGGTTAAACTCGCCTGGTTGAGTAAAAAGAGACGGAGATAGAACCAATGCTGCCAAATATCAAACCTATAAATACTGCGCGATTCGTTGGAATAACTACTTTTTCATTTTTCTGATTAAATGTGAACGTTCATTAAACAGTTTACGCATGGAAAATTTGAGTTATTACAAATTATTATTTTTTGGCATATGTTAAAAATATAAACTGTACTAGTCTCAAGTATGATCAGTGGTATGACTAGTGTGAAGCGATAGGATTATCTTAAAACGAATTCAAACCCGAGCATACAAAATCTATGAAGAACGTCGTCATTTTTATCGTAACTATACAAAAATGAAGAACGATTTAAAAAAAGTAAAATCGTCAACGACCTTTAAATCTTTCTCATCGCATCTCCTGTAAATTTCGCGAAAAACAGTATTCCGAGACAAACGCGTTTAAAGTTTGAAGTTAGAGCTCATTCAATTTTAGTTTTATGAAGTTTTATGAAGTTCGAACTCATTCAATTTTAGTTTTATGAAATATTATGATGTCAGAGCTCATTCAATTTTAGAAATATATGAATGAAATGTTCCGCTAATATAGCTAAAAGGCGGTATTACATATCAAGACTATTTTTGGAAAATGCGATTTTTCGACTCACTTAGATATTGTTCTATAGAATAAAAAAAGCCTTCTGCTCATTCCGACCGAGAATCCGGCGTGAGATGACTCCCGAAAGGGAAGGTATTTGCACATAGTCCAAAGGTCAAACGAGTCACCGCGTTGCGTTTCTCTCTGGTGCTCAATCTGTCGATTTGCCTTGCTCTCTCGCTCCGCGTTATCCGCAGTGGGCGTGAGCACGGCAAATACTAGAGATAATTACGAAACGGATAGACGAATCGCCTGTGACATATGATCTTGAAAAGATTAGAGAAAAAAAGACAACAGCCGATTCTCATACGTGTAGAAATACTTGACACTGAACCAACAATTTCCTTGCAGGACGGATGCCACTCGAGTGCAACAATAGCGTGCGCTCTGCTGCTGTACGCCGGTGCCCTAACGACACCCGAGGAGGCGATATCACTCTTCACGACGCGACGCTGTCAGCCGCCTCAATTGCAGCCGTCCGAGTTGCGCTGTCTAAATTACACAAGTATGATAAATTCGGGTGTACATCCGCACTCGAAGCCTCTGGTGCTGCGTTCCCTCGTCTTGCAGCCGGTACCGTTGTTCACGCGTGCCAAGGACGGCTGTCGTCCCTACGTCGAGATTTACAGCAACGGGGCGTTGGTTTACTCGACGAAGCGGCCGGACTACGAGGAGATGCGTCTGTACGACATGACGGAGGGAAAGGCTTGTTTGGTGCTCGGCGAGGCGACAGTGCGCGGCGACGTTGCCATCGTCGTTTCGCACGCGAGGCAGCAGCTTGGACGAGTCATAGGAATAAAAATAGCCTCGGTTTATCTTCACACCGGCTACGTTCCGTTGGCCGAGAGTACACTGACCTTCGACAAAGACGATCTCGACGATACACCCGAGATCGGCGCCCACTTTCGCGTTATACTCAACGTCATGATGGGCGAGGAGAATCCCAAGATATCGAGAATTCCCGCGCCCTGGGAGGTCGAAGCGAATCTCCCACTACCGCCGGATCCTCTATTCGCCTCGACCCTCGAGATGGAAGAGACTCTCGAGAATTTTCGCACCGCACCGATCAACGCGAATGTAGCCGAAAGCAGGGTGTCCGAGCCCGTCGAGGAGATCCGACGCGAAGAAGAAATTCCGATTAACGATGCCATCGAGGAGGAACGACCACCGGAGAGCGACGAGTTTGCCGAGGCTGATTTGTTGAATCTCGGCACGCCGGAAGGACAAAACGTTCCGCAAGCTCCGGCCCCGTCTCCCTGCGTTGCCGCCGCACCGGGCCTCGATATATTCTCGTCAGCGAACACCAACGAGAACGATCTTCTCGGAGGCTTCGCCAACTTTAGTCAGGAATCCGCCGAGCATCCCACGTCAGGTACTTCGATCGTCAGATAGTCATTTTTCGTCACGTAAAGGACTACGTCTACCTGATGCCCGAAAAACATGGCCATTATCCAATTCAAATGGCCGTTATTCGAATTAAACCGTTCATTCAATAATTCAAGTTATCAATTATTCAAATATTCAGGCTTACGATTTATTATTATTCGATTGGTCAACTTAAGGAATTATTCAAAGTTATACGGTTCATTCAATAATTCAATAATTCAAGTTATCAATTATGCAAATATTCAAGTCAACAAGCTATCAATTATTTGCTAACGATTGATGACGGTGGAGGGTTGAAGCTCATTCTTAGGCTCATAAATACGAGTCGTTGACGATCGTCGATTTCTTAAGGAAGTTCGTCTGGTACCGAGTTAGTCAAAAGAAAAATTATTACGACCAGCGTAGTCTGTTCAACAAGTTTGGCAACGCTGCAACCAAGCGCGACCGCGTATCCTGTACAGCTGCCATGTGCTAGAAATTTTTCACTCGCGTCCATCGTTCATCGTCGATCTCTTTTTCGACCATGGAAGAAAATTCAAAAAAGAAAGCGTTTTTCTGGAAAGGCAAACAAAATCAATTTTCGAAAATCAAATTGTTTCTCAATAAATCTCGAAATCAATTTTTTATGTGTTGTTATTTCGTATTCTTTTTTTTATAACTGCAATGATTTTATTTGCGATTAATTTATTTGATTTTATTCTTTAAGCCGATTTAGTCATTACATTTCCAGTCACTTCGGTATAATTTGCTGTAGAAGTGTAGTGCACATTGCGTCGTTCGGAAAGTATTAGTGTTGATTTCAAAAAGCGCGCGGTTGCGACGTTGCCATCATAATATGCGACTGGAGTAATATGGAGGTTAACCTCCAAAAAATCAGCATTTTTCGAGACAAATTAATTTATTCTGAAGTTCACAAGTATCTAATGGATTTTAGAAAGCTGTCCAAACGTTCTTTAGATATTTTTTTATCCGTTATAAAAGTTTCTTTCGAAACTGTTTGTCAATGTTTGCAAATTTCACGTTTCTAGACGGGAAAAACACGACAATCCATAAGAGACCATGTTAATTTAGAAAAATGTTATTTATTGCTCACACACAAGGTATCCGGAGAGTTTGAAATTTGAACAGATGACTTTTTTTACTTCCTTAAGGAGGTACGATCATTACTACGAATCCAACTTTCGTATTTAAAAATTTTCTTCGCAATAAAACTGCACACTCGAGCACTTTGAGTTACCGAAGCCCGTCGTCTTATGGAGACGGTCAACCGGAAGTGCGTTGATCGTGGTTTTTCTGCTCACGTATCCAACTAAACCCGTTGGAAAACGGAAATTCGATAGATTAGATATAATAGATATTGTAAAAAATAAGAAAATCAATCTTCACCGTGTACTTGAAGCACTTTATTACAAGAAAGTTTCAATTTCCGGTTGAAAATGGCCAGAGCGACGAAATAGCACCCACAGACTTAGCAACGTCGCGAGTAACAGCTGATGCGTTTGGCGAACATAACCCAGCTTTGTTTTGAAATTAATTTGAATAGAAGCCGCCACAAAATATGCAAACAACAATTTATGGAGTTTTATCATTTATCACGTATCAATAATATGTATAATTATAGTCTGCCTATCGTGTTAATTCCGCTGAGGTAATTCAAGCCTATTTTAATAGGTTTCCGGCTGATTTTTGTTGTCTTTCTAGTCCGTTTTTATGGTGGATATGTTAATATTATTACGAAGATTACTACCGACCCGTTGACAATCTAATTTTTCAGTTTTTATTTGTTCACGCGCAATAAATTCAACATTTATCACAACATTTGGCACACGATAATCGATAATACGAATAATCAACATAAGTTAACATCAATCAGAGCAGCTGTGGGCAAAATAAATTTAGACTCTTTTTTGAAGTATGGTGCTGCTACCGCTCGCCCGACCGACTGTTTGACGCTCTAGATCATTACATTTTGGCCATATTACGATGAAATTTTCAGGGAATATCGCTAAAAGGTGATACTATCGAATAAAAATATGTTTGGAAACTGCAATTTCGACCCACTTCGGTAGACGTATGCCAATAACGCAAAGCGAGGTGGCCTTCATTCGAAAAGTTATCTTCTTCTGAATCGCAACGGCAAACTGATATCCTTGTTTTCCCGTTTAGGCACGACAAATCCAGGAGGCAGTGGACTGATCTTCGGAAACGTGCAGGGCTCGCGAAACGAGTCGAAAAACACCAATTCAAGTATGAACGATTTGCTGTTCGTAAGTGGCCAAAGCGCAACAAAACGGGCAAGTAATTTGCTGTTCGACCCTCTGAGCGATACGACCAGCGGCGGGGGTGTCAACGATCTCATCGGGGGTTGGTCCAAGCCCTCCACGACGCCGAGCGCCGAGGAAAATTTTCCGCGAAATTCGAGCGTGCCGAATTTCGCTGCTCAACAGAAAGATCCGTTTGCGAATTTGGCCGGATCTTTGGGGGCCGGATTGAACTCGAGCTGGAACGGCACACCCCGTGACTCGAATACTCCCCAATCGGCAAGCCCGGCACCCTCCGGCACACCTATTCACTCGAGTCCGCATATGCACAAGTCCAACACCACGAACGACACCATGGGTGCAGGCAGTGGCCCCGGGCCAAACGGAAATGGCGACTCGTCCGTTTTCAATAACAAAACGGCAAACAAAACCGGCGACGCGTTCGAAGATTTACTCGGCAGTCAAGGCTACAATTTCTTCAGCTCGCGCAAAGCCGAAAAAGACAGTCCGAAAACGATCAATCAAATGAGAAAAGTCGAGGCTGCGAAAACCATGGATCCCGATGTGCTGAAAGTGAGCGAATGGACCGAGGGCAAGAAGGGCAATTTACGGGCACTATTGTGCACCCTCCACGTCGTACTCTGGCCGGAGGCTGATCGATGGCAGAGATACGAGATGCATCAACTTGTCTCCGCTGCTGACGTCAAGAAAGCTTACAGAAAGGCCTGTCTAGCCGTTCATCCCGACAAGGTGCGATTTTGTACTTTGGTTTATTTATTCCGAAGTTCGCAGCGCCGGAATGCAACGAACATTCTTTATATGCTTACTTTTCATTTTTATTATTTTACACGAACTTTTTTTGCAGATTTGTTTTCTAGGCCTTCAAATAAGCGTATTGAACGATGATTGAGAGTCGAAAGAAATTCGAGCAAATGATGAATGATAATTTTCGTTGCATTCCGACGATGAAAACTTCAGACTCTTACGGTCTGCCAATGTCCGGCAGGCGAAAATTAACGATCCGTTAAATTTTTCGCCTAGAAAAATGTACTTCCATTCTACGCTGATATGATATTGTGCCGGAAAATTATTACGCAACGTTACCTTGTGTCTTTTTTTCCTGCTGAATGATAAAAAAAAAGCAAAAAACGCTTTGAGGGTTGTTACGCATATGGAGAACAGAATTTTCTCAGAATTTACATTTTCCAAGAATTACGAAAAGTGAAACCGACTTGACAAAAAAAAACTGAACAGTACAAAAGCAAATACGTTTGTAAATTTTCAATATTTATATTATTCTTCTTTGTATAGAGAAAGTGTTACGTCAGTGCGAAACATTGAAAAATTAAAAAACTGAAAACTAATTTACTGTATACGTTTGCATTCGATCTGTCGATACGCAACGTTTCAAATTTTAAAGTAAAAAAAATACATTAAAAGCAAATACAGAACCTATTTTTTTTATTACAAACAGAAATTTTTATGCCAGTGACAATAAATAAAAAATAAATATAAACACTTATCTATAATAATTTATAGATAAGTGTTTATATTTATTTTTTATTTATACACAGACAATAAATAAAAAATAAATATACACACTTATCTATAATAATTTATAGATAAGTGTTTATATTTATTTTTTATTTATTGTTACAAACAGAAATTTTTATGCCACTGGCATATTTTTATGTCACTGGCATAAAAATTTCTGTTTGTAATAAAAAAAAAAAGTTCTGTATTTGCTTTTAATGTATTTTTTTTACTTTAAAATGTTTAAATTATTTTTCGGATTTCAGTTTTTCTTGTTTCATTTCAATTTTGAACACTTCGATTTATCTGATTATTAAAAAATTATGTTATCCAGTTCAACGTGATTTTTCAATAGAAAGATCGAATTGAGAATTTCCTTTGTTTTTTCAAGCCGATTAAAAATGTTGTTTTTTCACAAAAATGATTCATTGCTTCCATAACATTTTTTTCACAAAATTTGTCACAACACTTTTTTCACAAAATTTTTTTCACAAAATTTGTCACATTTTTTTCGGAAAACTTGTCAAAATGTTTTTCACAACATTTTTTGTGAAAAATTTTTCACAAAATTTATTCAGTTTCACAAAAATTATATACGTAGATTCATTACTACTTATATAAACTTTCCCGTATGATTCGTAACGTTTACAAATACTAGTATGTTTGAAGCGAGACTTAACGTACGATCTTGAACTTAAAAAAAGTATATATATATTTGATGAAAAATTGTTCTTTATTTGGCCCTGATCTGGTGCAAAACCTTTACGGAAAATTTGGCAGTCAGGAAATTTCTGAGTCAATAATGCGTAACAATCCTGACGAGGGAAAGAAACTCTCCCAAGAAAATCCGGCCAAATCGTTGAATTCTCATTACTCCTGTCTGCGTATGATTTCAGCAAGCGGGAACCGCGAACGAAAACATAGCTAAGCTCATCTTTATGGAACTGAATAACGCCTGGAGCGCGTTCGAGAACGACGCTTCGCAACAAAATTTATTCACCTAAAATTGTAGCGTTAAAACAATGCAAAAGAGAATGATAAACAAAAATGAACGATCGAGAAAAAAAAAGCTTACTTTCCCATTCTGCTGTCGCTGAGTCGATACCGGCTGATAGAGTGCGCTAATCGTTTCTGTTTACTGTAAGATAAAGGAAGAACACACGAGTCCCGTCTTCGACACATTCCCATTGAAAAGCGTGAGAAATTGAAAGAGAAGGTAAAAAGCAAAACTGTTACTATTAGCTTTAGTGAAGCAAAAGCAACTAGACTATCCCGTTGCACTTGAACGAGCGGATTGAAGTGCATTGTGACGAGGCCATGCCAGATGCTACTGCGATATGTCTCGCCGAGATTATGTATAGCTATGACCGTTATTATTTTAATTGAAATAGAAGCAAACGAAAAGAATCATGGAAAATAAAGGAGAGAAAAAAGTGATATGTATTTATCCTCCCCTTGTCATTCCTGAAAGAGAAAAATCTTAACGATCCGATATGCCGTTATTCTATGTATGTAAATGCAGTGTAAATGATAAAGATATCCAAAATATATAAAAATAATATTTTTCAGGTAAAAACATTTTTCTTCGCGCTCGAATTTTTTTACTTCTTTTCTTTTTTCTGTCTCCCTCTCGATTTTTCTCTCTCGCTTGTTCGCCTCTCGGACGGACTTATTTTTGGCAAACGCAGTTTACGAGGATTCGGCTCTTGGGAGGACTTGAGCGAGATTGACCCTCGTATACAGGGTGTCCGGTTTTAATCGGGGAGCCCAAACGAATGGGAAAAATCAAGGACGATCAGCAACGTTATCTACAAATATTTACGATTTTTGCGGAGGCGTTTGATGGCTTCTTCACCGTTTTATATTTTTAATCCGATTTCTCTTTCCCGTCTTATTCGGGGCGTGGAATCGAAATAGGGCACCTTGTACGTATGCACACACACATACACAAAGACAAACCACGAGAGTGGGATATAACGTGAATCGCTTTTCTCCTGCTCGAAAGTAGGATTTGTCGCTGTCGGAATTTCTCGAGGGTGGTGGACAGCGCGAAGAACGATTTTTTTTTCTTCTTTTTTTCTCAGCGTAGTTCCGCGTTACGTTCGATGGAATGATCATCAAGAGACGTTAACGGCCCTGGGGCGAGGACGGAAGGACACAGCTCGAACAACTCGACAATGTGGGAGAGGAAGAGAGAAAGAACGGGGAGTGAGCGAAATCCCTTGCGAACGATTCTCCTATCTATACCTGTCGAATAAAGCAAAGGAAAGGTCTTTTTATTCTTAGAAACGAAAAATAAAAGAGAAAAATCGATCTTGCCCTTATCGCGTACAGCAGACCAGGGAATTATACGATAGCGGTCTAGTATTAATCGAATTCAATCGAAAATCAAAATCTCGGAAGGAAACGGTTTCTTTCGAGAAAAAAATTCGAAACAAATTTGTTTAGAAATAAGAGTCCGAGCAATGAAATTCGTATTACTCTACTTTCGAATAAAAATAAAAGGAATAATTTCCTATTATTCCTATTTTTATTTCGAAATTAAAATAAATGGAATCAATTCCTATTATTCCTATTTTTATTTCGAAACTAAAATAATAGAAACAAATTCCTGTTATTCCTATTTTTATTTCGAAACTGAAATAATAGGAACAAATTCCTATTTTTATTTCGAAACTAAAATAATAGGAACAAAAATTCTTCAAAACATTCGAAGGCCGCGTCTCGGAAAGAAACGACTTTTTTTCGAGAAAAAAACTTGAAAAAAATTTGTTTAGAAATAAGAGTCTGAGCAATAAAATTCGTATTACTCTACTTTCGAAAAAAAATAAAAGGAATAATCTCCTGTTATTCCTATTTTTATTTAGAAATTAAAATAAATGGAATAAATTCCTATTAGTCCTATTTTTATTTCGAAATTAAAATAATAGGAATAAATTCCTATTATACTTATTTTTATTTCGAAACTAAAATAATAGAAACAAATTCCTATTGATCCTATTTTTATTTCGTAATCAAATTAATAGGGATAAATTCCTATTATCCCTATTTTTATTCGAAATTAAAATAATAGAAATAAATTTGTATCGTGTCAATTAAAATTATACAATTGAAATGGTACTTATTCATTCCTATACAATTTCGAATTTTGATAATAGGAATAAATTTGTATTATTTCAATGTTCAATTAAAATCATCGGATTCCTATTATCTGAATTTTGATGATTTATCTATAGCTAAAATAATAGGAGTAAATGCAAACTAAAAATAATACAAATTTATTCCGATTGTTTTAATTTAAAATGAAAATAATAAGAAAAATCTCTAATCTTTTTATTTGCAATTAAAATAATGGGAATAAATGACTACTGTGTGAATTATGAATTTTAACTTTGAAAAGTCGCCACCCACCCAAACAGCCAGAGATAAGTCGTCTCTCCGTTCATCCACCCTCCCCGTGTTCTCATCGACGTCCCCGATCGCAGTGCAATCGACGTTACATTGTTCGCATAAAGTAGAGGATCTCCGCCACAATCCGGAGCAGTCTCGTTTGAAAGTCGAAGGGGGTGGCTCCGGGGTGGTGGATATAGATACTGGCAGGAATTACACATTGCGGGAGGAATGGGAGGGGGCTAACGGATGATGCACACGCGCGAGTAGCAAGGCTCTGTAAAAACGTCTTGGCCTGGTGGCTCTCCCACACGTATCTTCCGCTAAGTCGGCTTTGCGCGGCTGTGTATCCATTTTTTTTTTGTTTCAACTCTTACACACTCCCGTGTGTTTCGCGATGTAGGAGGATGATCGTCAGGGGGTGGCCAAGAGAAGGGGTGAAATTTAAAGGGAGGGGCTGGCCGAAAATGGCTGTCAGGACGGATCGTCCGGAGGTGGGCGAGTGACGGGGATGTTTTTCGTCTTCCGACGTCTCGTACCCGCAATATCGCCTCGTAACCTCCGACCAATTGACAATTGTTCAACAACAATCGAGAGACGCACGTCGTGATAGCACGAATCGATAGGTATTATGCTCCTCTCAAGGGACCGTATCCGCACTCTTTTGAAACTACCCCCGGATTCGGTCAACTGTGCTGGAACGTGAAGAAGACAACATCTTCGGATTCCGCGACGAGGAAGAAACTGGCCAGTTTTTGGACTACGATTTTCAATCTCGGATGGAGGCAAAAAAATCATGAAAGATCGGGAATGCGATCGAGATATATCACTTTGCGAGGTCAGTGAAACTCTTCGTGCGTCACAAAGCAGTAGACGCGATAAATCGCACGATACCACGTTATTCGTTACTCCCTTACGCGTACTGTTGTAGTGTTTACGTATCTGAACATACACGTTGCACGCATTCACTTATGACGGCATACTTCCGCAATTTCGTTTTTCTGCAAATTCGCGCCGGGAGAAAAGTCGAATTTGTAATTGTTCGAAAAAAGTGTACGAGTGCGAAAGACACATTTTGAATGAGAAAAAACGTCGCGCAGTGACCGTGAAGGTGCGTGCTCGTCGGAAATCCTATTTTAGGGGATTAAAAATGACAATCGCACCAATTTTTTAATGCATGCGCCGCAAGCAACGCAGACTTTTCCAGCCCGATATTTCGATGAGATAAGTTAAAACGATTCGCACAGACCGGGAATAATACTCACCCGGTAATCCCAATAAATAGAATAACGAGTGATAATTCGACAAATATTTCATTTGTTGAAAGTGTTGAACCGGCGCGAGGAAACAGCAGAGGCCGTACGAAAAGCGAAGCAATCGAAAAGTAGTAGTACGATTGGAATTGAAAAGAATTCAAATGAAGTATCGACCTTACACGGAGACGATTGAACGTATCTTCCTTTTTGCAGAGAGCACCGTCACGGAGATGAGTTAGTGTACGAAGGATCGAGGTCGAGAGGCGTGGAGGCTAAAGTAGGCAGAGAAGATGCGAGCCGGCTCGCCCTGGAAAGCCATTATTCTTTCGTTGGCCATTTTCCTTGATGTCCGAGCGAAGTGCGAAGGGGAGAAGGCGGCGAGGGCGACAAAGAGCAGACAGCGAACGTCGCACGCGCCATGGCGTTTGGTCGTGTGTCTATCGCAGCCTCAGACACCGTCCAGAATGGACATACAGAGAGCCTGGGAAGAGGTGAGAATGGAGGCTTCGCAGAGCGAAATAGAAATATCGTACGTCGAGGCGAGAATAACGCCGATGTCGGAATCCCTGTCCTATCCGCTTTCGATGATAACCAAATTCTGCGGAGACATAGAGAACGGAAAGACCGTACTGACATTGGTGATCGGCGGAGGACCGGCCGCAAGATTTCTAATGACGGCGGCTGCCTCGATGAACCTTCCAGCCCTGTGGTTGCCGATGACGCACAGAGACTTTCTACGTCAGGTGAGTGAGAGTTCCATTAGCGAGCTGCGCGTATACCCCGTCGAAAGACTAAGTTTGGCTCTCTTGCGCAGGGCAAAAGTGGACGTTTGGAGACGCGCCTGGGCTCGAGTTCGGAGGAAGCCGGCGCCGCAGCGGCAGCCTTGATGCACAAAGCCAACTGGCACGCTTTTACCCTCCTCATCGACACGACGCTGCTGCCCGTGCGTCATCTTCTGCAGCACGATCGCTACGTCCTCACGCCGAGAAAGATAATACACTTGCCGACGAACGACAAGAGTCTGAGGCTCCGAATGAGAAGAATCTCGGAGGAGGGTGGCAGCGGCGGAGTCCTAGTGATAGCCTGCGACTTGAACAATGCTCGTAGGATACTCGCAGCGGCCTCCAAGTTCGACATGATGGCCGGAAGATTCGTGTGGCTCTGGTTGGACTTGAAAGCGGAGCTCAGACCGAACGAGCCCGGCCTCATAACTTCTCACGTCTTGTACAATTCTCTCGCGCCCTCTGCAAGAAACGGCAAGCAAACCTCGCAGCTGGAAAAAATCCTCGAACGCAGTGCCAATCTCGTTCTGCCGAACGAGCCGCAACTTCGCTCCTTGTCGAATCTCGCGAGCGACGTCGATCGCCTTCAGGAGTACTATCGCCAGCACGAGAAGAAAAACGTGAACAAACGAGAGGACAGATACACGTTCGACGACGACGAGGAAGTACGAATGGCCGACAAGAGTTTGAACTCCAAGACTTTCATGCCGGTAGGCATGTTGGCCCTGAGACCGTCGAGTCTCAAAATAACCGGCGGTGACACGATACTCACGAGAATGTTGCGCGAAACGTCCCAGGCCCTCGACAATACTTTTGTCAAATTTAAATCGTCGTTGAACACGTTGCGCGAGACTCACTTGAAGGATCAGTTCGTGCCGAATTGCTTTCCCGAGACGAATGCCAAGTTGTCGATCAGCGAGCTGAGAGACAACGTTTCGCGGACTCTAACGACAAAGTTGCGCGGCGCTATGAGGCAGCTGTCGAGGGACAAAGCGGAATTTCAATTGCTCAATTTGCAGGCCGTGCAGTTTCCCGGCAACAAAACGCAGCTGAGGTACGATAATATTACGTTCGAAAAATGTTGAACCCCGTGACGCTGCAAGGGCTGACGGTTTTGTTCGACAGGTGGACAAAAGTAGGTACGATCAGGGGCGGTAAGGAGGTTCGTCTGGACACGATAACGTGGCCGGGTGGTGGAATAGTGCCGGCGTACTTGGAGCAAGGTGGTGAACAAGTCGGAATGCCGTTGTATCGCATAGTGACGGCACTAGCGCCACCATTTTCCATGATATCGAATCTCGAGGAGGGCCTGTGTCTTCGCGGCTTGCCATGTCGCCAGGGCGACGAGACGAAGTGTTGCTACGGCCTGACGATGGATCTTTTGGCTCTGATAGCCAGAGATCTGGGCTTCCGGTTCGAGCTTTACGTCGCTCGCGATGGCTTGTTCGGCAAGAGAAACGGACGGAACGGCACTTGGAACGGTATAGTCGGCGAATTGCTCTACGGGCACGCGCAATTGGCTTTCGCGCCGATGAGCGTATCCGCTAGACGGGCCGAGGTTATCGACTACACGGCCCCCTACTTCTTCAGCGGAGTGAGCTTCCTCGCGGCGCCAAAAATCAAAACGGACATCTCACTTTTCGCATTTCTGATGCCGTTCAGTACCGAACTGTGGATAGCCGTTTTTACGTTTCTCAACGTGACGGCAATGGCCGTGGCCGTTTACGAGTGGTTCAGTCCGTTCGGCTTGAATCCATGGGGCCGTCAACGGAGCAAAAATTTTTCCATAGCCTCGGCGCTCTGGGTCATGTGGGGCTTGCTTTGCGGACATTTGGTCGCTTTCAAAGCACCCAAATCTTGGCCTAACAAATTTCTCATTAACATCTGGGGCGGATTTTGCGTTATTTTCGTAGCTTCCTACACCGCAAACATAGCTGCCCTCATAGCCGGATTGATATTTCATCCGGCCGACAGCGATTACAACGAGCAAAGTGTGAGTAGCCTCGCTGACGTTGCTTCGTTTTTTTTTTTTCTTCATTTTGTCCGTCCCTCTGTTGCCGTTGGTCCGTTTGACCGGAGAATAATTAAAGCGCAGTCACGTTTTTTGTTCTTTTTTTCACGAAAGCTCTTGCAGCAGAGAGTAGGAACGCCGCGCGCATCCGCCGCCGAGTATTACGTTCAATCGGCGCACGAGGTGCTCTGGTCGCACATCGCCAGATTCTCGCTGTCCGACGTTGCCGAGGGAGTCGAGCGTTTGCGCAATGGAAGCTTGGATATTCTTATCGCCGACACGCCTATACTCGATTATTATCGGGCAACCGACAACGGCTGCCGTTTGCGAAAGATCGGGGACACCATAAACGAGGACGCTTACGCCATTGGCCTTACCAAAGGTCATCCCTTGAAGGAGAGCATCTCAAAAGTCATTGCTAATTACACCAGCAACGGTATGCTCGACATTCTCAAGGAAAAATGGTAAAGACCGAACAATATTCCGCTTACCAAGCCAATAACGAGAAAATCGAAACAACACTTGACTCGCTCGATGATTATCCCTATATTTGTTGATTGATCGTTTGACTGATTCGAGGTACGGTGGACTGCCGTGCATCAGAGTGCAAGACGGTCTCAAGCCAGGCTTCGGTATGCAAACGAGCGGCCATCCCAGACCGCTCGGTGTCGCCTCGGTAGCTGGAGTTTTTTGCCTACTCGGCACCGGGCTAATCGTTGGAACGCTCATACTCGTCGGTGAATTGCTTTTTTACAAGTACACTCTGCCCCGCCTGCGTCACAGGCCGAAAACTTCGATATGGCGCAGTCGGAACGTCATGTTTTTCTCCCAGAAGCTCTATCGTTTTATAAATTGCGTGGAGCTCGTTTCGCCCCATCACGCCGCCAGAGAGCTCGTACACACTGTACGACAGGGACAAATAACCTCGCTGTTTCAAAAGAGCGTCAAGAGGGTTCGTAGACGAGACCACTTCGCGAAATGAAACTCCGCCCTTTACCAACGAGCTCTCAACAAAGTTCCCCATGTTTCAGAAGGAACACGAACAGCGCCGCCGTCGAAAGAGCAAAGCGCAATTCTTCGAGATGATACAAGAGATCAGAAGGCAAGTGTTTTCGTCTTTTTTTTCGTCTCCACTCGTCGGGACGTGAAAGAAGCGAGAAAGAACAGAGTCGCGAAATTCTGAGAGAGAGAGAAAGAAAGAGAGAGAGAGAGAGAGAGAGAGAGAGAGAGAGAGAAATTGATTGATTAATTGATTGATTGATTTTACTATGTCCTAGTTAAAAACTTAGGGGCAAAAACAAGAATGTTCATATAACATATAAGTTTTGCTCTCCAAAAAGGATATAATTCACAATAATGTCAATTTACTAAAGTGCTCGATCGTACGCACACAATAAATCATACAAAATAAAATAAAAATACAAATATACCGGATCAGTTCATGCGTGATCTTGTGGATACAAGAATTATACTTCCTTGAACAAACTTATACAAGAAAATACAATAATGCGTAGCTTACAAAATCATACAAAACATACAAAATCATATAAAACAATTTTCAAATCATACAAAATAAATCATACCGCCTAATGCGAAAGCTTATCAAATTTCAATCGTGTCACGCCAACCGAGAGTCACATAGGTGCAATTGTGCAAGTCCGGTGAAACAAAATTATGTATAATTGAACTGAAAGAAATATTGTGGTACCGAATAGAAAAAAAGAAGAAAAAGTCAGGTCGCACCATGCCTAACATGTCAGGTGATGCAAGACCCTTTTGGATCATACTTCATCATGCGTGACCCTGCATCAATCCAATCATCACCTTCGATCAAAAAGCATAGCAAGCTAAGATTATACTTAAATTTTAATTTAAACTTCAACTTAAACTCAAAGAGAGAGAGGAAAGAGCGAGAGGAGGGGGGGGGGAGAGGGAGAGAGATTTTTTTTATTGAAATGATTTATTATGCCCCAGTGTTACTTTCGGGCAAATAAGGATACAATTTTTTAACGAAATATAATAAACACACCAATGTAACAACCCACTATAAGATGATAACACCGCGACCTTATAAAACCATAAGAATGGATTGAATAATGAGATAAACAATAAAGTATACAACAACAATAATAATAATGATAATAATGATAATGAATAATTCATAATGATACATAATGATAGACCGTAAAAGTAAAATCTTAAAATAATAATAATAATAAGCAAATTAAGCAAATAATAAGAACAATGCAATATGACAAAATTATATAAAGTGTTATAAAAAGTGTATAAAGAGATAACAATAAAATGATAAACTTAATATGAAAACTTAATACTTAAGGCGTTACCCCCACTTGTAGCGGAAAAAAAGGCCTTTTTCATGAATTTTTTTAAAGAAAACTACAAAACTTTTTTAATCGATCAATATACCATCTTAAAGCACACATCTTGAAGAACTTTCAGTAATTTTTTTATTGCAAAATATTATATTGTTTAGTGGCAAATGGCCGTCAATGAAATAATGTTTTTATATACACGGTTTGCGGTGACCAACATTGCGGCGAAGTGGATCATCTGAAAAAAAAATGCGGATGGATTTAGTCAAATATAAGTATAAACTAGTCTTTAATCGAAGGATTTTAAAAAATATTCATTTTTCACAAAATGGCGGACAGTCAAAGTTAATGGTTCGATTTTAACGAAAAAAAACGGCCGTTTTTTTGGCTATAAAACGGCAATTTTTTTTCGAAAAAAAAAAATCGAACGATTAAAGACTACATTTTTATGTATTAAATAAGCCTGCAAAATTTCAAGAAGATCGGTTCATTAGTGTTCGAGTAATCTTGGTCACCGACTTCAGAAATGCCATTTCGAGCAAAACGCGTTTAAAGTTTCAATTAGCCGGTCGTTTACACAACGGAATTTTCTCTTTCAACGCTCATATCTCAGTGAATTTTGTTCGGATCGACTTGAAATTTTCAGGACATATTCTCAGATACTTATACTTAAAAAAAATGCAACAAAAAAAATCGATTTTTTCAAAATCGCAAGTGGGGTTAACCCCTTAATAATGCGATATACAAGTAGTGCGTATTAACTCACATACCAGTTAATTCGCATACTATACGGATTTAAATTTGTTGAAAAGGAAAATAAAATAAATACCCTAAATGGAGTAAAGTCAAAATAAAAATATATATACCCAGGAAATCAAAGAAATCCAAAGAAATCCAGAGAGAGAGAGAGAGAGAACTGAAAGAAAAATGTTTGTCCTTAGAGTACAACAGGAGGAGAAGGTGGAAGCTCCAACGAAGGATGCGGATACGGCGCGAGTGTCGAAATGGGACAACAAGACAGCGCGAGGTCGGGAGCGCAGTCGAAGCAAGAGTCCATTGATGCCTAGGAGTCCAAAGGGTTCGGAGAAGTGTCGAAGTTCGGCAAATTTGTCGGGTTCGCGTCTCGGGCTAGCCCCGACGAGTCTCGACGCGGCGAAGCCCCGTGAATTCACCCTGAGCAGTACGAATCTACGTGCGCGAAGTCCCCTCGAGACCGTCGGTCGGCGATTGAGTCACGGCGACGGTGGCTCGCCACCCCCGTGTTTGGGCTCGAGTTTCGGCGGAAGCGCGAATCTTCGACCCCTCGCACCGGTAAAGTCGGACTCCGTGAGCGGCGGTGCACCGACGCCTCGTTACTCCCGAAGTCCAGCGAAGAGGGGCCAATCGTTTCCGGTATTCGCGACCCTCAGACCACCGCCGTCGCACTCGGCTGGTCACGCGGTCTCGAAGAACCTCCCGACGCTTTCGCCTAACGTCGAGCTCACCTGGGCGATAGGACGCAAGCTGTCCCGAGAATGGGGCTCCGGCTCCATCGACCTGAGTCGCTCCTCCGAGGCCATCGGGCCGCTCTCCACGTTCGAGCCGGGCACCTCGATCGATCGTCCGGACCCGCCCGAAGCGCGGCCGGACGATAACGCTGTCGCGACAACGAAAAAGCCCGTACGTCGGGCCCGTAGTCACGAGCACAAAGATACCATCGGTAAATCAACGCTCGAGGCACCCTCGCCGAGATTAACCGCTCAACCCTCCGTCGGTGGTCGTTCGGTCAGCGAGAGAACGAAAAAACAACTCGAGTCCGAACTCAAGGCCATACTGACCGCGAGAGCTCACCATCGCGATCTACATCCGCCGTGATAGAAACGCCCAACGATCGCTTCGGCATGACCATTTGGCGAGGCACGATCAACGGCGGGCGAAGATTCTTCGATCGCGATCGACGATCCGAGTGTCGCTGCCTCTGAGGGGCATTTGATTGTTTTGAAGCAATATCAGATTTATAGGTCAATTCGTAGAGCAAATCCGACGCAGTTTAACGAGACACACTTACACAAAGGGCGGATAGGAACGGGGCGAGGGCGATTTGGAAGGAAACGCGTAGCCTCGGTAGGTCGACGAGTAGGACGAGCTCTGCGCGGGGATACACGAAATAATCAAAGTTGGAGTTTCACGCGAAACTTGACGATGTACTGGCTGGAAAGTGAGGTTCGAAAATTTGGACTCTGGGGACGTACAGACAAGGATACGTTTTTTCATCGCGTTTCGTTATTTTTATCCATGGATTATTCGTTCTGAATTTCTTCACGAGATCGCCCGGATCGTAGCTATTTTCATTCTAATCTTTCGTCACTGTCCGCTGTCGAGCGTCTTTGTGCAAAATGTAAAAACGATAGGCAATTGCCATGAAAACGTGAAAAAGTGAAGAAAATTCGACTCAGCTGAAAACCAATAAGCTGACGATGATATTTCGAGCCGGCGTCTCTTCCCGAGGTCCCGCGTACTATTTTTCCAACAAAATCACGAACTCGTGGAGACCAAGCTTTCAAGCCCGATGGAAACATCACCCTCTTGATACTAGAACGTCACTTTTTCAAAGCGAGTTCAAAGTTTTTCATTACCTGGCGTTTCAACTTGGCACTTCTTTCAAGTCTGCTGTGACGTTTGTCATTGTTGCAGCACTCGTTCAACTCAGGTGACATCCCTGAGTCGAAATGAACACCCTCGGAGTATCGAACCTAAATACTTTTCCGCCACGGAGATATCAATATCTCGACGCGTGGCTCTTCGCGACTAAACGATTTTCTTCCGATGTCAGTACGACGGGTCTATCTTGCATCGAGCCTTCCTCGTGTCTGGGCCTCGGGAGGCTACGTGTCGGCGCGTTTTGGGCGCGATTCTTCACCATTCAGCAATAATACGTATTGAGCAAAATATTACACGTGCACAATACGCGGTACATACCTATCGGGCTGGCCTTACGTTTACGTTTCAAAGATACGTCTTCACGGTTCTGCCCTTAGTGCGGAGCAACACTCGAATTCGAGTTTAACACTCGACTCGAGTATTGAGATGAAAGTATCCATCCGACTGTGTCTTCTGTCCGATCGTTCGGTAGCTGAGATTATATTCGTAAGAAATGACGAGCGCGCCCAACGTACGTGTTAAAATCAATCCGGTGGGTGGCCTTGGCAACGCACGTCAACGTGAAAGATATTCGAGCTGAGTTTCCTCGTCGACTCGTTTATCGTTGGATCATGAAAAATGGTTTTTCACCCCAAGCACGGGGTCTTTCGACTCCTGCGATTAAATTTGATTGACCTGTTTTTGGACTGCACGTCGAAGGCCAGTACATCCTCAACTTTTGCAACTTTTGAACTTCGACACACACACACACACGCAACACGTCAGGCGATACTCTGAGTTCGTTGATATATTGTTATATACATTAATAACGTTAGGATATACGATCGAGTACGAAAACACGAGAGAAAAGCAACAAAAAAATCGTAAAGTGCTATAAACTTTTTAGTAGACGAACAGAATCTTAACCGAGTGATGTAGAACTTGTGCAAATACTGCAATACTTTTTTCGTTCGCGTTTTAAAACTCTACATCAAACTGTTGGCCTGGTCGAGTCTCTCTTTCGACCGCATTTGATGCTATTGATCGAAAAATCAATCGAAGAATCGAGACACGAAGGAAATAATAGTAAAATTTGCAACTTGTCAGCATCCACCGGAAAATTATTCTCCGGTCGGATGACTCGTGTCCAAATTTTTACTCTCAAATTAAATTATTCAAAAGGGGGGTAAATATTCGCAAGTGTCCACCCAGAGTCAGGCCAATTTTCTTCAAGGGTTCAAACAACCCCAAATCTCTTCAAACAATCCCAAACAAACCCAAACAAACCCAAACAACCCCAAACCTCAAACATCCCCAAACAAACCCAAGCTAAAATTAGCCTGATTCTAGCAGGAGCCCCACTTCCGAATATTTACCCAAAAGAGAAGAACATTTCATATCGTCGCTCTTTTTTTTTCGTCGTGAACAGCTTTTCTTTCTCAAATACTACTGTGATGTTTTACGTGCCAATTGCTGAAAGTCTGTCGAATTTCCGCTGCGAAAATCTCGTTGATTTTTCAACAGCCATGTGCCAAAGTAAGAAAATCTTTCGCTCCCCTCGTCGGGTGGTTTTTACGAGAGGCATTTTAAATACGGTTTCCTCACAGAACACATATTTTCTCGTTGTATCGGACCATACACTGCCATCGTACGAAGAAACGACACAATATGGAAATTCTTTCGGAAATAGCATCGAGACTAAGGGAAAACAAGCAAATCGGCAATGCAAGCGTGCAGGCGTGGGGTACAGAGGAGGAGAGGCTCGAACCACGGGCTTTCAGCGTAGAATGACCATTTACCAAAGATACACCTTAATCTTATAGCGCCCGCGCCTATTGGGGGCGCGAAAAAGACGACAAATGTACTATTAGGCTTTTTATTGACGCGAGAAAACGTTTTATTTTATTCGTACATCGAGGTAGGAAAACTTCGTTGTTTTAAAATTTCACGATACAATTGACTTGCGGAAAAGTCGCGAATCGAGGGGGGAAGAAAACGAAAAAAAGGAAGGGGAAAGAATCAGACGATGCGAGAGAGAAAAATATTGGAAAGTAAGATTTGACTGACCCCGACGGAACAATCACATCGAGCGGGAATTGCACACGAACCTAAAGATTATTTATTCCGAGAGTAATTGAAATTCCGGAGTCTTGACGTTCCTCCATATAACGTTGCTGACATGATTTTAGAAGGCAATGCTCTCCCGTAATTTTCACTCTGAACGAAAACGTATATACGCGTGTATCGATTGGCCTGGCAGTGTCCTGACATCGGTCTTTCTTCCAATCGAGGCATCGAAGCACCGCCGCGACTCTCGATACGTATTTAATTTCGTCTCGCGAATAAAATTACGAGGAACGGGATTTTGTTGCCAATTCCAATTCCAATGACTATATACAAATATACATTCGTGTACATACATGCGTACATAAATATATTTACCCTATTTAGGCTGTTAGAAATTGAATGTGTGGGACTAAATTCTATAATTAATTTTTGGATAATTCATATGAGCGAGGCCTTAGCAGTAGTCGTATCCGCCCAATGAAGGAAGAAAATATATAAAAATAAAAGAAAACTAGATTTCACGAATAACAGGACGTTTGATCGATAACGATTTTCATCGTAATTGGAATGTCTATTGATTTAACTGCATCGTTATTATTATTGCCGGGATTACTGGTGGGAAATATGTCGTTTAAGGGGTCAGGCTACTGTGACGTGCCCGAAAGTTAGGCTTGTTTGGGAAAAAAATCATTTCGAAGGAATAAGTAAGATGATTGAAGAATCGTTTGGACGTTTATTCGTATGTACAGCAACGTAGTTGCGTACCGAGTTTCATAAAGAAACATTCATGATGAAGGAAGTTATAAAGAATCTCGTGAAAGACCTTTGAACGTGAGTGAACTCAACGGTGTACTTGATTTTGGCCACCCGGTTTATCTGGTACAGAGAAACGGATTTTTTTCTCAAAATATATAACGTTGGCTAAGACTTGACCGAGCCTTTTGTCGTTGTCGTGTTTCGTTCGTCGGATAAAAAAATTTGGACTTTTTTTTCAATTTTTCGACGAAGGGCAACCCTATTGGCAATAACTAATGGAAAAAGTACGTCGAGAGGAAAAACGTCGGTCAAGACTAAACCACTGTTACACTGGATAAGTGTACCAAATTTCAAGTCAATCCGTTCGTCAGATATCGTGAAATCCTGTACACCGTTTTGGATAGCACCGTTTCGAGAAAAACGCGTTTAAAGTTTCACTAGCAGTTGTATCGTCGTTGTCACGAGTTTTACGTTCAATCTGCGATTCTTGCAGCATATTTTCATTCTCTTCAATTTGTGTTGCCTCGAGCGACTATTTTTTCTCTCACAGTGCCTAACCCCTTGCGTGTTTTATTCTCTAGTCTATTATTTCAGGAAAGTATCGTACTAGTCTTTTCGAACTCATCAATTTGGGCTCATCTATTAATCTAAAACGATGCGAGCGAATATAACGCGAGGAGTAGTATAGTGTGTTTTGAAAAATAGCATATATCCGCGTATCCTTTTTTTCAGTGACAGCACTTTTTTCGTCAAAAATTGCTGGTCACCTTTTTCAAAATATGGAAAAATTACAGAGACGGCCGCAAAACAATTGCAACTGTTAGCAATAATTTCCAATAAAATATGACAATTTGATTCGCTCCTTACGAGCTTGTGCTTAGAAAAGACTCGAAAAAAAATACGTTTTTTTTTCTCCATAACTCGTGTCTTTGTATCTTCGTTGTTCTAGGATATATGTTTGAAAAAAAATAACTGCCTCGTTGAGACGTCGACGAAGTAGAATAAAAATTGTTTTTTTTTTCCGATTTCAAACGATCGCTATTCTTCGGCAAATAATTGCCAACGAAACGATGAAAACGTGGGCATCGTTCGAACTATTCTGACTTTACAACTTCAGGGGTTGAAATATTATTTTATTGCGGTTTGTTAGGCGAATTCGTGAAATCGTAGGTACGTCGTTCTTTGCCAGATGAAAAAGACGAGCAGATACGTTTTTATAGAAGTATTTTACCCTCACACTTCAGGTAGCCGAAGAAAACAAAGATTGGTGATCCTTGACGACAGAATCAGTGCACACGAAGTAAAACAGTTACGGATTTTCGTCGGTATATGTAAATATGATTATAAATCTCGCAGACATACTCTCTATAATTATTTACATATGGAATGTATTTGTGAAATCATTCGTAAAATTTCTCTCCCCTATAATATCCGCTCTCTTGCGGACGAAGGAACGAAGAGAAAGAGAGAGGTAAACGTGAACATTTAAAAAGAGGACACACGACACACAATTCTGTATAACAATTTGTTGCGTACGCACACGTCTGAAGTGAAAAACTAATATAACAAAAATTCTCATAATATAAGCAAGAGGAATATAGTTACAATTGAATATTTGCGATGAAAATTGAGGTGCGAGTGATGAAAACTACAAATTTTATAGGGGGCCAGTCTGGTGTCACCCGAGCCTAAAAAAATCAAAGATAGACTTATGAAAATAGAAAATAACTTTTCAGGTATCCATGTATGTGTATGTTTACGTGTGTGTGTCTTCGACTGTACATGTATACATATACATATATGTATATGCACATATAGAGTGTCCGGGCTTTGAGTGCGCTGATTGCGATATCAGGACTGGGGGCTGCATTGATAAAAAATCATTAAGGGGGGATTGTCTTTTTTTTTCGCAAAATTTACCGCTTTTTGGGAATTTTTTGTGAAGAAAGTATACAACGGAAAACTTGTCAAACTTGGCATATAGTTTTATTGATCTGTTTACTACATACAAAAAAATTTTTAAACAATTTCATCAAAAAATCCGCCTCCCACCCCCCTCGACGCGCGATGGTCCTTTTTTGATGGTGTGCACGATTACAGCCTTCACGTTCATCCTGCAACAAAAACCCAAAAAGCATTTTACTTTAGCCACATATAGCTATCGTTCGATGAAGGGAAAAAAAAAATTGACGATTTGGTGACGTTTTGAACTTGAAGTATCGATTTTTCGAAAAAAATTTATCGATTTTTTGTTATAAATAAAAAACTATTAAACGTATTGCTTTTTTGCTTCATCAAACGATAGCTATATGTGTCTAAAGTAAAATGCTTTTTGGGTTTTTGTTGCAGGATGAACGTGAAGGCTGTAATCGTGCACACCATCAAAAAAGGACCATCGCGCGTCGAGGGGGGTGGGAGGCGGATTTTTTGATGAAATTGTTTAAACATTTTTTTGTATGTAGTAAACAGATCAATAAAACTATATGCCAAGTTTCACAAGTTTTCCGTTGTATACTTTCTTCACAAAAAAATTCCCAAAAAGCGGTAAATTTTGCGAAAAAAAAGACAATCCCCCCTTAATCCGCTGGGTATTGACGTTTCGTACGTTTTCTCCCGCTTGATGGATTTAGTCCAATTTGCGCTAATCTCCCCATAAAAATTAGGGGTTTGGGCTACTGCGACGACTCAAAATCAGAGTTATTGAGAAAATTAATTTTCATGGAATGAGTGAGATTATTTAAAAAATCGTTTGGGTGTTTGTTTGTATGTACATTAACAAAGTTGTGTGCCGAATTTCATGAAAAAGTATCAATAATTGGAGAAGTTTTGAACAATCTCGTGAAGGACCTTTGAACGCGAGGGGCTCAACGGTGTACTTGATTTCTCCCACCCGGTTGATCTGAAAAAAAACGCATTTTTTTTTTCTTAAAGAAGATAATACTGGCTACGACTTGACCGAGCTTTTTTTTGTTATCGTCTTCCGGAGATGAAAAAAAAAATTTGGACTTTTTTTCGATTTTTTTGGGAGAACTGACATTATTATTGGGAGTAACTAATGAAAAAAAATTTTTGCGACGAAAAACCTCGGTCAAGACTAAACTACTATTACACTGAATAAGCGTACCAAATTTCAAGTCAATCCGTTGGTTAGATATCCAGAAATCGTGTACACCATTTTGAAAAACATGGCTAGTGGTTCTATCGTTGTAAGCATAATGCAATAATATGTGATTTCTGCACCATATGTGGAACGTCTTCAAGTTGGGTTGCCTCAAGCGACGAACGATTTTTTATTTATTTTCACAGTAGCCTAACCCCTTAACCTCAGGAGGCCTCGCGTACTATTTTGAGAACAAAATCGTGAACTCGTACAGAGCCACTTTTCACACCAGCCCATTGCAACCATGACCTTTCTAGTACTAGAACTTCATTTTTAAACTGAGTTTGAAGTTTTGAACTACGTGGCACATCAGTTTGACACTTCTGTCAAGTCTACTTTAACAATTGTCACTTTGCTCTGATTTTACTCAGGTGACATCCCTGAGTCAATATAAAAACACCCTTTCAAGTATAATATCTATATACTTTATATTAAGGGGGTCATCCCAGGTGACAGCTATTTTTTTAAATTAACCATTAAAATACAGTATCTTTGAATTTTTACCACACATTTATTAACATTTTTACAGTTCCTCAGAATTTTATTAAACAAAAATAACGAGTTGAATCGACTTTACACCGTTCAGAAGACACTCATGTGTGAAAAACAGCTGCCATGATTCCGGAGGTTTTGCTCATCTAAAATTGAAAATCAAACGGCATTTTAATTTGTAGCCCTAAAGCTATCGCTAGTAAAGTAAAAATATCGAAAATTGAATTTTTAGCTAGGTTTCAAAAGTGTTCCAGCTTTAAAAAAACTATGGCAGATACCAGAAATATTCTAGTTCGGGTGACAATTATAGATGTGCTGATTATGCAATAAAAGTTCGCGCGAAATCCGTTCAATAGTTTTTGAGATATCGTGGAAGCCAATTTGAAAAATATAGTTTAGAAAAACGCCTTTGAAAGTTCAAGTACGATTAACACAAAGAACATGTTGACTCACCAGTCTGCTATGCCGGGTCCATATAACACGCACACATTTTTTGCCATTTGTGCAAAAGACATTTTTTCGCTTTTCTGGACTTGTCACATGGGATTACCGCCTCAATATTCTTACGTGTGGCCCTTACTGACTGAACGATTTTCTTCCGACACTAGTACAATGGGCCTACCTTCAATCTAGCCTTGCCCATTCTGAGCCTCACGAGGTTAATAATCATCATCTCAAAATTGTAGTCAATTTTTCCAATTCTGCATTAAGTTTATTTCCGCTATCCGACTCAACAAGCACTTTGGAAAATTTCCCATTCGTCATTATCGAAAAATAATTCGGAGTGACTCCCCGTCCGGTTATCGAACGAATAAGCGTATGTTATTTGTCCAGATAGCGGCTCAGTTCACGCGGTATTTCCACTAGGCGTCCATATTGGGTCTGTTCGTTTTAGCTACACTTTTCTACACTTCTTACACCTCCAGTGGACTTTCTATTACTGTATCTGCTCAAAGTGTAGAAAGTGTAGCTAGCGCGAACAAACCTATTGTTGTGATTCGTGTCAGCTAGTATCCGCACGAATAACATATATATATAATCGCCGGATGGAATGTGTTAAATTGTTAAACAAACTTTCCGGACGAATAATTTACACGTATTCGTCCGAATAAAATCATTATAATTTTGTTTGTTTTGGGTTGGTTGGGTTTGTTGGTTTGGGTGTGTTTGTTTGGTTTGGTTGGGTTGTGTTAAATGGGGGTTATGTTAAAGAATGTGTTAAATTGTTAAACACACTTTCCGGACGAATAATTTACGGGTATTCCTGCGAATAAATAACTTTATAATTTTGGTTGGGTTTGTTTGGTTCGGGTTTGTTTGTTTGGGTTTGTTTGTTCGGCTTTGGTGAGTTTGTTTATTTAGGTTTGTTTGTTTGGATTTGTTTGTTCGACTTTGGTGAGTTTGTTTATTTAGGTTTGTTTGTTTGGATTTGTTTGTTCGGCTTTGGTGAGCTTGTTTATTTAGGATTGTTTGGGTGTGTTTGTGTGGGTTTATTTGTTTGGATTTGTTTGTTTAGGTTTGTTTGCCTTTGTTTGTGTGGGTTTGTTTGTTTCGGTTTGTTTAGATTTGTTTGCTTGAGTTTGTTTGGATTTTTTGTTTGAGTTTGTTTAGATTTGTTTGTTTGAGTTTGTTTGTTTGGATTTGTTTGTTTAAGTTTGTTTAGATTTGTTTGCTTGAGTTTGTTTGGATTTGATTGTTTGAGTTTGTTTAGATTTGTTTGTTTGGATTTGTTTGTTTAGATTTGTTTGCTTGAGTTTGTTTGGATTTGATTGTTTGAGTTTGTTTAGATTTGTTTGTTTGGATTTGTTTGTTTAAGTTTGTTTAGATTTGTTTGCTTGAGTTTGTTTGGATTTGATTGTTCGAGTTTGTTTAGATTTGTTTGTTTGGATTTGTTTGTTTAAGTTTGTTTAGACTTGTTTGCTTGAGTTTGTTTGGATTTGTTTGTTTGAGTCTGTTTAGATTTGTTTGTTTGAGTTTGTTTAGATTTGTTTGATTGGGTTTGTTTGTTTGGGTTGTTTGTTTGAGTTCGTTTGGTTGGGTTTGTTTGTTTGGGGCGTTGCACAGCGTGAACTGCGTGAACTGAGCCGCTATCCGAGCGAATAACATACGGTTATTCGTCCGATGACCGGGTGGCTAGCCGCAGCGAGAAAAAATTCTGTATAGACTAAAAAATTGTGTCCTGTCATAAAAAAGCGAAAAAAATTGCAAAGATCGATGCAAAGCTCACATACATAAACGAGAATTTCGTTTGGAAATTGCGTTGCGGAGTCGATCGTTGAAACGGCGGCATTTTAAGTCCGAACACTCTGTGTATCAAGAGGTGCGACAGTGCCGTGACGCCAATTAGAAATAAAGTTTTAAGCGGCGTATATTCTCGGACGGGAGTGATCCATCTGTGATTTGGTCGAAGTAATGAGTTGGAGCGTTAATTACGTATCGTCATAAATCCCATGTATTTTTCTCGGTCCTCGCCCTCTGGTTTGGAGAAATTTTGTTTTTTTTTAAATATAAAATATATCTATATGCAGTTTAGAGGGGGGAAACGTGGAAAAGCGACGAATGCAAAGGAATAAGATGGAAGATATTGCAAAGCAATGTCCTCCCTGTCCGAAAATTCCCCATAGACTTTTAGCACTGCGACACCCTGTAGACAAGTATACTCGGGTAATACGAAAAATGAACATAATTGAAAGCGTAAATGATTGCACGATTCTCAATTCCTTTTTGCATTACATTGAAATTTTCAAAATTCCAATTCATTCGCAAATAAGATAGCTTCGACGAAAATGGAAATCGAGCTATGAAATTCGGTTTCTGGCTTTTTTTAAGAGGTTGGGCTACTGTGACCACCTGAAAATCAGTATTATTCGAAAAACTTCATTTTGAAGGAATAAGACGATCGAACAGTCGTTTGGTCATTTACTTGTGTGTTAATTGCGTATTGAAACAAAGTTGTGTAAAATTTCATTTAAAAAATAATAATTGAAGAAGTTTCAAGCAATCTCGTTAAGGACCTTTGAATCGGTTGATCTGAAACAAAGAAACGAGTTTTTTTCGTAAAATAGATAATAGTAGCTAAAACTTGACCGAGCTTTTTTTTCTTATTGTGTTTCAATCACTAATAAAAAAAGATGGAGTTTATTTTCGACTTTTCGAGGAAAAATGACCTCATTATTATTAATAACTAATGAAAAAGAAATGTTAAGAAGAAAAACGTCGGTCAAGACTAAACTACTATTACACTGAGTAAGTGTACGAAATTTCAAGTCAATCTGTCAGTTAGATGCCAAGAAATCGTGTACACCGTTTTCAAAAACATAGTTTCAAGAAAAAAATTCGTTTATTTTGTCAAAATTGGTAATAATGGCTAAAACTTGACCGAGCTTTTTTTTCTTATCGTGTTTTAACCAAAAAATGGGTTTACTTTCGATTTTTCGAGGAAAAATGGAATCATCGTTGTCAATAACTAATGAAAAAAGAATGTTACCGAGAAAAACGTCGGTCAAGACTAAACTGCTATTATATCGAATAAGTGTACCAAATTTCAAGTCAATCCGTTCAATCGATGTCAAGAAATCGTGTACACCGTTTTGAAAAACATAGTTTCAAGAAAAAAATTCGTTTATTTTGTCAAAATTGGTAATAATGGCTAAAACTTGACCGAGCTTTTTTTTCTTATCGTGTTTTAACCAAAAAATGGGTTTACTTTCGATTTTTCGAGGAAAAATGGAATCATCGTTGTCAATAACTAATGAAAAAAGAATGTTACCGAGAAAAACGTCGGTCAAGACTAAACTGCTATTATATCGAATAAGTGTACCAAATTTCAAGTCAATCCGTTCAATCGATGTCAAGAAATCGTGTACACCGTTTTGAAAAACCTAGTCTCAAGAAAAACACGTTTAAAGTTCTACTAGCAGTTGTAAACACGAGTTTACTTTCAATCCGCGATTTCTCCACCATATGTTCGATCTTTTTCTTCAATTTGAGTTGCCTCAAATTTTCACGGTAGCCTAACATCTTAATCTCCTGAGGCACACTATTTTCAGATCAACATCTTGAACTCGAAAAAATCATTTTCCCATTTAATAACAACATCTGTTGGACAAAAGCGACATTTTATTCGTAAGAAATTTATTAAAATAACTTTCATCCGGAAGCAGCATACTCTTCGAATTACATAAAGAGCCGTGAAAGCCTTAAAACTAAAATTTTTATCCGACTAAAAAATTGTCCCGCGAATGACGACTGAGAGGCTCTCAAACATCCTCCATCCGTTGATCGGATAAAAATTCGGCCAGGTTGAAAAAATTACCAATTGCTTCGTCTCCCCTCGATATTTTTTCTTGGGCCTTTTTTTCCACTAATAAAAAAAACAACAAAATTTTGCACAAAGGATTATTGTAATTGAAGTCTTTCGGTGCATCAAACTCATCGCTATGACGTCATCACTACCATGTGAAGTTTCAACCTCAGGAGTCTTAGTTAGTCGATAAATATGTATACTTATGGCCTAATAAAATCGAACATCCCGAATCTATCAAGCTCTTCGACCCCCTTGATTTTCTTGATACCGTTACTCTGACATAGCAAGAATCAGAAGGCAAAATTGCACAGGCGTTTCGAGGCTTCGAAGTTCTGGAATCGCGTGCCACATAGAATGAATTAAGGGGGGAGATACCTTTGAACGAAGAAAAAATTGCTGCATTTCATGATTTTTTTTAAACGAAATATTTTTTCACCATTTTCGAGACTTAACGTATGTTTTGGTATTACTTTTGGCTCCTACATGGTATTAAAAAAAAAATTAATTTGTTCAAATGGCGCAGGTATGGCACAGTTGCTTAAACGGGGGTTGCGTGATTAATCTAAAAAAAACCAGCGGACATTTTTCTTTCATTTACACTCATACGCAGAACATGAACCAAGAGCAAGCGAAAAATGTTGAAAATTGACGAAATGGTAAATTTTGAAACAAAAAGATTGAATTCGTCCAAAAAAAATGACTACATTTTGCAAAAAATACGTTTTTTTTTCATTTTCAAAAACATTTGGCGCCATGTTGTAGACAACGAAGTTCGAAAAATTTGCACGAAGCTTCATCAGAATCGGTCGATTAGTTGTTCAACCGTACGTCACGCCAGTTCTGAAAATGCAAATTACAAGACCGCCATTCTTAAAGAACAATATTTAAAAAATACCACGCAACAGCAAAAAGTAGTATTAAAACGTACCGTAAGTCTCGAAAATAGTGAAAAAATCTTTGCTTTAAGAAAAAAAAAATGCATGACAATCAGCAAATTTGTCCTTGTTGAAATTTATCTCGCCCCTTAGAGACGGGCCAAAAACACTGTTCGTTCTCTAACGACGATAAAATAGCATTTCTATTCACTACAAAGCACTGCCATGAGAATTCGAGGTACCGTAGTTATCGTTTGCTTTGGTAAACCTGCTGGACATTTGAACATATGTAGTTCATCGTCGTGTGTATCGTGATTTTATTATTTCCCACAACCAACGTGCAATAACCTCAACGAACACTTGGTGTTTCAAAAGAGCAGAAAATGATGTATGATTGACGATTTTATCGTAATACATAGCTGTAAGAAATATTACGAACACAAGTGAAAAAAAATTCATTGTACCATTTTATTTTTGTCCTGTTTCCACCACATTGAGATTATCGTAGTATGCAACAGTTGCCTTGCGACTACCAGAGGGATACAGACCCAAACAAATTCTGATCGTGTAGTGAAAATTTTCATCCCACGATCTTTTGGAAAAAAAAATCTATAAATACTCTTCTTTCTTTTTGGACAGACACCATCGAGATCATTGCTGTTCGTTGAAATGATCAAAAAGAATCAATACCATACAAATCTTGCAAAAATCATAACGATCCTGTAAAATAATAATAATAATAATAATAATAATAATAATAATAATAATGATGATGATGATGATAGTAATAATAACAATAATAATAAAGAATTAAGAACGAGAACGAAGAGGAACGACAAACTCGACGAAACGTATTCAAAGAAATTTAAAAAAAAAACGAAAAGATGATACTCTGGCATCCCGCTGCCATAGTAATATTAACGGCGTACGGTATTAATTGTAAGTATGATAGATTTCTCGCCTCCTACCGTCGACTCTCTTGTTACGCCTATTGACTACACTGTTATTGTTGAATGAAAAAAAAACTTCACACTATTAAGAAATAAATATATTGTCTCAAGTCGATTAATCAATTCTCCATTTCCTACGATCCTACATATATGCAAGCGTTAAAATTAAACAATTATTTGTCATTGTCCGTTTCGGTACATCGTTCTTTCGACACGCACTGCACACGCGCACAGATGCATCCACACAAAATCACACACTGTACACATGCAGACTTTGGCGCAGCATTTTTTTCTGAGGGTCAGGAGGGGGCCGAATAAAAAAATTTGTTTTGTGCACAATAATTATGTTTTTAAATGAAATTTACACAGTCGATCATCACGTGACAAACGTGAAATATGGATTTCGATTTAATCACACGTTTGCGTTAACATTAATAACAAACTCTTGGAATGTATTTTTAAGAATAATCAACTAATTTTTCATCGGACGTTAAGGGGTTACACTTAGTCGGAATTTTTTCAAAAATCGATTTTTCGGTTTCGACGGATTCTCGTAATAGAAGCGTGCAAAAATATTCTGTCAAAATTTCAAGTCGGTCCGTTGAAAATTGGGGGCGTTATGAGCGTTTACAGGTAGGTCCGGCGAACCTAGGTATGCACCTGACGTAAAACTTTAAACGCGTTTTGCTCGGAATGACTTTTTCAGAATCGGTGAGCAAAATATCTCAAAAACAACTAGACCGATCTGCTTGAAATTTCGAAAAAAAAATATATATATTTTCTAACAGCTTGATATTCATACTAAATAGATGTGTAATTAATGTTGTGAGTAATCACTTTTTTATACGAAAAAAAAAATTGTTAAATTCGCTCATGATTTTATACCCGTTACTGTGGCCTAACGCCTTAATAGAAATGCTTTTATTTTCTTCCACATTGAAATTACCTCGCAACGCTAATTGCAGCATGCCTCCCGAGAATGGCAGCATGGCTTCAGCGTATTGTGTATAATTCTTCAATACACTTTTTTTTATTCACTGGAAGATACGACTAATGACATCCTCGAATATTATTATCTGACAAGAGTTTCTTCGAGAGCTATACGTGAACGAGTCACTGCCAGAAAAATTCCTGCCCCGGGTCCACGGATTCGCGGAAATAAAATAAGCAACTCAAACTACACGGAGAGAATTAGAAAGTAATTTTTGTCGTGAATTTCACGGTAAAAAGTACCGCGATATATTTCAATGTGGTGTCAAGTGAGCAAAACATAATAATTCGTATGCGACAGGTTTTTTTAAACTCACTTAACGGACAATTTCACATACGTAGCTAAAATTGTACTATACAAAAAGGGTAAACATTGGAGACAGTAAAATTTAGCATGTATATTCGAAAATTTACCTACTGTCGGTAAAAAATTATCAACCGCACCGTGCGGTATTTTTACGGTACTGCACGGTAGAATTTACGTGCGTCAACCTTAGAAGAAAAATTCCCTATAAGGTATTTTTTCTATATATTTATTTTTATATTTTGTATATAAGAAATAATGTATTTTTTCTTAAAAAACTGGTGCGATAATAATCATAATAATAACTCTAATAATTATAACCATAATAATAATAATTAATATTATTTATTATTAAAAAAATGGTACAAATTAATGCTGTTTGTTTGTTGGGAAATTTTTTTTTCTTTCACATAAATTGGTATACTCAACGAACGGATAAGGAGAGCAAATTTAATTATTGGAATTTATTTTTCATATAATACTACCATTTCAGGCAATATATTTACCAAATTTGATTACAAATATTGGGTTTCTTACGGAGATAATTTCCAATTCTGATCAGTTGATTAATATTAGTTTTTTCTTGATATTTTACTAACAAAATGTCATCGCTTTCTTCGACTGGTATAATATGTGTCACAATACCTTTTTTCCTACATGAGAAAACATATCAACGTATTTTACATTGAACGTTGAATTATAAAATAAAAAGTATTTTTAAATGAAAAGAAAAGACGGTTTGAATCACATACACGAGTAAAAATGAATATATATAAACATACATAATTGTATATTAATTGATCATATTCAATTGTATATAAAAATTGGCCCGATAGAATTTTACGTATTTGTATATAAACGTATGCAATTGTATATATACAAATATATAAAATTCTACCGGACCAATTTTGGTATACAATTGTATATGATGAATTAATATACAATTATATATGTTTATAGATATTCATTTTTACGCGGGTAGCCCCACCACCATACCATTCTGAAGTGAAACGCATGAAGGGGAATTTTTACCATGCATTGCCTTAAAATTTCCGTACCGTAGCCCACGATAATTTTTAACGAAAGCACAATACATTTTCCTACAACACTCATTAAATTTTACAATAAATCTTAAAATAACTGTTATAAAGATGATACTTTTTCATAGACCCCTTTAAAAGGCATAAAATAATAAAATGCACAGTAAAATTTTACTGATATTATATATTTTTTACATTTTAGTTTTGCGTATTTTGTTACACGTGAAAATTTACTAGAAAATCTCGTAAAATTTTCTATATGAAGAAATTTTTATTTTATTTTCGTGAAAATCGGTATTTTACTCAGTAATAATAAGCAAAGTTTCAGGGTTGTCATCTGGTTATCGTTACTGCACCGTAATTTTTAACATTTAATTCTCTCCGTGTACGATGAGACTCGGAAAATAAGCATCCGCGGTCCAGCGATAATCGCAAACCGTTTCCAACGCGTACGTACTTTCGAAAAGTCTGAGCGATATCGCCTGGTATTTACAGCCAATCAATACGACTCGGTACGAGTGATTTTGAGCAATTTGCCTTTTTTGTTGCGTCTCGAAAAATAAAAGAGCATATCAAGGCGATATAAAAAATGTTAATTCGAAGAGGGGGGGGGGGCGGAGACAGGCGCGGCCGTGTGATGAGTTAGCGCTCGGAGCTATGCGCACCGACAAAAGTGCAGCCTAAGGATGACTTATCAAAAAAGCACGCGAGCACGTACAGCAGGCGGCAACGAGTGTGACGTCGACTTTCTTGCCGCCGAAGCTAATTGTCACGAACGTTCGAGAGGACGTTTCGACTTTTATAGACGAAAATCAATCTACTTGGGTGCTTCTTCGTGACTTTTATGCTGAGCAAATAACGACGCTTGATTATTGCGGCGGACAAACCTTAAGGGGTTAGCCCACGTAAATTAATCTCGCAGGAATACGTAAGATGGTTGAAAAATCGTTTGGACCTTAACAAAATTGCGTACCAAAGTTCACGAAAAAATATTAATAATTAAAGAAGTTATTAACAGTCTCGTGAAGGACCTTTAAACGCGAGGGGCTCAACGGTGTACTGGATTTTGGCCACCCGGTTGATCCGACGTGAAAAAACGAGTTGTTTTCCTCAAATCGATAATATTGGCTAACGCTTGACGGAGCTTTTTTTTCTTGTCGCGTTTCAATCGTGAAAAAAAAAAGATTTGAATTTATTTTCGACTTTTCGAGGAAGATTGACGCTATTATTGATGATAACTAATGAGATAAAAATGATAAGGATAAAAACGTCGGTGAAGACTAAACTACTATTACACTGAATGAGTGTACCAAATTTCAAGTCAATCCGTTCACTAGATGACGAGAAATCGTGTACACCGTTTTGAAAAGCGACTTTGCTGTTTGTGTACATTCTGAAGGCCACAGTTTTCATCGGAAATCAAAACGGTTTGATGATTACTTTAAAAACATGTTTTTCTTCGATATGAACCTAACGCGGACCAACAAAATTGTAAGTTCCATCTTTTAGAGGTGTTTAAAGAAAGGGTATCATTTTTGCCATTATTTCAAAACATTTTTGGCTATAAAAAATATACTTTAAACAATGATATTACCCCACATTTAGGTTCATATGGAGCGCAATTGTACAAAGAAACTAACTATCACTTCATACAATTATAGGTTGGAAACTTTTTGAGCTAGAGTGTACACAAATTGAAAAAAATCGTTTTGAGAAAAAGGCGATTGAAAAAAAAATTACCGAAAACAAAAAATTCAAGGCAGTGATGAATTGTTTATACGACTTACCGGTTAATCAGCGATTAGGTATGCTAAAAGATTGTAGAATTTAAGAAAATTCGACTTTTTGAGTCATCTAAACTGGTTTCCCATCTTAACGATAAATAATAATAATATTAATATTAATAATAATAATGTAAACACTAAGTAACTCTAGATGCCTGATATAAACTGCTTACGCGTGTAAAAAAATTCCGAAGATTTCGTAACGCCAACACAAACAGGGGGTCGCCGAACGTTTAAAGAAATTATCAATGATAAAGCTTCGAAAAATGTGACTAGCAGAAGAATTTTCGTATCCGCGAGTTTTTAGAGAAAATGTAAAAATGTCGAAATCTACGAAATTTGCGCGAAACTTTTTTATTTCTTTTATCGTCGAGTATAACAATTGATTATGACTTATTTTTATTAAGCGCTATTGTGATTTACTCATGATTCGAAAGGGCCCTCCTTATGCCCTCACAAAATACGGCCCTTCGTGAATATTCGGAATACCGTAACGAATATCTGCCCGCATAGAATGCTCACTCGCCGCTACAAAGTTACGCATGAACTATAATTCTTCGATCAATTTTAAATAT
The DNA here is from genome assembly GCA_951751655.1 of Ophion costatus. Taxonomy (NCBI): domain Eukaryota; kingdom Metazoa; phylum Arthropoda; class Insecta; order Hymenoptera; family Ichneumonidae; genus Ophion; species Ophion costatus. The sequence continues at coordinate 41,991,507 of OX632359.1, read as the reverse complement.
TGTATCAATCTTCATGCTTTCGTTATGCTGACGAAATTTTTCATACTGTCCATTTTCGAGTATCTCGTACAATCTCTATCTTTCTATCTATATCTCTCGTGCCGTTCTACGTTTACGGCCGATTATCGTTTAGTGAATCGATTGGTAATGGTCTTGGACGATTTTGCAAGTCATCGGTTGTCACGAGTTTTACGTTCAGTCTTACGGAGAATTTTGTTTTTTTTTTTCACGTCGAGCTAGCGAGCAAGACGCGCGCGTGCCGTATTATGAGTGTAGAAGGGGTAAAAAAAAGATAAACGTATACGTTCCAAAGTGGGCATTTTGTACTGTTTTTTTCTGACTTGTAATAATGGCTCCACACATTGACGGGCATTGAGCGCGCCAATGAGAAATCTTTGAAAATCTTTGCTGTCGATCCATCGGGTCTTGAATTTTTTAATGGCTATGCGGCTTCGATATCAATATTGATTGATTTCTGAATGCTAAGTACCCAATGCATTTCAGTCAGACCTGAATTCAATATTCACGATCATGTTGCCTTGTGTGAGTGTGTCTAATTAGACAAGAATAGTGAGAGAGTTAGAGGGAATATTAATTTAATTATAAATTGTTTTTATTGATTTATCATAAATATTAATTTAATTAGAAATACTTCATTTGAATAAAAGCATTTCTTTCCTTCGAGCTCCATCTGTAGACAGTCACGAAATTCTCTATGCCAAAAGTACGAAACCGGAAAAACTGCAATGTGGTAATTTTTCGTCGACGTGTTTTCCCACCAGTCAAAAAAAATTAAAAATAAATGTATATCCATTTTCAAAAAGTGCAAAATTTGAATATATTTTTTATTAGAAAATTATATGTAAAATTTTATATTAGAACATTTTTATTAGAAAACTAAATGTAACACTTTATAGTATATTATTTATGAGAAATAATCATGATAATAGATTTAATTCCGTGCGAAAACATATTTTATCATCGTTACGGAACTTTAGATTTTTTACACGCGTGAACAGTTTATATCAGGCATCTAGAGTTATTTAGTGTATAAATTATTAGATAAAAATATGGCCCGCGTTTCATCTCCTTCAAGAGTATAAATGAGACGATTTTTAGCGTCGTCATTTTTCGTTAGGAGTTCGAGACTTGGCTTGAAATTTGATCAGTACACTGGGATGTATTTTTACTTGATTATGGACCGAAATCAGTTGAATCTTCGGGTTCGTGAAAGAAATGCCCTAAATAACAGCACCAATGACCACGGCTTGGAAGCTTGTTGACAAATATAGTCAGAACCATCTACAATCACGAAACGTAAAGGATCGTTTGCTTTCCCGAAATTATGATAATAAATTATTCTTCGATTGCCGCAGTATTATAATTATTTATCGAGTTTTTCCTTCCGCTCGTACGTCCGCAATGATCACGGTACTCGATCAGATGTTTGTTGTTATTCTTTACGAGAAGCACGTTAGTTCCAAGTTCCGACTGTAGCGGCGCCAGGATCGAACGGCTGTCCGCGGAAGACGCAAATGTAAATGAGTTGAGTGACAAACGACGTTGGATTTTACCTTAACATAATCGCGAATCTCCTACCTACCCGCCAATTATTTCTCTGGCCTAGGCGGTAGCTCCAAGCTAACCAACTTCCACTATGTAGTTCGAGACTAACAAGTCCGAAAAACCAACGCCGACCATTCAAAGTTCCGTATGGAACGAGCATACGGATCGCAATAATCCCGGGAGTCATGAATTCGGCAATCCGCGTACTTTCGATCGAGACTGAATTTTCCGTATTTCACGGAAAATAATAATCCGCGGCACAGTGTTTATTCGTCCTCCGCGTGTGTGTGTGCGCGCCTGCGATATGTATCCGTCGTACAACTCGCTAAACGGTCCTTTCCTCCTTTTAATTAAAATCCACCGAGTGCACTAGCGAGATAGGCGAGCGAGTGTGACGTTTGCGCTCGAATCAACGACGCTCCCTTGTGCTGTTTTTTTTTATCTCGTCACACAGCAAAGCTTTCGCCGAACGTTTATCAGGTAAAATGAAAGGCGCGCATAGTCACGAAAACGATGAGTATCAATTCGACGGACGCGACGAAGAATGACATAGAAGAAAATAAAAACAAGGCCATCGGCAAATATCGTTGTATCACGCTCGGTCCGAATTTTCATTCGCACCACTCACGCCTGACAACTGTTCGTTTTCTCTTAATTTCCATTGTTTACGTCCGTCGAGTTCGCAACTTTTCGTTCGCGCGAATGTTTTCGGATTGTCGGAAACGTCGGAAACAAATCGGGAGCGTCATGTGACCGGCGATTACGATCGTCAAGTTTGACGTGTTATTGAAAATAACAACGACTCGCCGGAGCATCTTGCTCCAGATTTCAGCGAATTTGGCCCAGTTCACTTTGATGGATGGCACGGAGGATCATCAGCCGAAAAAGAAAGAACAGCCAAGCGCCAACGGTCAGCACTATGGAAATTCGGTTTCCTTCGTACTCGGCGACGAGAACGATCTGGAGGATATACTCAACGCCGAGAAACAGAGCAATCTTGGCGACATGACTTTCTGCATGGCCAATTACGTCAAGGAGGCAATGAAGATGATGTTCATGATGAGGAGTCATCACATGCTCACCGACGTTATACTGGAAGTAGGATCGGAATTGTTTCACGCTCACAAAGTTATTCTAGCCGCTGCCAGTCCGTACTTCAAGGTACCGTCCAAACGCAACTTCGACGAAGTCTAGTGCTTCGCATTGCCTCGTCGCTGTTGAGTCGTGCGCGTTCGCTCGTCCGTAACCGCGAGGGGTGACGGTGCGTTTTTAGTTCAAAGATGCAATTGTTTTAGGCGATGTTCACGGGAGGGCTCAAGGAGTGCGAAATGACGAGAGTCAAATTGCAAGGGGTTTGTCCCACTGCAATGGCGAGGTTGATGTACTTCATGTACACGGGACAAATTCGAGTGACCGAAGTGACCGTCTGCTCGCTTCTACCGGCAGCCACTATGTTTCAGGTTTGTCCAGCCTCGTTATCGAGTATCCGGAGTTTATCGTTAACCGCCTACGTCTACCTAGAGGCCTGCAAAAAATGGCCAAATACCGATTTTTTTTCTGGGAGTAGGTTGGTGAATAGGAAAGTCATTTTTTCAATACCAAGGTACATATATTGAGAGCCTGTAAAAAGAATCACCAAAGAATACAGAAAAACAACAAAAACTCCAGCCTAACGAGTTATTATTATGGGAAATGCGTGCAAGTTTTAACTTTTTTTTTCATAGCAAGGGGTATCATTTCGGTGAAAAAAAACTCTGTTTTCCTTGATATTAAGGAAGCTTTCCAGTGTGACAGCCCGAAAAATCGCTGTTTTTCGCGATTTTTTTTTTAAAGAAAAAATAATCTAATCGGTCTGGTTTTTTTTTTGTATATTAATTGGGTATTGAAGAATACAAAACAATTTTTTAAAGATCGATTTATTTATTAATTAATATCTATAAAAATGATGAAACAATTGTTGCAGAAAATGCACTTGGATGTGGTGTCCACGTTGGGGGTCACAATTTTGATCTGAAACAAAAAACACAAAAAGATTATTGATCGGTATATAATTGGCTTTCGTGCTATGGAGGCTTTTTTTTTTTTTTTGCAAAAATGGCGCCGGTTTGAACAAAAAGTATCGATTTTAGCATTTTTTTTGGCAGTTTTTTTTACAAAAAAATAGGAAGATGTCAAAAAAAAAAAAAAAGCTTCCATAGCACGATAAACAATGACGTTAAGAATATTGTGTAAAAAATTCAACTCGATAGCTTTAAAACTCTGCCCTCCAAGTTGGACACCGTTTTGAAAAATGCTGTTTCGAGAAAAACGCGTTCAAAGTTTCGCTGTAGCTGTAGCGCTCCGTTGCCTTCTTCCAAGAAATGCTGTACAGTAACCGAAATAATCTGAATTTCGGCATGAAAATTTCAGGGAATATTCGGAAGAGTGTATACTATTCGATAAAGCAAAAAAAAAAAAAATCGATTTTTTTGAAAATTTCACACTGGAAAGCTCCCTTAAAAAAAAAGTATGCATTGAAAAAAAAAATTCCTCCAACTAAGGACTGTCTTTTAATATACAAAAAATGTCTGTGAAATTTGAAGCAGATCGGTTTAGCTGTTTTTGAGATATTTTGGTCACCGATTCTGAAAAAGTCATTCCAAGAAAAACGCGTTTAAAGTTTTCCCGTCGCCCACTTTTCAAGGGACCGACTTGAAATTTCCAGAGAATATTTTTGAAAGGTTATATTATAAGAATCCGTCGAAAACAAAAAATCGATTTTTTCAAAAATTCCAACCAGGTGTAACATTTGAAACGGTCCATCTGAAATCTGAGAACCAAACGGGCCATTCAAGATAGCAATAAATACGAGTCGTTGACGGTCGTCGATTTTTAAAATCTTTTGCTTTTAACAAAATGGCGATGAATTGAAATTCGAGCACACAAAATCTATGAAAAAAAAGTCGTCATTTTTGCGTAACTATTGAAAAATGAAGATCGATTAAAAAGAAGTGAGATCGTCAATGAGCTTCAAAGGTTTCTCATCGTATCTCCCGTAAATTTGAAAACAATCCATCTTGATTCTTGTTCTCGAGATATCATCTTGAGATATCATCATATCATATCTGGTTCTTGGGATATCATGCCCATGTTGAAAACAGTGATTCGAAAAAAACGCCTTTGAAGTTTGGAGTCGGAAGCTGAAGCTCATTCAATTTTAGGAATACTTTAAAGAAATTTTCAGGGAATATAGCTAAAAGGTGATACTATCGGATAAAAATAGTTTGGCAAATGCCATTTTTTGACCCACCTAGGTAGATGTAGCTCCTTAAGGCCGAATATACATGTAGACAGGAAAAAGTTAAGCAATTTTGAGGAATTTTTTAAACTAAGAAATAATTATGCTACAATTATCAAACTATAGATATACTTTGATAGTAGTAGTATCGAGTTTCACTCGCACAACTCTTTTGCAAAGCTTTTTGTCAAATACTTTAATAGTATATTTTTAAGGATACAAAACAATTTTCTAAAATGAATTGATCATTAAAGTGGCGGTGCTGTGGCGGACTGTTACAGCAAGTTTGCAGTGGGAGTTGCGAACTACGTGCAGCCTAGTTTCCTGTATACTTAGATTTGCAAAAAATTGAAACATTTTTTTCATTTCGAACATCTATTGTTTCTATTCGGCGGTAATTAAAATGAAAAAAAAATGCAAATTAAGCGAATGGCACGCATTTACCAAAAAAATTCATCATATCACGCAACATTACTGTAAAATACGGATTAAAAAAGTAGTTTTTTGTTTCGCATTTTCGAAAAACAATTCTCGTCAAGTAGAAGGTAGTAATATTATCAACATTTCTATCGAGTTTCAACTCAATCGGCTTAATAGCTTTTGAGTAATCCTGCACGTCAATTTCGATAATGCAGTTTTGAGAAAAAACGCGTTCGAAGTTCACGCCCGCTCCGAATTCGAGCTGTGAGGAACAGCATTGACGGGCTGTAGCGTTTGAAGTTTTTCAAATTTCGCTTTGAAACTTTAGGAAAATATTCGAGAGGTATAGTTCTATCGTTTAAAGAAAATGAAAGAAATCGATTTTTTTATCGTTGTAAATCTATATCCCGCCTTAAGGTATCGCCAGGCTTCGATCCATAGGATTTTCATTTTTTTTTTGAGCTTAACAAAATATAATAATAATCGTCTGTGTAATATTTCAGGGTCGGTTATCGACCTAATTATAGAGAAAAAAATAATAAAATTGCGTATTTTTCTGAAGGAATTCTGAGACGACATACAAAAACCCAATTTCCGGTCGCTACAAAAGTGTATATAATAGTGGGAATCCGTCAGATTTTTTAAAGTAATCAGATTCACATACTTAACACTTCTAGTTATCCAATGGTCTGAGAAAAAAATAACGCTTATTGACCTAATTTTTATGTGATATCAAGTTTAAGTTGAACTTCCGGTATTGGATTTATTACCGCTTGCTACGATAAAGAGACGTGACAGCAAGGCAACAGCTGACTGTAGTCCTAACCTCACCTCACTCGTTCGAATTTCTACACATATTTCATTTTTAACCGACGAATTTCGCCGATACAAATTTCCCACGCTTTTTACCAGTCGTGGCCCAAATACGATGCTTTATACTTCCCGCACCTGACATCGTTTCGACGTATCGACGATGAAAAGCATGGAGGTTAACCTCGCCTGGTTGAGTAAAAAGAGTCGGAGATAGAAGCAATGTTGCCAAAAGTGAAACCTAGAAATACTGCGCGAATCGTTGGAATAACGATTTTTTCATTTTTCCAATTAAATGTGAACATTCATTAAACAGTTTACACATGGAAATTTTTTTTTATTACAAATTATTTTTTTGCATATGTTAATAATATAAATTGTACAAGTCTCAAGTATGATCAGTGGTATGACTAGCGTGAAGCTATAGGATTACGTTAAGGTAGTTCTGTAGGTACAAGTATGAGCCAAAAGTTTCGATCGAAGCGTATAGTAACATCCAATGCCTATACGATGCTGTTGGTTGTAAATTTTTGACAGAGCTTGTACCCTCCCACACATTCGCACCTCATGCATAGATCGGTCTCATACTCGTATAGAGAGCGGCGCTGTAATCGTGACAACAGCGCGATTTGCCTGCAGTCATAGCGTTGAGCTTCCTACGATCGCTCTTACGCGAAGTATTTTATATAAATAAAAAAGCGTGAGAATGTCAACCCAAATGCGATACAAAGGAAAGTTTACAAGAAAAAAGGCGCTTGCTAAAAGACTGAAAGCTGTGGCAGCCATGTGTCAAGCAAATGCGGCTAAACGCGATGAGAATAACCATAACCTCAACCATCAGCAACGAAATTTCGCTGTCGAAAGACGTCGGATCGTGGATTTGCAACATCTTGCCGACAGTTTAAATTGTATTCAAATTGTTCAGCTATTCAAAATAGTTTAAATTGCGTTCAAGATGAAATTAAATAATTTAGTTATAGTTGTAATGAGGATCGTTTGTTGTAAAAAGCGGTAGCGTTATGCTGTGAAAACTAATGAATTCAAAAAAATAATATATCTACATACACACACACGCGCACAGACACATATAAATATATATAACACGAATAATACATGCATAAATTGGAAAAATTAAATTTGTTTGCAGAATAAATTTATGTCACATCCGTCTCAGAATTACTAGAACTGGGGGGGGGGGGAAAAAACACTTCGAGTTCGCAGACCACGCGCCGATCAGCTGACTGCAGCGTACACTGTTGCCATTCCGTTACAGATGGTTGGGCCCGAGTTCGTTGTGGAGTAAAATTTCCACTTTTCATTAGTCGATATCTCCGAAACTGAACGGTCGAAGTTTGTCCTGTTTGTTTACTCAATCCCACAATAGTACTGCGTACACGTGTGTTTTTATTTTGCAATCCTAAGATCCGTTTAGAACCTCTATCGAGAAATGCAAGCAAACTTCTATCGGTTTACGTGTTAGGTATAGGGGTTGCGTACGAAAATACCCATATTCAATTGCAATTATCTCATGAACTAAACGGTCAATCGAATTGAATATTTGGGCATCAGCCCATGAAGGTCATATCTCCACCATACTTAGAGTTCGGCTAATTCCTAAGATTGGATCAAAACTACAGAACTACCTTAATGGCGATAGCAGTACTTTGAGGAGAGATGAAGATTTTGAAGGAGCTGCGGATGGGAGCGTCTACTAAAATAACTGACTGTTCTTTTCCTACCTTCAGGTGAGCAACGTGATAGACGCGTGTTGTATATTCCTCGAGCGCCAATTAGACCCAACGAACGCCATTGGTATAGCGAATTTTGCAGAGCAACACGGCTGTCACAGTCTCTGTCACAAGGCCAATCAATTCATCGTCCAGCACTTCAGTCAGATATGTCAGGAGGAAGAATTCCTTCAATTGTCGGCCATACAATTGATATCCCTGGTGAGAAAAGACGAGCTGAACGTACAAGAGGAGCGCGAAGTCTACAACGCCGTTCTGAAGTGGGTCAAGTACAACGAGGAAGCTAGAGGTCCCAAAATGGAGCACATCTTGCACGCCGTACGTTGTCAGTATCTGACGCCGAATTTTTTGCGCGAGCAAATGAAAAATTGCGACGTGTTGAAAAAAGTGCCGGCCTGTCGCGAATATCTCGCGCAGATCTTCAAAGATCTAACCCTCCACAAGAAGCCGATTGTCAAGGAGCGAACGCCCAATACACCGCGCGTCATATACATAGCTGGTGGATTTTTGAAAAATTCCCTCGACATACTCGAGGGCTACAATGCAGATGATAAAACTTGGACACAACATGCCAAATTGAGTATACCCCGCTCGGGCCTCGGCGGTGCTTTTCTCAAGGGCATGTTTTACGCGGTTGGCGGACGCAATAATTCGCCGGACACAAGGTCAGTTTGCGCGAGGTATCTCCCCGTTACTCGCACTCAAAGGTGGGCAACGTTAATCCAAAAGTCGAACTCGTTAATCGTTACGCTACTCGATAAGTTACCTGCGTTGAAGCGTTAGTTAATTAATGAAAGCGTTGGTTAATTAATGAAAACGAATGAAAAGTAGGCGACCAGTTTACGAAAAAGTGAGGCTTGCTGAGGAGTATGTATCGAAATGTGGCAACCTCGCATTTTGCTATGGGAATAGCAGAACCAATCGAAAACGTAGCGCTAATTTCAAATACGTTAAAGTCAAATGCGACTAAAGGGAACTTATTCATTTATTTATTATGATGTATTCCCTTTTTTCTAGCTTCGGTGAGCATAGTACGATGATCGTGGGCACGAGCACTGACAAATAGCATTTTCCATCGGAAACTTTGCGGCGCACTGATCTTCTTTTCTGAATCATTTGTTACCTCCATTTGCTCTGACATAACCTCTGAAAACGCCGACTGGTACGAAACGCGCGTAACACAGCTGCGCCCTGTGACAGTCGCTGCAGTCAACCTAACAACCTCGAATTATAACAGAACCGTGCGACGTTGCCAAAGCTCGTGTCTATTTTAAAAGGATTCTTAAACATCAACATTTATTTTTCCGATAATCCTAATACCTTTATATATATATACATATATATATATATATATAAATAATCATTTCAATTATCCACCGTACATTTCAAAATTTCCGCGACGTTCAGTCGTACGCGCGATTTATATTTTGCTACAATACGCTGACAACGGCGACGGGACACAACGTATTAGCATAGGCACTTAGTTTCTCCCCCCACCCTTCAAATATGATTTAGCAACGACATCAAATCAATGGAAGTTGAAAAGACCGTCAATAGTTTTTGAATTTAACGTAGAAGTTAGACCTTAAAGCGGGATGTACATTTACAAAGATAGAAAAATCGATTTCTTTTTTTATCATGTGCGAATTTAACAATTTTTTTTTCCTATGAAAAAGTGATTCACTCTTAAAATTAATTACACATGTATTTAGTATGAATATCAAGCTGTTAGAAAATATATATATATATTTTTTTCGATGTACAAAATGGCCAACTACTCGAAACAGCTTTTTTCCAATTGGCGTGACAAATAACTTCAACAATTTTCACTCGATTTACTTCAAATTAAAAAGTTATGTTCCTAATTGCATTTCGCAGAGAAGTACGGGCGGAATTTCTGATTAATCGAAAACTTTTCATTTTATGAGCAGTTATAACGAAATTTATCACTGAAAATTCATTTCTTAAGTTCAAATACCTACAACTTTTGAATAAAACGATATTTTTTTAATTCCCTGCGTACTTCTCTAGGTATTCTAATGCAGATTGACGTGAATTTTTGTTTTTTGTTCTAGGTAAAAAATTGTGGATGCTAAGTGTCACGCCGCGGAGCGCCTATAAAAAAGATAAAAGAAAATATTAGTAATCGACCATTGTATACATCGAAAAAAAAAAAATTCTAACAGCTTAATATTCATACTGAATAGATGTGTAATTAATTTTATGAGTGAATCACTTTTTCATACGAAAAAAATTGTTAAATTCGCACATGATTTTATACCCGTTACTGTGGCCTAAGGTCTTGAACGATAAAACCATATATATATAGAATATTTTCCCAAAGTTTCAAACATAGAGAGAGATATCTGAGAATGGAGCTGCCATTTTTTCCCGTCTAAATGTATATCCCGCCTTGAGCAATATGTTAACTTCGTTGATTAACGATTATCGGATTAACGTTTGTCTGCCCAGCATCGATCGTAATAATCGATACGCGTTATGAGCACGATGAGATAAACCATTTGTTCGTTCAGATACGACAGCGATTGGGTGGACAGATATAATCCGGTCACGGATCAATGGAGACCCTGCCATCCGATGTCGATACCTCGAAATCGCCTCGGTGTCGCGGTCATGGACGGATTGTTGTACGCTGTCGGTGGCACTGCCGGCATCGAATATCAAAATAGCGTCGAATGCTTCGATCCCGATATGGACCAATGGACGAACGTCAAACCCATGCACGTCAAGAGATTAGGCGTTGGAGTAGCCGTCGTCAACAGGTAAAAAATTCTATTCCTTGACGTTCTTTTTTTCCCTTCCTCCAACGTCTCGGTAGCACTACAAATTATAAGTATCCTCTGAAGAAAATGGCATTTGTTTTTTTTCCCTCTGCAGGTTGATGTACGCGATTGGCGGATACGACGGTACCGATAGACTGAGCTCGGTCGAGTGCTATCACCCTGAGAACGACGAATGGACGATGGTGACATCCATGAAATGGAGTCGGTCAGGCGCCGGAGTCGCCAGTCTCGGACAATTTATTTACGTCGTCGGTGGATACGACGGTGAACGACAATTGCATTCGGTCGAGCGGTACGACACGGAAAATGACCAGTGGGAGTACGTGAGTAGCGTTTCGATAGCTCGTAGCGCTTTGAGCGTCACGGTCCTCGATGGAAAATTATACGCCATGGGTAAGTTGATCTTCCATCCTTGATAACTTCAAGGGGGGAAATACATATAAATGGAATAATTCGAATTTTGCGACCAAAATGTAGCAGCATGTTTATGAAAGTTCATATTTTTTGATAATGCAACAACAAAAACGACTTTCAAAAATGTTTTCACTGGAACAGTCCCTTAAATATATATGGAGAGAGAGGGGGGGGGGAGAGAGAGAGAGGGAAATATATTGAATATATAGTGCAAGAATTTGCAAATTTGAGTCCGTGGGTTTAAAATAATTTGTTTAATGAGCTCGATACGTTCAGAATGTTAAATCTTCATTTGTTGATTTCTAATATCTATAATTTATGATTTTTACGTTGCTTGCTCTCTCAGGAGGATACGACGGGACGTCTTTCCTGAGCATCGTAGAAATTTACGATCCCGCGAAGGACAACTGGGAGTTAGGTCCACCGATGACTTCCGGCAGATCGGGCCACGCCAGTGCGGTCTCGTACCATCAGTGTCCGATACATTGCGATCACCTAGATCACAATATCGTACCCGAGCGAGCACCGTCGTGATACAGAGGCTCCAATGATTTCGTGAAAGTCAGCAGAAAACGATCACACGAGTGAAAGTAATTGTCTCGTCGATACCGCGAATACCCTACGAGAATTCCTTCGAGAGAACAACCGCGAAAATCGAAAAGCTCGTTGGATCAGTTTTGTACAAAACGAAAATAGAAGGAAAAAACATTGTCGAAATGAAATAATTATTTCACGCGAAGACTGCTCCACAATTACAGCGTTATTTTTCTGTGCTGTTTTTTTTAAATACGGATTATAGCATCAATAGGTGAAACTTGTACGAATTATCAGACCGATGATTTTGTACATTTGCCGTATGTTACGGCTAAAATATTTTTTCAATTTCTACAGAGTAACGGAAAAAATATGTCCGTTATGCCAGGATTCTGGTACGAATATATATTTTATATGTGTACAGAATTTGTTCCTCTCAATCCAGCCCCCGAACTCGTTTTCTGGCGGTCTCAGAAGTTCCACACGTCGCCCCTACGCGGCGAAACCGTCGCTCCAGCGTTCTCGCAAGTGGTCGAAGCGCCACGCGCTCCGATATACAGGGTGGGACATTCAAAGTGTTACAGAGCAATAGCACTCAAACTATCGAGTGATGTCAAAGAAGTTTCAGATGAAAGTTGTACTGTTCGAGAAGGACGTCGTACACGGGATCATCGTAACGTTGTTTAGATCGAGGCGCCAAAGCTACGTCAAAATCAACTCCTTATTTGCAATCGAAACGTGTATTCTTTTCCCACGACATTACTGACGCTGAGACGAGTTCAGTGACTTACGTTACAAGGTCATTCTAGTCACGCAAAGTATGAAGAAAAAGTCGAAAAATCGAATCATATCGGAATAATCACTTAAGCGATTTACAAACCTTGCTTTGGGTCAACGTACAAGGTGTTCGAAGGTGCTCGAAATGATGACCCTCGACCACGGTATTACAGGTCTGGAACCTCCGACGTTTTTTACCGATAGGACGCGCCTCGATACTGAGGAAAAAAACATAGTTCCTTATTTATCCACTAGAGGCGCCGTCGGTTAGTGGATGTAGGTATAGAGCAATCACCTTGACAGCGCGCTGTCATTGAACCGAAAAATGCCTAACAGGCGCGTGGTCCCGAATTGTAAAAGGAATATTAAAAAACGATAGTAAATATCCATCAACGTTATGCCTTCAAAATGTTATATCTCTGCATATATTATTATATACGATCGAGGATGCGTCAATTCGCGTTTTAACAAAACCAAAAACAGCAAAAACACTGCTGTAAACAATAAACTAGCCAAACTAACAAAATTATAAAAACGATGCCTTTCAAACATACACAGTGCGTTAATTTCCTTTTTCTTATCCTTCTTCTATTATCTTTATTTTCAGATTAACATTAACATTATAACGAGGCAAGTATAATAATAAAAGTTGCAAACGCAAACAAAAAGTGCTATCTACTGAAAAAAACTCATAGCAACTAATAATTAATGAAATTAAGCGGTGAACCGACTAAATAAACCAACTAAGAAAATAAAAACAGAACAAATGTAGCCTTGACCGTCGTGGATTGGAAACATGTTTAAGAAAAGGATATTCAGTTGATTTATTTTTTTCACCGATGCGAATGAAAGTTTGAAAAAAATTGCCCTATGCAAACAATATTACTCGTTATGTGGCTGGTAAATGCAACTGCACTGGAGAAATAAAGGAATTTGTCAAAAAATTGCACTTGTATTTGCAAGAAAAATAACTTTTAAATTATGCTTCATTTTATGCTTATTACTCCAGGGAGAATGAAGCGTAAAGGTTATGTTTCTCATGAACTGAACTACATGCATGAAAAAAGAAACTGAAGGCTAACGCTAATGACGATTGATTAGGAGTAATATTGAAAATCATTCTACCTTGGGCTTTGAAGAAAACAATTCCGTGAAGATTTTCTCAATATTACAAAACACAATAACCTTAAAAATGAGCCTCAAAGCAGAGCACAAAGACATCAAAATCAAATTCTTTTATTATTTGTGCGCATGCGTAAGGTTTAGAGTATCATAATTATTTGAGACGTTATCGTCAGGAGAGCTACTAGTGGCACGATCTGGAACTATTGCAAGTCGGATTTTTTAAGACGCTGGAACTACGTATTGGCCTATGCCAGCCCCCTGGCACTGCTGGGTCTACCGTGTCTCGTTATTGTCGCCACGTAAACTAACCCACCATGCGGCGCTAGTCGTCACCAGCATGACCCCCACTCCAGTCGCGCAGCGTCTGTATAATTTGCATTCGACGCGTCTGGGAAATTCATTGTTTAGAATAGAATTTAAAAGTATATGTGTATATAGGAAGGGATGCAATATTTACACTTGTTGCAATATTATGTATTTAAAAATATTTATTGAACGAAATAAACAGATAACATTAATATTTTTTAAATAATGGATTAGTCACGTTGTACAATGTTTTGCGATTTTTTTCTTGTCGAGATTGCTTTTTTTTGTTCTGCGTTGAGACGTGCAGAATATTGCTGCATCCGCATCAATACGTAATATTGTATTATGTGTAAAAAAACACTATCGGCGTGTTCTATACACGGAAAAGAGAGCGTTTCATAGTTATACACGTCGTCCAATATAGACTCGAAAACACGTGTTGAATTGCGATGAGCCACAAATCGCTCTTCTAATGTGATAAAATAATTACGATTTTACCACACTACGATTTTTTTTATTCGAGAACAATGACAGATCGAGAAAAAATGACGAAAAAAATGACGAAATAATACGGCGAGGTGCTTTGCGGAGTGGGGGTCATGCGGGTGACTACTAGCGCCGCATGGTGGGTTAGTTACGTGGCGACAATACGAGGACACGTTACTGTTAAGAGAATTTATCCCAGTGTCAGCCCCCTGGGGAAAACTGATGCACCATATTTTCAGGACTGTCGATACTTCAAGCTTGGTTGGTACAATTTCGGTAGCTTTATGTCAAAAACTATAAATTCCAATTTCTCCGTCATTTTTCCATGCAATCAGTTGACACAACGCTCAAAAAGCGTTTTTTTCTTCACTGTGTAGAGCCTAACGGTCTTAAAATGTGCATTAATTCGGTGGTCAGTTGGTAAATCACAATTCATCCTATGGTAACTACAATCTGTAAAATATATTTCGACTCTTGTCAAAATGCCGATCGCCAGAGTCTTTGTGCAACAATACCGCATGTGCACGATAAATTTCATCGCAACTGATTGTATCGTTAGGTCGAAATTTCAGTGAGAAATTTCGAAGCGGTCAGAGCGTGTGATTTGTGGCCTCTATCTCGAAACTCTCTCACGCATTTTTTCCTTTATCGGATTAATTTTTATGTTTTAAGTGAAAATGAATTAAGGCTTTAGAAAAACGATATTGACCTTCTCCCTGATGCCCGGTATACCTATACGCCTGTCAAAAATAAAAGGACGTAGCATTCTGGAAAGTTGCGTTCGTTTTTGAGATGAATTGTTCCAGCATTAAATGCAATTATTATTCGTCGGGAGATCGGTGCTTGATTTTTCACGGCAATTGATCGACCAACTGATCGTATCCTAGGCAACAGGACTATGTTTGTTCTCTCGTGTGAAAAATATTCGTAGCCCAAGCTCTGTCGTAAGAACAAATTCGGAAAGGGTAAGTGATAAAACAATTTTATGAACGAGACTTTTTGAATTATTATTAATAATTAAACAAGACAATTTATGATTATTATCGCACAACCTTCTGACCTTATCGAAACGATAAAAAATGTGCATGCTCGTTGCGTAAATTTACAGTGACCAAAAAACTCAGCATATACAGGGAAATGGCAAAAAAATTATTGGAGCTGTGAATAGAAGATTGGAACGCGGGAAAATTAATCTAACGAGATACAAAACTTCTTGCGTTTGAAACTTATATATTTATAATTTTATAATTATAGATAAGTATTCATAATAATATTTGTGTTTAATATAAATTATTCAAACACGATAAAAAAATTCATTATGTTTGAAAAATAAATAAGGGCCTCCCACTTCTGCGATATTGAAGTTTGCATCGTTGGAATGCAACGAAATATTTTTTTTCTGCCATTTTCTGTCAAAGATTGCTGGTAAAAGAAATTCGGCCTAGCTGACCTCTGCAATTTGAATGTGAGACGTTGATAGCGAAGATGAAAGAACGTTGCCCCGAGACAGAATTTCGTAACGTGGGTAGTGTAGGATCGTGACGTCACTAATAAATATTTATTTGGAATAAATAGCGATTTATAACAATTTAAATCAAACTTTGTGAGTAATTACGTTTTTTTTTTTTCACATCGGGGTCAAAGAATTCTGAGGTAATAAGACGACGAGTTTCAAGTTCGTCTTTCGATTGCGAAGGTCTAAACACGAATGGCATTAAGTCTGTCGGTACTTCATCCACTTTAATCTACTTTACGTGTACGCCAATTATTATTATGCTGTAGAATTCAAATCGTAAGGACAGAAGCACGTGAGGAACGAAGAAAAGAATTACACGGTTGGTGCACGCGATTGCAATAACCATTAGTCCCCAATGTAATGGAGTATGTGTGTTTAACCAAAAGGACGAACATGCTAAGCGAAAGATCTCTATAATTGGAAGGATTTTTTACGCACGAATTCCTCGAAACTCGCAATTAAGGGGGGATTGTATTTTTTTTTCGCAAAATTTACCGCTTTTTGGGAATTTTTTTGTGAAGAAAGTATACAACGGAAAACTTGTGAAACTTGGCATATAGTTTTATTGATCTGTTTACTACATACAAAAAAATTTTTAAACAATTTCATCGAAAAATCCGCCTCCCACCCCCCTCGACGCGCGATGGTCCTTTTTTGATGGTGTGCACGATTACAGCCTTCACGTTCATCCTGCAACAAAAACCCAAAAAGCATTTTACTTTAGACACATATAGCTATCGTTTGATGAAGCAAAAAAGCAATACGTTTAATAGTTTTTTATTTATAACAAAAAATCGATCAATTTTTTTCGAAAAATCGATACTTCAAGTTCAAAACGTCACCAAATCGTCAATTTTTTTTTTTCCCTTCATCGAACGATAGCTATATGTGTCTAAAGTAAAATGCTTTTTGGGTTTTTACAATACTTAAGGATAATGTACTAATCAGACTCGAATCTGAACCCAAGTTGTATAATTTGTGCGAAAATCCCAACCCTTTCGATTTTACGAGATCGTGAATCAACACCCTTGGACGGCGAAACTTTATTCATAGCCTGATAACGAGAGGAGAAAAGGAGAGGGAGAGAGAGAGAGAGAGAAAGAATGACTGGATCGACTGAATTGTCAAGGACTTTTTGTCCATTCTCATCCTCTATGTCGCGTGCATGTTCATGAATGCTTCAGACGTTAATTACATTTATTTTACGGTCGTTCGCAAATCGACCCGAAAAAAATTGCATCTATCTTCTTCCGCTTTTGTTTCCTTCTCCGCCATAACTTGTCCTGAACTTTGGTATATGAAAAGTTGGAAAGAAATTTTCCAACTGACGAATAATATTGAAATTGATAGCGTAAGGGATGTAAGATTTTATTTCATCGATGGTACTAGGGCTCTACTGCAAAAAATTCTACCGCTAAACAGGCTCTACTGCTAAAACTGTGCTGCTAAAATTGTACTGCTAAAATCACTAGCGCTAAATGGGCTCTAGTGCTAAAACTGGACGGCTAAATAGACTCTAGTGCTAAAAGCAGCACTGCTAAAGAGTCTCAATTGCTAAAACGCAAAAAGGTACCCAAACAAACCCAAAAAAATGTTATGACTTTTCGTCAATACAGCAGCCCCAATGTAAACTTTGGCGATAGGTATTTCTAACTGTTGACGTTCCTGACGTCACATGAGTACAAATAAGGTGTCTACGTACGCATGCCGCCGAGTGCAGCACAACAGTGCCGATAGCAAGGTAAGTTTTCTTAGAAAAATCCAAAAAAAAATCGTCCAAAAACCGCAAAAAGTCGAGTATAACCTCCATCGGTGGAACTTGTATGAGCCCTCGGTCAGAAGCTAGTTTTAGCAGTCCAGTTTTAGCAGTAGAGCCCATTTAGCAGTACAGCTTTTAGCAGTGGAGCCTTTTAGCAGTACAGTTTTAGCAGTGGAGCTTTTAGCAGTCCAGTTTTAGCAGTAGAGCCCATTTAGCAGTACAGCTTTTAGCAGTGAAACCCTTTAGCAGTACAGTTTAAGCAGTGGAGCTTTCAGCAGTCCAGTTTTAGAAGTAGAGCCCATTTAGCAGTACAGCTTTTAGCAGTGGAGCCTTTTAGCAGTACAGTTTTAGCAGTGGAGCTTTTGGCAGTCCAGTTTTAGCAGTAGAGCCCATTTAGCAGTACAGTTTTAGCAGTGGAGCCTTTTAGCACTAAAGCTCGTTTAGCAGTACAGTTTTAGCAGTGGAGCTTTTAGCAGTCCAGTTTTGGCAGTAGAGCCCATTTAGCAGTACAGCTTTTAGCAGTGGAGCCTTTTAGCAGTACAGTTTTAGCAGTGGAGCCTTTTAGCAGTAGAGCTCGTTTAGCAGTAGAGCTTGTTTAGCAGTACAGTTTTAGCAGTGGAGCTTTTAGCAGTCCAGTTTTGGCAGTAGAGCCCATTTAGCAATACAGCTTTTAGCAGTACAGTTTTAGCAGTAGAGCCCATTTAGCAGTACAGCTTTTAGCAGTGGAGCCTTTTAGCATTACAGTTTTAGCCGTGGAGCCTTTTAGCAGTACAGTTTTAGCAGTGGAGCCATTAGCAGTACAGTTTTGGCAGTAGAGCCCATTTAGCAGTACAGCTTTTAGCAGTGGAGCCTTTCAGCAGTACAATTTTAGCAGTGGAGCCTTTTAGCAGTAGAGCTCGTTTAGCAGTACAGTTTTAGCAGTGGAGCCTTTAGCAGTACTTTTTGGCAGTACAGTTTTAGCAGTAGAGCCTTATTAGCAGTACTTTTTAGCAGTGCCTTTTTAGCAGTAGAGCCCAACGTTCGTCGATACCTCGATTGGTCTTATTCGCCAAAATCGATTGCAGCTAATAAATCAATCAGCACATCAGCTCCTTCCGAGTGAATTTATAACTTTTCGTACCACCTGTTCCCCAAGAGACAAGTTTCGATTTTCGTATACGGATATTTCGCGAACAGATCGTCGGGTGAGCAATAAGGTTCTTTCCAGTCTACTATAATTATCGTCGTGCGCTTCTTCGGGTACGATCGCGATGACTCGATTCGAAAAGAGGTTGTATGCCGTCTGTAATATTTGCTCGCGGAGGAAAGCGAGTCGCGTGTCCCGCGTTTTCTGCTTCGATGTCATCGCGGCGTTACCGGAGAGCTATATAAGCCGCGCAGGTACAGGCTAAAATCAGTTTCGATATTGCCGCGACGAAAGGATTATGAACAAACCCTCATTTCTCATATCGCAGTCGAGAAAATCAACATTCGAATTTCATACAAAGCTCAAATGTACATTAATCGCGTGGA
The DNA here is from genome assembly GCA_951751655.1 of Ophion costatus. Lineage (NCBI taxonomy): Eukaryota > Metazoa > Arthropoda > Insecta > Hymenoptera > Ichneumonidae > Ophion > Ophion costatus. Next base: position 41,972,453 of record OX632359.1, on the reverse strand, counting down.
ACGACAATTTCATTAAGGGGTTACGTGGGTTTCGAAGGCGAAAAAGCATATTTTCTCTATTTAAAAAAATATAATAGATAAATTATTTTATTAAAAACGTTAAGGACATAAGAGAGCTACATTTCAACAATATTTTTTTTTTATTCATGAGTAATTTGGTAAATTCAGCCGGTGGGACCTGGTTTCCGGAGACCCCTTGAAAAAGTGTCCTCGTGGTGGTCAGGATAACTCACGATAGCTTTATGTGAAATTGAAAAACCAATTTTTTTCTGTTGGTAGATAAATGTAGCTCGTGATTGAACGAAGGATTTTTAAAAAAATTGAAATTTGAATTTTTGGCAGAGGTGTATGCAAAATAGTTCAATTTTTGGTACAATTTACACTACGTTTGGCTTGCACAATTAGTTGTAATCGAAAAAAAAAACTTTCGTTCAATCACTAGTCAATGCTATTTTGAAGCGGTGTGCAAAATAATTACTCCGATACTCCGATTAACTTAAAACTTTGGGAGAATATTCTAAACATATTGTACTACTAGATAATAACATTTTTTAAATTGTTTTTTTTATTTTCAAACCCACGTAACCCCTTAATCGACTCGAATCGATTTCATGGGAATTCAACTCCTCCTATTACATAGAAAACAATTCTAACATATTCGTTCAGAATTATCGAATAAATTTAGGGGTAGAGGCGGTGCCTTGAATTCCTTCCCCTTTGCAAAATAACGTCTAAAACTATCGAAAGCCATGCTGGGAAAAAGAGCGGTACGAATTTCGAACTTATTTCACGGTATTCAACGAAAGAACCCTGCGGTTTTATCGTGCTAGTTTTTTTCTTCATTTTCTTAATTTTCAATTAATCAGAGCGGACTGAGCAAAGGACGGAAGATGGCGAAGAAAAATACCCCGGCTGCTCTACAGACGGATATATCGACGAACGAGGAGTGGTCAAAGATATTGGAGAGGAAGGGATTAGTCGGTAAGTGAAAAAGGCTTCGTATTAAAAATTATTCCTTTTAGGATGAGAAGTCTTCGGCTAATTCTTAATTTATTACGGCTTGAAACTCGAGTCGTCGATATATATTCGGATTGGAGTGGTCCCTGCAGCGGAATGATCAGTATCCTCAAGAAGATCAAAATGGAAATTGGCGGTGATTTACTGAGTTACGTGACGGTAGGATTCGACTGTTAATTGCACATATCAATACACGATTTGGTGCCGCAAACCGGTATTTTTTTTTTTTAAATTTTATCTCTATACTGATCCTATTTTGAGTGAGGAATTTTACCAGTATAAAATTTTCGAAAAACTTTTTTTGGAAACACTTTTAAAAAATCCTTTGAACCTTCAAAATTATTAAGGATGTTGAGTCCCAAATCGCAAATGATGATAAAATTCTGAAAATTTGGTATGCTTTTGTATAAAGTATTTCAGAGGTCGTGTAAAAATTTCACGACAATTAGGAAGCTCGTTATTGAACAATTAACATTAACAAATTAAATGTTGTTTTATGGAAACCCATGTAACTTTGCAATAAGTTTTTTTTTGACCTCTCAATTTTATAATATCTACAATATACTGAAAACAATGGAAACAAAACGAAGTTTATTGATAAATTTTATTTTATTTCTTTTAAAAATTGTTCTTAACAAAATGTTAATTTTTTAATAACGAGCTTCCTAATCGTCGTGAAATTTTAACACGACCTCTTAAATACTTCATACAAAAACATACCAAATTTTCCGAATTTTCTTATCATTTTTTATTTCAACCCTTAAGGAGGTTGAAGTAATGATGATAGAATTCTGAAAATTTGGTATGTTTTTACATGAAGTATTCAGGAGGTCGTGTAAAAATTTCATGACGATTAAGAAGCTATTTATTGAACAATTAACATTAACATATTTCATAGGGACTCAACATCCTTAATCATATTCGTTTATAGCTGAAAACCCAGATTTAAGACCAATAGTTTTATAGCAGCTCGCGTGCCAGGATTTTGCATACTTTTGAAAAACATTTTTTTTTACATATTCCAATATACACGCAATAAAACCTTAAAGTTCTTTTGACAATGTATTTCATTCGTTTCTTTAAAAAAAAATCGACAAAAAACGGTCGAAAATGGGTAGTTACAGTGGTGTCCTCCCTTGAGACTTAAGGGGGGATTGTCTTTTTTTTCGCAAAATTTACCGCTTTTTGGGAATTTTTTTGTGAAGAAAGTATACAACGGAAAACTTGTGAAACTTGGCATATAGTTTTATTGATCTGTTTACTACATATAAAAAAAATTTTAAACAATTTCATCAAAAAATCCGCCTCCCACCCCCCTCGACGCGCGATGGTCCTTTTTTGATGGTGTGCACGATTACAGCCTTCACGTTCATCCTGCAACAAAAACCCAAAGAGCATTTTACTTTAGACACATATAGCTATCGTTCGATGAAGGGGAAAAAAAAATTGACGATTTGGTGACGTTTTGAACTTGAAGTATCGATTTTTCGAAAAAAATTGATCGATTTTTTGTTATAAATAAAAAACTATTAAACGTATTGCTTTTTTGCTTCATCAAACGATAGCTATATGTGTCTAAAGTAAAATGCTTTTTGGGTTTTTGTTGCAGGATGAACGTGAAGGCTGTAATCGTGCACACCATCAAAAAAGGACCATCGCGCGTCGAGGGGGGTGGGAGGCGGATTTTTCGATGAAATTGTTTAAAAATTTTTTTGTATGTAGTAAACAGATCAATAAAACTATATGCCAAGTTTCACAAGTTTTCCGTTGTATACTTTCTTCACAAAAAAATTCCCAAAAAGCGGTAAATTTTGCGAAAAAAAAGACAATGCCCCCTTAACATTTCAAAAAATATAATTTTACTGACAAATTTAAGTTGCAATTCAATATTTTTACATCAAGAAACCTTCTTTCTCGTGATTTTCTTGAGTGAGACCTGTCGAGGCAGCCGCGCATCGACGTGGTTATTATCGTTCTCATCTCCGATGTATAGCACACGAAACAATAAACATTGTTGTAATTTGAAATTTTCTTCATATCTCGTACCGTTAAAACGTTATCGATAAAAATCGAAACACCCCAATTTTTTAGGGTGCGTTCCAACCCTTAAAAATCGCATTCCGCAGATATGAAAAAATACGTATCGCCTGTTTTTACTTATTCTACAAGCATGCCAAATTTCATCGAAATCGGAGACATTGACCTCGCAACCTTCCCTTGTCAGTAAATTCTGCGACTTCCACGTTTTCCACACAGGTTTTGGAAATATTCCAGGAAGATTGGGGTCGAATAAAGAACATGATTTTTTTAACATCAAATACATGAAAATGTTAAATATTAAAGTTAATTTAAAACGAAAACTGAAATTCGGAAAGCAATTTAAACATTGTAAAGTTTTAAAAATACATGAAAAGCAAATACAGAACGTTTGATTTATTATAAGCAGAAATTTCTATGCTGATGCTAATAAATAATAAAACAAGCATACACAGTTATCTACATAAATAATTGTGTAGTTGTGTATTGGCAAATCTAACGCAAGTGTATAGAACTTTAGAGTAAATTAGTATTTAGTTTTTGAAATTTTCAATTGCTAGCACTGACATAACTTTTTTTGTATGTAAGGAAGAAGAATATAAATATTAAAAATATACAAAAATATTTATTTTTATACTATTCAGTTTTGTATTTTTTGTACTATTCATACTATATTTATGATTTATTTATACTATTTATACTATTTACTATTATACTATATTTATACTATATTAATTTATATTTATTTATAATACTATACTTTTATTATTATTTTTATATTTATTTATACTATACTATTTTTTATACTATTCAGTTTTATTTTTTTAAGGCGGTTTCATTTTTCGTAATTCTTGTAAAAAGTAAATTCTGGAAAAAATGCAGAGAATTTTTTAAATTCCTCGACTTTTCCCTGTTCCCAGTAGGTTTTACTACTAGTCACGTGACGAAAAATCATACAAATTTCATCGGCACCAACATTTTTTGTCGACTTGTACTATCGCTGCTTGAGTTTGTTGCTTCTTCGAAATACTTTTTCGTCCCCAGGCAAAATGTGACAACATCAAGGCTTTAGAGAGATTTCGGGGCAAGAGCGAACCCACCTGGATGTTTATTCACGTAAAAAATAGCCAACTAGTGAAACACTTGCACATTATTTCTCCCCTTTCGAGTTCTATATTATCGTTATTGGTTCGTAGAACGGACAAATGGTGAATCTAATGTTCGGCGCCTATTGCCCGGAGCTTCAAAAAATGCTAACGGACGAATTGAGGAGGGTACAAAATGACGAGGACCACGAGTAAGATCTTCGAAATATTGCCCAGCTATTGTCCATTTATTTTCGCTTTGTGAGATAAATTGTGATAATTAATTTTTGTGATCGAGCAACAGCAGGGCGTAAACGTTTTTCAGATTTTGTATTTCCATCTGCCAGAGAAGCCCCGAGGAGGAGAAACGAATGAAAATACTCGACGAAGAGAGAATTGCCAAGGAGGCGGCGAAAAAAGCTCAAAAAGGTGCAACAAAATCAATTGCTCGAAAACTTGAATATTCCTTGAACCTGAGTATAAAATGAATTAAGGCGCAAATAAAGGCCTTTTTCATGAATTTTTTTAAAGAAAACTACAAAACTTTTTTAATCGATCAATATACCATCTTAAAGAACACATCTTGAAGAACTTTCAGTAATTTTTTTATTGAAAAATATTACATCGTTTAGTGGCAAATGGCCGTCAATGAAATAATGTTTTTATATACACGGTTTGCGGTGACCAACATTGCGGCGAAGTGGATCATCTGAAAAAAAAATGCGGATGGATTTAGTCAAATATAAGTATAAACTAGTCTTTAATCGAAGGATTTTAAAAAATATTCATTTTTCACAAAATGGCGGACAGTCAAAGTTAATGGTTCGATTTTAACGAAAAAAAACGGCCGTTTTTTGGCTATAAAACGGCCATTTTTTTTCGAAAAAAAAAATCGAACGATTAAAGACTACATTTTTATGTATTAAATAAGCCTGCAAAATTTCAAGAAGATCGGTTCATTAGTGTTCGAGTAATCTTGGTCACCGACTTCAGAAATGCCATTTTGAGAAAAACGCGTTTAAAGTTTCAATTTCAGTTCTTCAATTCACGGATTCTTCTCTTTCAACGCTCATATCTCAGTCAATTTTGTTCGGATCGGCTTGAAATTTTCAGGACATATTCTCAGATACTTACACTTCAAAAAAATGCAATAAAAAAAATCGATTTTTTCAAAATCGCGAGTGGGGGTAACCCCTTAAAAAGTTGCTTGGTGTCGATTTATATCATTTGTAGAAATGGCATGCGAAAAACCAAAAGCAGATGATTTTTTCTCTCAAAATAATAACATAAAGCCCGAAATCTCGAAAACCGTGAAAGTTTTACGAAACTGAAATTCCAGCATATGGCAAGACATTATCTGACCTATCGGCAGTTGCAGGATCATCCGTTCATAACAGGACACCCAGTATATAATAATAATAATAATGATAATAATAATTGGGGTTATTATTAGTAATAATATATTAATAATATAATATATTATTATTATATATTATAATAATTGGGGTTATTATAATAATTGGGGTTATTATTAATTGTGCAAAGGCATAATAATAATTGGGGTTATTATTAATTGTGCAGAGGCTGAAATAAAAGCCAAATACGAGGCAGAAATGTTGCACTACACGAGTTCACTGCAGAACGAGACTTGTCTCGTTCTCTATCCTTGGGCATTTAAAGACGTCGAGGGTCACAAATGTGACAAGCTCTCGAGTCCTCCTTACGTCGACCTCGTGGACAACATTCTATCCGGGAATTACGCGATCGCCCAAGAGCTACGAAAAAAATTGGACGAGGAAACACTCTCGAAAATGTTTCTCGAGGTGGTAAAAAAAATGTTCACAATAAAAACAGGATTGCAGTTAGAAGATTTCGAACAGTACCCTAATGGATTTATTTCGATGCCTTTGGCACAGTCCGATTGGGAAATAAATGAGAATGCAAAAACATTGCTGATGGATGGAAGATGCATGTTTGCGAGGCTCAGGATTAGCGACAAAAAACCGGAAATGGACGTTGAAAAGTATCTTCTCAGCTTGCTGTTCGGTGAACCGAGACTTCCGGCTGTCGATGAAAAACTTCCGGAAGAATGGTTCGTTTTGACGAACGCTAAAAAAAAACACTTTTTCATCCTATGACAGTTCGTGAAATCACCGCGTAAACGTTGAAACTGTAGGGAGACATTGGCAAAGTATCTTCCCATATACACAGCTGAAAATCTACTAACGTTACAATTTCGTTGTGAACGATTGTGAAATTATCCTTAAAGCTTATAACACACGCAAATTATCCACACTACACCATTTCTTCCGGCTTTTCATCATACTTGAGAGTAGAACAACGTCCCATGAGAATGCATGCAAAACCACTGCAAATCAAAAGTGTCATGATTCTTCACTGGGTCAGTGGATCGATCCCAAGTTTTGCTTAGTGGCTCAGATCAAACGAAGCAATAACGAAGCCAATTCCTATCTCCGGGTCAGCATTTTCGCTTTGGCAAAGAAATAAATGAAATACGACTCGTTAGTATTTTATGGAACTACGAAAAAAATTTGCCTCTAGTGAATAATTATAATACAAAAAGGAAATATATTTTATGCCGGACATACATGATCAAAAATTTCCGTGCTCGTATTGTTTTTGTGCCTCTGACGGGGCACCGGCTGAGTTTCTTTTATTTCGAATTAAGGATTTTGAGTCCCTATGAAACATGTTAATGTTAATTGTTCCATAAATAGCTTCTTAATCGTCATGAAATTTTTACACGACCTCCTGAATACTTCATGTAAAACATACGAAATTTTCAGAATTCTATCATTCTTCAACCTCCTTAAGGGTTGAAATAAAAAATGATAAGAAAATTCTGAAAATTTGGTATGTTTTTGTATGAAGTATTTAAGATGTCGTGTTAAAATTTCACGACGATTAGGAAGCTCGTTATTAAAAAATTAACATTTTGTTAAGAACAATTTTTAAAAGAAATAAAAAAGAATTCATCAATAAACTTCGTTTTGTTTCCGTTGCTTTCAGTATATTGTAGATATTATAAAATTGAGAGGTCAAAAAAAAACTTATTGCAAAGTTACATCAGTTTCCATAAAACAACATTTATTTGGTGAATGTTAATTGTTCAATAACGAGCTTCCTAATTGTCGTGAAATTTTTACACGACCTCTGAAATACTTCATACAAAAACGTACCAAATTTTCCGAATTTTATCATCATTTGCGATTTGGGACTCAACATCCTTAAGGGATAACACCACTAGGATTTTGGAAAAATCGTTTATTTTGCTTAAAAAATACTTTCGGGTTATGAAAACAATATGCAATTGGGCAAATGTATGGTGCAGGCATCGCAGATTAAAGGTAAGCAAAAATGTCAAGGATTTAAGGCGTTACCCCCACTTGTAGCGCAAAAAAGGCCTTTTTCATGAATTTTTTTAAAGAAACCTACAAAACTTTTTTAATCGATCAATATACCATCTTAAAGAACACATCTTGAAGAACTTTCAGTAATTTTTTTATTGAAAAATATTACATTGTTTAGTGGCAAATGGCCGTCAATGAAATAATGTTTTTATATACACGGTTTGCGGTGGCCAACATTGCGGCGAAGTGGATCATCTGAAAAAAAAATGCGGATGGATTTAGTCAAATATAAGTATAAACTAGTCTTTAATCGAAGGATTTTGAAAAATATTCATTTTTCACAAAATGGCGGACAGTCAAAGTTAATGGTTCGATTTTAACGAAAAAAAACGGCCGTTTTTTGGCTATAAAACGACCATTTTTTTTCGAAAAAAAAAATCGAACGATTAAAGACTACATTTTTATGTATTAAATAAGCCTGCAAAATTTCAAGAAGATCGGTTCATTAGTGTTCGAGTAATCTTGGTCACCGACTTCAGAAATGCCATTTTGAGAAAAACGCGTTTAAAGTTTCAATTTCAGTTCTTCAATTCACGGATTCTTCTCTTTCAACGCTCATATCTCAATCAATTTTGTTCGGATCGACTTGAAATTTTCAGGACATATTCTCAGATACTTATACTTCAAAAGAATGCAATAAAAAAATCGATTTTTTCAAAATCGCGAGTGGGGGTAACCCCTTAAGTGATCCTACGACTTTAAACGCGTTTTTTTTTCGAAACCACTTTTTTCAAAGTGGGAGGACGGATGACTCGAACACCTTTGCATGGATCGATTTGAAATTTTGGTAGTAGCTTCACGATAACATTTTCTATGGAAGTACTTAGCCGGTTTTTGATTAAATGTAAACCTTTTTTTTGATAAACAATGTACTCCGGATTTTTGGGCAAAAAGTCGATTTGTTTCTTTCGAAGTGGGCCATTTATTCAAAATTTGATTTTTAAAATCCCTACGCAGTCCCATATCTGATAAACAGAACTCACAATCAGTTTCAATCATCTCTCGCTTGCAACGAAAATAAAACACTCGAAAATAATAGTGTACTTATGTTCGCGAGTACGTGTCAAGTTCGGGGTCGTCCACGGCTGCATTGGTGGTTTATCTTTCCTCTTTTTACCACCCTCTTTGGTTTCTTTTTTTTCCCTAGTTTTGCGGAACGTCATCGACCTGCTTTTCTACCGGGCGACAAGGACAGCACGGTATACCCGCTAGTCTGGGCTCCACCGAACCCACGCAGCAAGGCAACGATCTTTCGAACTATTTTCCGCAAATACGTCGAAACTACTTTCCCGGCAAGTCACCAAATAGTTTTCTCATTAGAATTGAAATATCACAAAGGCAAAATTTGTTCACTCATTTCCAGGGATTTAAGAATGTTGAGTCCCAAATCGCAAATGATGATAAAATTCGGAAAATTTGGTACGTTTTTGTATGAAGTATTTCAGAGGTCGCGTAAAAATTTCACGACAAATAGGAAGCTCGTTATTGAACAATTAACATTCACAAATTAAATGATGTCTTATGGAAACTGATGTAACTTTGCAATAAGTTTTTTTTTGACCTCTCAATTTTATAATATCTACAATATACTGAAAGCAACGGAAACAAAACGAAGTTTATTGATAAATTTTTTTTTATTTCTTTTAAAAATTGTTCTTAACAAAATGTTAATTTTTTAATAACGAGCTTCCTAATCGTCGTGAAATTTTAACACGACCTCTTAAATACTTCATACAAAAACATACCAAATTTTCCGAATTTTCTTATCATTTTTTATTTCAACCCTTAAGGAGGTTGAAGTAATGATGATAGAATTCTGAAAATTTTGTATGTTTTTACATGAAGTATACAGGAGGTCGTGTAAAAATTTCACGACGATTAAGAAGCTATTTATTGAACAATTAACATTAACATGTTTCATAGGGGGTCGACATCCTTGAGCCTGAAGCATCGATTTTCTTATTTTTTAGTACGAAGACAAAACGGTTGAAGCCCCGACCATTGTATTCAAATACGACAGTACGCGGCGTAACGAGCTGAAAATGGTGCTGGAGATTTACGAGTCGGAGGTTGTGAATTTTGGAATATTTGAGAGAGACAAACCACCCGAGGCGAAACTCATAGCCACCAGCATCGAGGAATTCGACGAAAAGATCGAAGGAAAGACCGGGTGAGTATTAAGGCCTTAAGGATGTTGAGTCCCTATGAAACATGTTAATGTTAATTGTTCAATAAATAGCTTCTTAATCGTCATGAAATTTTTACACGACCTCCTGAATACTTCATGTAAAAACATACCAAATTTTCAGACTTCTATCATCATTACTTCAACCTCCTTAAGGGTTGAAATAAAAAATGATAAGAAAATTCGGAAAATTTGGTATGTTTTTGTATGAAGTATTTAAGAGGTCGTGTTAAAATTTCACGACGATTAGGAAGTTCGTTATTAAAAAATTAACATTTTGTTAAGAACAATTTTTAAAAGAAATAAAAAAAGATTTATCAATAAACTTCGTTTTGTTTCCGTTGCTTTCAGTATATTGTAGATATTATAAAATTGAGTCGTCAAAAAAAAACTTATTGCAAAGTTACATCAGTTTCCATAAAACAACATTTAATTTGTGAATGTTAATTGTTCAATAACGAGCTTCCTAATTGTCGTGAAATTTTTACACGACCTCTGAAATACTTCATACAAAAACATACCAAATTTTCAGAATTTTATCATCATTTGCGATTTGGGACTCAACATCCTTAAGCCACAGTAACGGGTATAAAATCATGTACGAATTTAACCATTTTTTTTTCGTACGAAAAAGTGGTTCACTCATGAAATTAATTACACATCTATTTAGTATGAATATCAAGCTGTTAGAAAAAATATATATTTTTTTTTTCGATGGACAAAATGGCCAACTACTCGAAACTTCTCGAAACAGCTTTTTTCCAATTGTCGTGACAAATGACTTCAACAATTTTCACTCGATTTAGTTCAAATTTAAAAGTTATGTTCCTAATTGCATTTCGCAGAGAAGTACACTCCAGGCCAACAGTTTGGGTACACACGAAATTCCGAGCCGCACTAAAAATACAATAACTTAGAGAAAAATAACGATGATCGAATTTCCAAAGCGGCATTTTGAAAAGGACATATCAAGCTTCATTTTGCTTTTTTAGAAAAAAAATTGCGATTTTTTTTTAGCCCGGCGCACCGGTTTGAAAATTGCCGTTTTTTGACTGTTTTCAATCGGTTGCACAGCTTCTAAAAATTTTTTTCGTTAATTTTTTTTGAAATATCTTTGAAACGGTAACCAATAGCTTCAATTTCATTTTTTAGAAAATTTCGTGTGATTTTTTTTTAGGGAGTTATGATTGTTTTTACCTAAAAACGACCATTTCCAAAAAAGGCAGCGCAACTAAAAAACTTTGAGGTTTAAACAAAATTGTCAAGGGGTAAAAAAGTTGCGTACAATTATGCTGAATCGACTAGAATTTTTTCAAAATTTTCCTTTTTAAGGGGGTAAACGATCCCGCAAAGGCGTTTCAACCCTTAATATCAATTTCGTTCAATTATTAAGTATTTTTTATTCGAAAAAAAAACAAGGTGTCCCGAAATTCAGGCAAAAATTAATTTTGATGGAAAACACAGGTTTTCAATTTAAAATTGATACTTTTTTTCATTGATTCATAAAGTATATACAGTATGGGGTTATGTATGGAATAGTAAATGGCCTTCACGGCCATGATTTGCACGAAGATGCAGATCGCTCGTGAGAATGCGCTGTAGAGCTTCTCGAAATGTCCAACTCTTGACCACGGCACCGAAAATATGTTCCTGGAGTCTCAGCAAACGCTCTCACGAACTGCTTCGATGTTTTGTGTTGAACGACGGCCAGAGTGTACAACATCACTAATTGAGTCTCCCTGAATTTTTTAACTAATCTCTTGACAGTTGGTGAAGTCAAATAACCGACCATATTTTGTACGAAAATCGCGAACTATAGCTGCCGAACCTTCATTATTTTAAAAATATTGCTCAACAACGAAAACGCGTGGTTATTTCGTGTAGCGCTGCATTTTTAATAAGCCTGAACCGTCGGCTGTCGCGTTGTCTTTTTTTTTCGTTGGCAACACTTTACCGCACAAATGGCGTCAAATTCAAATCTTGCGTGAGTTTCGGGACTTAATAATTAAAAGGCAAAATTATGTATTTCAATATTTTTATTACGTAAATAAGAAAAACTTTTGTGTTACTACCAACTTAAAAAAAGTACAACAGTATCGATGATGATTATGGAAAAAAAACTGCGTCAGCAAATGTTTTATACAACTCCGAATTAAATTTTGAGTAATTCATAGTTATGCCTATTTATATTTATGTCAAGAGATTATTTATTATTGCCATCAATTAATATTATCAGGAGTACAAATAAACCTCGGCCGTTTTTTTTATCGAAAATTGGGCATTTATTGCGAAAGAACGGTACTTTATGTTTTATTCAAATTGAAATTGTTTGTTGAGTCACTCCTAATGTGAGGGCAAGTTCTTTTTGCGTTTGGCTAGAATCTCCCTTCAATAATGCTTCCAATTCCGCGTCTTCGTACACTTTCGGCCTTCCGCTACGTTCTTCCGATAACCTCCTGGTGGGGCCATCTTCTGTCAAACGGCGGAGACTTATTTGTACTCCCAATAAGTGTCGCCGAAATACAGCAACTCCGCGAACTTTGAGGTTGGCAGCAATGCTCTTCTTTCGCTAGCCAAGATTCGCAATCCTTCACCAAACCTTGATGGTTCAATATCGAATATATATGGTTTACGATGAGATGGACTTTTTTTTCTAAATGTTTACAAAGGTTCAGTTAGCGTTAAGGCGGTACGATCACTTCCACGGATTTAAAAAAGAGTCTAAATTAATTTTACCCACAGCTGCTTTGATTGATGTTTACTCATGTTGATTATTCGTATTATCGATTATAGTGTGGCAAATGATGAATTTATTGCACGTGAACAAATAAAGACTGAAACATTAGATTCAAAATAGCTCAAATTTTGGCAATAGGCGCAAAAAGTATTCGTCGAAATCATATAAAAATGGCAAATCCGAAAGTTGGATTCGTAGTAATGATCGTACCTCCTCAATCCGTTCTTAGGAATGTTTTATCTTGGTGCTGAATAGCCAAAAAAAATTACGTCATTTGTAGCGTGAACGTCTTGCCCATCTAACCGCACGTAAAATGACAATTTTGTGGCGAAAAATTCAAAAGTTTGTAAAGCCTCACAGTCTGCACTATACATTAAAACAAAAATTAATCTTGGATTGTGGACAACGCTCCAACCTCCTTAATTTGGAGATTCGTTTGTTTCTATCGTAGATACGAGGCTTTCGTGAGCGTCGTGAAGAAAATCGGATCGGAGGCATTTTTGACTTTCGCCGGTATCGGGCCTTATCACGTCAGTGAGAATCCCGAGACGGCGATCGAGGAGGCTAAATTATATTTTCCAGATGTAAATTGCATCGACGATGGTGGCTCAGACGACGAGGAGAAGCCTGAAGATTCGGAGGAAAATGGGAACGGCCAGGCAACGGAAAACTCGACAGAACAAGTAAGATGATTTTTTTCGTGTCTTTCGCAAGCATCTTCCTGAACCATTTGCTTCGACAAAAATAAAATAAAGACGCTGATATTATCACGCGTGTGGAAGTTGGTTCTATTATTCATGGCTCGTCAATCAGTTTGTATTCATTGGACGTCAGTTAGAATCGATGACTACTTTGGCGCTTACGAGTTGACTAATTAAATACTCTGTTTTCAAAGGAATTAATTAACGAGAAATGCGGCAGTTCTTGCGATTTTCCTAAACTATTTTTGAAAATGCGATGAAATGTGCAATCGAAGAAAAGATTGATATTATCCACGTGACATTTTAGTGCAGAGGAAGCTTTGTGAGCTTTTTAAAATGATACGAAAGCAAGTTGCAACCTATTCTTACTGGATAGTCCGAAAGGTTCAGTGGCTAATATTTGTGTCGATTATTTTTCTGCTTTGGAGTCTCCAAGCATTTTAAGGTATTCCTTTCACGAAGCCGAATATTTAACAATGACAGAGTTTCGTCTATAATCAAGTAAAAATATATCCCGGTATACTGGTAAAATTTCAAGCCAAGTTGCCGAACTTCTAACGAAAAATTACGACTCTAAAAATCGTCTTATTTATTACGCTTTCCAGATTGCGATCTAATAATTTATACACCAAATAACTCTAGATGCCCGATATAAACTGCATACGCGTGCAGATAAATCTAACAGTACCCCCAACGACGATAAGCGCAGGGGGTCACCGAATCTTTAAAAAAAAAATCTTACTGATAATACTTGGAAAAATGTGATTAACAGAATTTTCGTAACCGCGCCGTTTTATAGAAAATGTAAAAATATCTAAATCTACTAAATTTGCGCGAAGTTTTTTATTCCAGTTTATCGTTGGGTATGGTAATTGATTGTGACTAATTTTTATTAAGGTTGTTGCTAAAAATATTGGGTTGAATAGATATTATTGAAAATGTTACTAATCATTATGGTATACTTTCTGAATATACTGGCAAAAAGAGACCGGAGGTTTCCGCACTCCTTCGTTAAATGTTACATTTTGAAGTGTGCGTCAATCTCCACTGGATCCCATTGGCTGTACGGGGCAACGTCTTTACCATTTCAGTTTCTCGCGTATACCTTTCGCATTTGTGAAGAAAGTGACTCAAAAACGAATATTGTGCGCAGGATAGTGCACAGAATATCACCCAGAAAAATAGATCTAATTAATGAAAATGAATAAAAAAATGGGCCCAGTTTACGAAAAAGTAAGGCTTGCTGAGGAGTATGTATTAAAATGTGTCTCGTGTCTATTTTGAATAGGATTTTTCAACATCAACATTTTATTTTCTGATGATCCTAACTCCTTCGACTTACCATATATGTAAATCATAATTACGATTATCTACCGTAATTTTGAAAATTTACGCGATATTCAATTGTACACGTCTTTAATATTTTGCTACAATAAGTTGGCACTTGTGACGTCACACAATGTGTTAGCATAGGAACTTGGTTTCTCTCCCCACCCTTCAAAAATGATTCAGCACCGAGCTTAAGCGCCACTGTAGTTTAGCCAATTATTCACAAGAGAACGAAATACGGCCCTGCGCGAAAGGAACACCTTAGGAACGAATATCTCGAGACGGCTAAAATGAATACGGGCGAACAGAGCATCGTTGAGAAAGCATAATCAGTCGAGAGTTTTCGTAAACAAGAAAAATGATGTATGAATTCGCCATTATTTTCACGCTGCCGTGTGCCAGGAGGGAAAATGAGTGGACGACGATAATGTAAATGTTTGGTAAATAAAAGTGAACAACTCCGTATAAATCGTGAATTCCACCATTCATTAGCCCAACGATTTCGCGTGTATCGATACGGGAGAAGCTTCATCGCCGACAAAACCACACGAGAACGATACAAAAAAAGTTTCTTCGAGATAACGAACAATGAAGTAGATTTTCGATGTTGGTGGTCGTGGTAAATGTCTACTTCTTGTAACCGCAGCTGCGCCTGCGACCTCTCGCCCTCTCGAATTTGCGTCCCTTCGAGCGCACCAGTGGCTTGGTGTGAGAGTGAGGAACACCCGGAGCTGGGCCGAAGTGTTTGACAGCCTCGCGTGCCTTGCGACGTCCTTGCATCAGAACGGTCTTTGCGCCTGTTGGCGCTCGGAGAGCCAGCTGGTCGAACGTTATTATTTCTCCGCCTGCTTTCAGGATGCGACCGCGGGCCTTCTCGGTTACTCGCAGTGCACAGACCTGGTTACCCATACGTTCGTTACTTTCAACATGTTTTTATCCACAATGAAAATTCCGTCTCTTTTATCTGATTCGGTACAACCGTACGGACTTGTTTTTTTTTTTATCGTCAATATAGTTATAACGATAACTATATTCGTTATATCTAGTAAAGAAGTCTAAATAAGACTTCTCCAGGTTTTGCAAATGTTCCAGGGAGATTAGGGTCAAAGAACGTCATTTTTTTAAGATCAAATATGTGAAATTGTTAAATATTAAAATTAATGTTAAAAATACTGAAATTTGAAAAGTACTTTCAATCTTGTAAAGTGAAAAAAATGATAAAATAAATAATAAATAAATAAATAACCAAATATAAATAAATAAATAAATAAATAAAATAATATCAACACTTATCTACAACAATAATTGTGTGGCTGTGCATCGACAAATCGACTGACAATGTATAGAGCGTTATAGTAAATTAGTTTTTTAACTTTTCAATGTTTGGCACTGACATAACTTTATATATTTATAATGAAGAATAATATACATATTGAAAGAGTGAATTTTTATACTTTTCCGTTTTTTTTTAAGTCAGTTTCATTTTTCGTAATTCTTGCACAAAGTGAGATCCGGAAAAATTTCAGCGAATTTTCAAAATACCCTGACTTTTCTGATTATGCCAGGTGGAAAGAAATTCCTTGAGTTTTTCCGGTTTTCTATATGCGTAACAGCCATGTATAAGTGCAGCCTGTAACAATTATCGCGTCACTTTTTAAGACAAGATCGACTATAATGTTTCGGCTTTGACCCTGGCTCCATTGCGGACAAGTGTACAGAGATAAAACACTCGGACGTAGAAAGGGCAAAATGCATAATGAAAAAGACGGAACACTTGGTGCATTGAAGCACGATTCTGTTTGGAAACCATCGAGCGAACATTGCATTCTTTTCCATCGGTAATATCTCCTGAGACGTGCGTTATCATGGAAACCTGGACGAATCTCAATCTCGCTCGATTAATTTGTGCATCCTAGACACCAGAAGGATCTCGTCAAAGGACGGTATCACTGTATCGGCTAGTATAATTCTCTTGGAGCAAGCTCCTCCAAGAGAGAATAGGAAAGCCGAAGCCCGTTTTATATCGCAAACATTCAAATTGAACCAATCCAAATGATAAATTGACACAGAGTGCTGTTTGCCTGAGACAATTACAGAAACAAACATTTTGTACGAGATAAAATTGCTTATGATACTTAATTCGTGAAATGCTGAATGCGAAAATTACATATCGTGGAAACGAAACAAAAGAATCATTTGTATATTCAAGATTAAATGAAACTAAAATTACATAATTGACATAAAAAACCTTCTTGTAACTATCAGAGTGAAGTTTGCATAGTTGGAATGCAATGAAAATGATTCTTTTTCAATTACTCGAATTTCTTTGGGCAAATCTTTGTTACGATAATCTCGCAATCATTGATCACGCCACTTATTTAGAGATCTAGAATTTAAATCTGCAAGAAAGATTGTGTAGAATAACAAAAATGCGACAATACAAAGCGAAAAAAGAATTTACGTCGCAGCCCGATGCAAACTTCAAGATATGTTACTCGTAAAAAAGAATATTACCGAAATGTTATCAGCTCCTATTTAACGTAGAACAGTTGGGAAGGGTACGACAGGCTTTCCATCAAAATTAGATGCGTAAGCAGTTGTCCTTACCGTCAGTTTGGGAACGTCGAAAATCCTGGTATCGTCGGTGATCGTACCGACGACTACGGCGATGCAATTTTCACGATTGGGCTTTTTCATAAACCTGACAACGCGAGCGAGAGAAATCGGCGGTCGGTTGATCTTGCTCATGAAAAGGCGCCTGAGAACGATCTTGTTGAACTTTGCATTGGTGCGCCTGGCCAAGAAGCGGTACAGCTACGACGAACAGAAACGAATTATAGATACGCATAATGTGGACCTGAAACGCGAACGATGATGGAATTACGCGGTTCGCGATATCACGCGAACGACAGCGAGTGTATCGACCGTAATAATTGACGGGCAAGATGTGTCTGCGAGTCAGAATAGGAGGATCGAGAATTCATGTAGCGAACTTTCAAATTGAACCAGCTTATGAAATTGAAAAAACTGGCACAGAGTGCAGCTCGCAGTGAACGTTTTACAAGCTCATAATAATACCGCTACGATTGTACGTAATATTTTTAATTACGATCGAAGCGTGTTCGAACACAAACGAGACATAACCTACAAATTTTAAGGACAATCGATAGCGCCGATAATTCGCGGATTCCGAGCAATCGCGTACTATATTATTGAGATTAGACTTTCGTTGAAATATTTTCGACGAAAATAGATGAAGAAACACTCACCTTAACGAGAAGGCGCAAGTACACATCCTGCGACTTCGGCTCCGTTCGCCGGACTTTGCGATCGTGTTTATGATTGATGTCGATACCCTGCGGATAAATATTATTTTCGTTAAACGATCCATTATAGTTTTTCACCGATGACACGTCGATGCGCGTACTCGATAGCTTTATTAACGCCGATTAGAATGGATATTTATCGCGCGTGTAATATACGCGTACTTCCTCACCATTTTGACAAATCGGAAGAGACACCGCTACGGGCGAGCGTGGTGAGGCCACGAAAGAAACGGAAGTCGCGAATATGGCAGCACGTTGCGGCTGCGCAGTTCGCGCCAGTCGTAAGATCTCTACCGACGTCGCGAAATTTAAATTCTTACTAATTATCGCTAGACGTTTCTCCCCGAACAAACGCCATTAATCGTGCCATTTACGGAGGTTTTAAAATTTTCGTGTCTTTCTCAGAGAAATTGTATCTTTCGAGTGATCTACAGCGTTATATGCGCGTCCTCGTCGCCGAAATTCAAATACAGGAAGTCACGAATCTGTCGCACCGACCGTACGGGTGAATACGGCACGGGGGAGTTGAAAGTATCGCCGCGAGATGGCGTCAGCCGTGCCATCTACAGCCACAACCACCTGGCTGGAGAGTCAGAGTGGGGATAACGAAGCTGTAAAGGACGATAGAAATTCGAGCCTATAGGATACAAACGTTTCAGTAGCTCGAGGCACCTCGAGGTATTCGTTTGTTTCGTCAGTCGGCGAAATTCCGCTGCTCTTGTAACGCAGCGAAAATACTTGTCACAATTCGCCGTTTACGTCGCCGCGTCAGCTTTGTTGTTTCTTTATCAAACTTGTTGATATATCGTAAAAGCGTTTCTTCGAGCACGTCGGATATTGTTTCGCACGATTAAGAGCGGCTATGACACGAGTGTAACTCCCCGGGCACCGGTTGCTGCGATTTTCGTTGAGATAAAATCGAGAGACGGTAACGCGCGCGAATTGGATCGAACGTTGTCCAGGTATATCGAGGTATACCGCTGCATGTCTTGCCCTCGCTCCCCTTCTCGCGACGAGACAGAGTTCGACCATCAGTGAAACCGACACTATCAGATCGCCGCTTCCACAATTAATCAAAATGATCGCTCCAATAGCGCAACGCTCTGCGGTCAATCCGACTGTTAATCGGTCGAGACATCATGAAAATATAGTAGCAACTTGCGATTTCGAGCATGAATATTTTCGCAAGATATAAAGCGTCTGTGAGGTGTGTAACTTGACGAAATACATGTGACACATTCGAGACGTCAATCTTCCGTTTTGTCGACAACGGAACAACAGTTCGCACATGATCACGTGACGTATCTTCGCTGATTAGGATTACGCGATAACACATTCGCGAAGATAAACCAGTGCCATTGCCGCGGAGTGCAGCATTGAAAATAGTTTGCGATCCCAACTCGGACATTATCACGAACATTTTTTGTTTTTTTTTTCCGTCAATAATGGGCGATTGTGACGAATCGTCGCTTCGCGCCTGCGAGAGTCTATCGCGTCAAGATTTCCCGGGTGCTCGAGCACTTCAACGCTGAGAGAATGCAAGGGCCCGGAGATTCGCACAGATAAATAGCCAAACCGGCGCTTATCTGTGTATTTCACGAAATTTTCGACATATCGACGAAAAAAATTTCTACGAGCCTGCATTCCTCGGGACGTGCGAACAAGGCACAGCTCGTAGGATTGGGACGTGGGAATAAAGAGAAACGGAAGGAACGATGGAAGATTCGCAAGTGCACGGTTCGAGCACGGTCCTAGAGGAGACGTTCTACATAACGTCAAAGAAGAACACGCTGTATCGCGTGAAATTGTCGGAGAAGGGTCTCAGCCTGCAAAAAGAGAGCAACGGGGCAACGAAAATCGAGACGATAGGGCTCAGTGACATAATAGGATGCAGGTGTTTGCGCTCGAAGCGTCGAAACGCGGGAAGCTGCGCCTGTCGTCCCAGCGTCTCGAAGAGTCAGCTGAGACTCGTAGAATCGACCGAAACTTGCGGCGCATGGGACGAACACGATACATCAGCGTATCTCTACATATACGCGTATACGCTCAAAAAGGCAAGAGTCAAGGGGGCCCGAAGACGCGAAAGAACAACGATTACTTTGCGTTTTCGCAGCTTCGACAAGTACGAGGATAATCTTCGCGAGGCCAGTAGATGGAGACTCGCCATAAAGTGCCTCGTTACGCGGGTCGCCGTCCCGAGAAATCTTCTCAGTCCGAGCCATGGCAATCTCGAATCTTTGCTCAATGGTGAGAATCCTTCGTATCCTTTGCACTTTTTTTTTGCATATTGAGATCTCCATTGACTCACGATCGGACGTTCTTGCGCCAAATATTATGCGTTTTTGTTTCATTTCCTACAGGGTTAAAACAATTTGATTGAATTAACGCCTATTTAAGGGGGATGATTCCTTTGGGCAGCCAAATATTATCTTTTAAGATTTTTCCGCCTTGAAATGATTTATTCTACATAGTTTAAGTTGTATGCACATATTATTGTTTTACCTTTACACTTTTTATTAGTTTTTAAGGGGTTAGGCCACTCCGGTGAGCTGAAAATCAAAGCTATTTTATAAAATGAATTAAGACGATTGAAGAATCGTTCGAACATTTATTTGTATGGACATTAACAAAGTTGTGAACGAAATCTCACGGAAAATGTTTAATAATTAAAGAAGTTATAAACAATCTCGTTTGGGCCCCAAACGCGGAAAAATACATTATTTCGATTTCAATGAAACATGGCACCTGAAGGTTTTTTCGTCGCTGATTACGAATTTGAGGTCAAAATATAGAAATTCAAAATGGCGGATCAAAGTTCAAAATTGATTTAATTCGGAAGAAAATCGACATTCGGGGGTTTTCGAGGTCGCTGATTACGAATCCGTCCCCAAAATTCATAAATTCAAAATGGCGCATCAAAGTTTAAAATTGATTAAATTCGAATGAAAATCGACATTCGGGGGTTTTCGAGGTCGCTGATTACGAATCTGTCCCCAAAGTTCGTGAATTCGAAATGGCGGACCAAAATGCAAAAATGTACTTGATTGGCGTCAAAATTGATATTAGAGGGCGTTCCAGGTCGCTGGTTACGAATCTGAACTAGAAATTCGGAAATTCAAATTGTTGGACTAAAATGCAAAATTGATTTAATTTGGATGAGCGATCAGGGCTATCAGAAACGATAAAGGTCGCCATTTTGAATTTATGCATTGTGAGTTCGGATTCGTGATCAGCGGCCTGAAAAACCCCCGAGTACCGAGTTTCATTCGATTCAAATCAATTGTTGCACTTTTATCAGCAATATTGGATCCGCCATTTCGAAATTTTGAATTTTTGAGGCATATTCGCCAGCAGCGATCTCGAAAACCCCTTAACAGCAATTTTCATGCGAATCGAGTAAAGTGTTGTCGAGTTCATGCGAATCGAGTATAATGTTTTGGTCCGCCATATTGGATCCGCCATTTTGAATTTCTGAATATTGACGGCAGATTCGTAATCAGCGACCTCAAAAACCCCATAACACCAATTTTCATGTGAATGAAAGAAATTGCAGTATTTTCGTCCGCCATATTTGATCCGCCATTTTGAGTTTCTGAATATTGACGGCAGATTCGTAATCAGCGACCTCAAAAACCCCATAACACCAATTTTCATGTGAATGAAGGAAATTGCAGTATTCTCGTCCGCCATATTTGATCCGCCATTTTGAATTTCTGAATCTTGAGGGCAGATTCGTAATCAGCGACCTTGAAAACCCCACAACACCAATTTTCGTGTGAATGAAAGAAATAGTAGTATTCCCGTCCGCCATATTGGATCCGCCATTTTGAATTTCTGAATCTTGAGGGCAGATTCGTAATCAGCGACCTTGAAAACCCCATAACACCAATTTTCTTGTGAATGATGGAAATTGCAGTATTCTCGTCCGCCATTTTGAATTTCTGAATTTTGACGGCAGATTCGTAATCAGCGACCTCAAAAACCCCATAACACCAATTTTCATGTGAATGAAGGAAATTGCAGTATTCTCGTCCGCCATTTTGAATTTCTGAATTTTGACGGCAGATTCGTAATCAGCGACCTCAAAAACCCCATAATAGCAATTTTCATGTGAATCAAGGAAATTGTAGTATTCTCGTCCGCCATATCGGATCCGCCATTTTGAATTTCTGAATTTTGCCGGCGGATTCGTAATCAGCGATCTTGAAAACCCCATAAACCCAATTTTTAGGTGAATCAAGGGAATAGTAATCATCTGGTTCGCCATATTGGATCCGCCATTTTGAATTTCTTAATTTTGAGGGTAGATTCGTAATCAGCAACCTCGAAAACCCCCAAGTATCAAATTTCGCGAAAATCGGCGATGAGCGCCATTCGGCGTCGATGGCGCTTCGGACGCAACAAAAATGTGCGCCAAATGGCGTCAATGCCGCTCAAGGGGTTAACGCCAAGGGCGGACCCAGGAGCTAAGCTGGGGAGGGAGGCTCATATTAGTTTCGCGGAAGAGGGGGGAGGGAAGTGACTTAACACTTGTAGGCAGAATATGAATCAGGAAAAGGTAAGAAATGTTGAAAATCGATGAAATGGTACGCTTTGAAATAAAAAGATTGAATCTTCCAAACAAAATGGTCACATTTTGCAATAAAAAAGACGTTTTTTAAAAAGTTTTCAAGATCATTTGAGATCATGTTTTAGACAAACATTTACACATTCGAAACATTTACACGTTCGAAGCATCTACACCCAATTTCCATCAGTATTGGCCGATCGGTCTTTTAGCTATAGGTCACGCCAGTTTTGAAAATGCAGCTTAGAAGACCGTGCCATGTCTCCGCCATTTTTAAAGATTGATAAAAATACTACGTTACACTCAAAAGTAGTAAAACAGCATAACACAAGTCTGTAAAATAATAAAGAAATCTTTCCTTTTAAAAGAAATCATGAAAATCAGCAAATGTTTTCCTCGCCTAAAGGTATCACCTCCCTTAATTCAGCGCAGTATCGAACGATTTAACTTCGTGAATAAAAACGACGCCCCTCGGGAAGTGGTTGAATAATAGACAAATGGGCATTTCACTTCACCTTAAGAGAAAGGCGCACATAGATCGAGCCTCCGTGAGTGCGAGCTAGATATCTGTGTTTTGCAGGTATCAAGTTTTCTCCGGGACGGCTGGTATTGCGAGAAAAAGGAATACCGACTGCTCTTTTGAAAGACGGACGGAGTGTACTTTGTCATTTACTCGTAATATATCCGTTTAGGAGAACACTCAATAGCAGAATATTTGCCGATCTGACGTGCGAGACATCCTTTTAAGATGGCTCCGATCTTCATTCGGGCTCGACAAAAGTAATTTTACGCCTCAGAGCCCATAATGTAGCATGCAAATACAATTTTTTCGTATTTTTATCGCGAGTAGAATTTCACGCATTTTTCGTTGAATGTCAGAACGATGAGGTTAATCGGCATGATAAAAATGGCACCGAGTGATTTAAACAACGCCCTCAATTTCGTGCGCACGTCGGCCTCGTCATTGTGCAATTATTTTTAACGAATATCATCAATAATGAAAATTAATGTTCTCGCTCGAAATAAAAATAAAAAATCTCGCGATTTGCCCTTTTCGTCAGGAATCGTGGCATTGAAGTTTGCAATGGTGGAATCCAACGAAAATATGGCGTTGAAGTTTGCATCGTTGGAATGCAAGGGAAATGAATTCTTCCTAATTGTTGAATTTTTTTTTGCCGTTTGAAGCTATTAAAATCACTCTACGCGACGAAAGTTTAGCAGAGCAAACGTTTTTTTTCGCAAATTCAGGCCAAAAAAATCGCTCCCCTGTTTTTTACGATCCTCATGAAAAATCGACAGCCTAAGTTTGGAGGATGAAAATTCGGACGATAAAAGAAGCAGAGAAAAAAATTGAAAAAAGAAAAGAATTTTCGTCGCGTTCCAACGATGCAAACTTCTACACCATCAAACTGCACACGTTCGCCAATTCGCAAGTATAGCTGCGTAAGTTTACGGACACTTTTTCAGATTATAATTAGCAACTTAGCCTCGTCGATTACTCTGATAAGAAACTCATTTGCCAGCGCCAACGAGCGATAGACATGCTATATTATTATGGGTAAAAGAAATTGTGAGTTCATCCTTTTTTCCATTCGGTTTCACTATTATCGAAGGAACAAATGAGCTTTGGCAGCGGCAAAACCACAGCACGAAACAAAGCGATCGTTTTCGTGCTGCGGTTCGGATGCTGCTGACGGTAGTTGCTGATGTACGTGTCACGAAGCCCACGATCGTAGAATACATACATATATTTTATACCTGCTTTTGCCCGCCGCTTTGTTCACCGGTCGTCCGAAATTTGGTCCACGCCTTCGACGGGCATCGATTTTACGATCAAATTGCATTAAAAGTAATACTATAGTTATCATTGTCTTTAAGCTTGCATCGTTGTAACACAATGAAATTTTTTATTTATTTTTCAATATTATATCATTCAGCAAAGTCTTTTTTTTTTAATTTAATTTAGGCTTTAGTTCGCTGAAAAAAATGTTGAAAACCGTTTCAGTGATTTTCGTAGCCTTAATCGAACAAAAGAAATTTAGCCAAGACAGGAAAAATTAATTTCACTGCACACCATCTATACAAGCTTCGAAACCGTAGACGGTCTTGGATACTGCATCGTTGAAATTCAACGAAAATCCTCTTCTCTTCCTCCATTTTCATTATTATCGTAAATATTTTCCGGCCACTTTATGTTGCAACTTTTTGTAGCTTCGATTTGCGGAAAAAGTATTTTGGGAATTAAAAAAATGCATTTCCGTAGCTCTCCAACGACCCAAAGTTCAAGATCGTAGTCATACGTTATTATGAAAAATACGGTTTCTTAATATAAAAAAAAATAAAGATTTCTACATAGTTTCGACAAAAACGTTTTCTATATAGTCGCGACCAACCGTTTTCTCTATAGTTTCAAAAAAGCGTTCTCTTTCTCGTACCTACATACTGATAATCACATCACTAGAAAAAAACCAACAAAAATGCGCCGATGATTAGAGCTAACGAAACTATTTTTTTTTACTAAAGCTCATTTTAATATAAACTGTTTCATACTGCATAGAAAAATGTGCTGAAAAATGCTATTGCGTCAATGCCACACCGGGCACGGAAAACCGCGTGAAATTAGCCGCTGTCCGTACGAATAACAGCGATGAAAATAAACGGTTTGACACTTCATATTCTCGTCGATTGTTTTTATTCCACCTTCTAACATCATCATTGATCTTAAAGATGTTAATAGAGGTCAAGGTCTTTTCGTTACCATACGAAAGCGTGCTTATGATAATTTTTTTCTTATTAATAATTTCACCATAATTACTTTCCTTTGTACCCAAAGTTCTTAATGCAGTGAAAACATAGGATTGAATAATAGAAACTCTGAATTCTAATATTAGTAATATAATTTGTGTCAAAATAATAATGTAAAACAAAATTATTATTGATGTCGGAGTATTGGCGCGGAAAGTCCGTGCCAATTTTCGGTACATTGAAAAATCGGCACGAACTTTTCGGACAACCCAATACACACGTATATGGCGATGTGCAAGCGTTCCTATATGAAACCCACGATCCTCGCACAACCGACCCACTGCATAGAAATCGTCGATTTCTCCGCCTTACAGGGAGAAAAAGAGACGAAAAAAAAATCCTCATAATACATTGCTTCCGCCATAATATTGCCCGCTTGATGCGTGGAAATACGAGTGCAATTACGATAGAAATCATCAGCACGGTCGGTGGATACGTACTGCTCGGAGCAAAGTTTGCGACGTGACGTAACGTTCGTAATCTGCTATTGGCATTGCACGAACGGATACATAGTTGGGAAAATAAAGTGTTAAAAGGCCCGCGAGTGTGTCTGTGGCGTTAACGTGAACGAGGAAAGTAAACACGGCGCGCAGCATGCAGATCTGAAAATATGGCCTTCGGCTGTGTGCGGTGGGTGCTTGTATACGCGAACTAGGAAATTCGACGAGCACCGATCACCTGATAGGAAAACAGGTAGGTTATGCAACCACGTAATAACCCCTTTTGTGCATCTATGCTTAATCCTCGTATACCGGCTTCACGTGTGTACATATTGATGATATGCATGGTACAGATACGTACACACGAGACATGCACGCGTACGTATGACACAGCGCTCGTTAAGACGAATTTTTAATAAGCGGATGTCCAGGGTGTCTCAAAATGACCCGACAGTTTGAATAGCGCGCCATTTCTTTGTGGCGAACGTGGAGTACTAATCTTTGCCATTTCATTCGCCATCGTGCTCAGGAATTGAACATTTCAAGGTGCTCTGTGCAGCGAATTTTGACGAAAGATCTGCACAAGGAGACCAGAGTAAAGGAGTCCAAACTCCCTATCCTAGCCTGTATGTACGAAGCTCTCTCAAGCGGTCGCAGAGTTTAGTGCTCAGTTCTGTCGCAGGCGTCGCTAGTGTTCTTAGGAAACGATAATATATAGTAATACAAAACTGCATAAGGTCCGAGCTCCGCCACAACGACCAATCACAAAACTAAGGTGGTCGTGTTTCCCTCTCGTACTCGCTTGGAACAGTCATGGTGCGTTCTCTCTCGCACACCCGTACGATAATACACCCAAGAGAGAATTCCTTCCATTATAATATATAATAATATTGTGTACATATATATAATAAATAAAATATAAATAATATTAATAAAGCACACATTGATGAAACAACTCGTGTTGTTTTATTCACATGGGCTTATTATATAATAAGCACATCAGATATAATAATTATATAACAAGTACAACACGAGTAATTTAACAGTAAATTTTGAAATACTCCCTGCTTCTTCTTTGCCGTTGCCGTCGCAAATAAATAATTAAATTCGCTGAAAAAGAATACGCTTGCGAAGGTTTCATATAGCTGCTGTGCTGGTGTACACGACAGATATATTTGTGTTTGACAGACGCAAATAATATGCAGTTTTGTATTACTATATATTATCGTTTCCGAAGAACACTAGCGACGCCTGTGGCGGAACTGAGCACTACATCTCTGCGACCGATTGAAAGAACTGTTTGAGTAGGGAGTGTCGACTCCTCTCTAGTCTCCTTGGATCTGCATATGCATGCTTGCAAGATCCAATAGGGAACCTTACGCAAAGCTCGGCGCAGATGGCGCCACGTAAACATAACGTAAACAAAAGAAGCTATCAACGCGCGCGGTACATTTTCAACGTATCTCCTCCTCCTCCTATAACCTCCTTTTTCAATATTTTCCGGCTCAGTTTCATCCCCGTAAATAATGAATATGAGCTAGGTAAGTATTGTGTAATAAGATAATACAAGAAGGTTTAAAAAATGGAAATATTTCAAATAGAATATTTTTAGGTTATGATGATTAACTACTTTACAATATACTTTTAGAAGTAAATAGCGTGAAAAATATGATGTTTATACACTGAGCTGTAACAAATCCTTCATTTCTATAGTCCGCAGATCTAAAATGATCAGAATGTAGCCTTGAGTGTTTTGTGGCTGTAAAGTGCTTTCGACGTATAGCAATTTTCCATTGCTTGCGAAGTTCTTCGTTTTTAGGAAATTGATACAACAATTGTACAACACTGATGCATTCTTCGCAATTTATTCGCGACAAACGGATTATTTAAAGAGAATTAAGGGAGCTTTCCAGTGTGAAATTTTCAAAAAATCGATTTTTTTTTTTTGCTTTATCGAATAGTATACACTCTTCCGAATATTCCCTGAAATTTTCATGCCGAAATTCAGATTATTTCGGTTACTGTACAGCATTTCTTGGAAGAAGGCAACGGAGCGCTACAGCTACAGCGAAACTTTGAACGCGTTTTTCTCGAAACAGCATTTTTCAAAACGGTGTCCAACTTGGAGGGCAGAGTTTTAAAGCTATCGAGTTGAATTTTTTACACAATATTCTTAACGTCATTGTTTATCGTGCTATGGAAGCTTTTTTTTTTTTGACATCGTCCTATTTTTTTGTAAAAAAAACTGCCAAAAAAAAAGCTAAAATCGATACTTTTTGTTCAAACCGGCGCCATTTTTGCAAAAAAAAAAAAAAAGCCTCCATAGCACGAAAGCCAATTATATACCGATCAATAATCTTTTTGTGTTTTTTGTTTCAGATCAAAATTGTGACCCCCAACGTGGACACCACATCCAAGTGCATTTTCTGCAACAATTGTTTCATCATTTTTATAGATATTAATTAATAAATAAATCGATCTTTAAAAAATTGTTTTGTATTCTTCAATACCCAATTAATATACAAAAAAAAACCAGACCGATTAGATTATTTTAAAAAAAAAAAAAAAAATCGCGAAAAACAGCGATTTTTCGGGCTGTCACACTGGAAAGCTTCCTTAAGCAGTAATCGTAGAAAGACGGGCATAACCAAAGCGAATGTCACTAAACGTCATGTTCTGTTTACGTTATATTATAATATACCCTCTAGCGGGAGAAAGTGGCAGTTAGGTTCCCTATTGGAAAAAGAACTGTAGCCGATGTGCAGCGCCATACATCGGCCAATTGAATATCGGAGCATCAACAAATCGATGGTGATTTTTCGAAAAAAAACCATCTTCAACACCGAGGCGCATTCTCGATTTAGTGGCTACGTAAATAAGCAAAACCATTTATCGGATATTGTGTTCCACACATAACCTTCATGTTTGTACCTTATATTAAAATAAAAATATTCGTACTTTTCAAATCGGGGGGTCGGCAAGACGGGGAAGGGAGGGAGGGGGAAATACGAATTTTAAACATTTTAGACCCCCATATACATGCTTTGAAGTATCTAGGGGGAGGGGGGCACCTGCCGATCTGTTCGAGTGCAAAGGAGAATTGTAGGTGGAACGTCAGAGATGTTGTTTTTCTCGGTAGAGCCTGCAGCAGGTCGGTGGGGATAAGTGCGGTGTAATGAGAGATCAAAGTGCTCGGGATGAGTGCCGTGTCCGCTGTTTTAGCCATTCGTCATATTTTTTTAATGACAGGAGCAAAGGTACAGACTGATAAATAATTGCGCTTCCCGTGTACACTCGACAGCTTATTGGTTAAGGGGTCGTCTCACTTTAGACGCTAAAAAAGGCTATTTTCATGATTTTTTTTGATAGGTTTATATTATAGATATTGATATAAAAGTTATTACTCCTTATAAATACATTTTCGGAATACGTAAAAATAAAAAATTTCATGTATTTATGCAACCCAAACAAACTTTAACGCGTTTTTCTCAAAACAACATTTTTCGACGGCTTGTCGATAAAATCTTCGAAACTACTGAATCGATCCTTATGAAATTTTAACCATATATTCTTTACAACTACAGCTATAGCGCATATCAAGGATTTTTTAAATTTTGATATTTACTTTTTTTGCGAAAAACGGTGAGAAAACACGTTTTTTTGTTTTTTCGAAAAATGTCCGCCTTTTTGTTATTTTTGCATGGATGAAAAATCGTGCGATATGCGCTGAACATACTGAATCTAAAAACGTTTGATTTTTTTGTTTCGGATGATCCATCTCCGAGATTTCATCAACAGCGCAGACTTACAATTTTTTAGGAAATTTGTTCAACTACCATTTTCGTCTATAAATCGTGACTTCAATAAATGAAATTTTTTGAAAATGTATTTCGAAAGTGTTTTTATTAAGTGTAACAACTTTTATATCAATATCTACAATATAAACCTATCAAAAAAATCATGAAAATGGCCTTCTTAGCGTCTAAAGTGAGAAGACCCCTTAAGGGGGTTGGAGCCATCTATTTAAGTCAAATGACGGTTTATACATTTTTTTTTCATGAACCTCAAATAAATTCATATGAGGTCTAGATTTATTCCGTAGATGCTAATTTTCCATAAAATATATAATTAAAGGGCCAAATTATTCATTATGCCATTTTTATTACGTGAAGAAGACAAACTTTTCTGTCGCTACTTGAAAAAAACTATAACATTATCCATAATTGTCGTGAAAAAACTGCATCAGCGAATATTATATGTACCTCAGAATGAAATTTTAAGTAATTTATAATTATGCTTATTTATATTTATGTCACGAGATTATTCATTATTAGGAGTAATTAATATTAAGTGTTGTCGAGATACGGCAACTTCGCGTACATTGAGGTTGGCAGTAATGCTCTTCATTCGCCAGCCAAGATTCTTAATCTTAATCAAACCTTGGTGATTCAATATTGAAGATAATAGTTATAGTTTTACGTACTTTTTAAAGTATCAATATTTTATAGGGGTGCCTGATACTTTTGGCAAAGGCTGTATGTACTTTTTCTTTTCTTGATATTTTCATTAAAACATCTTTGTTTCAAAGTAACGGCAATAATTTAATGAGACGAATCATCGACTATGAACCAAAAATAGCGATACAAATTTTGGAAAAAAATCTTTAAAATAATCAGTCGCTCCAAAATAACAAAATACAGCTTTGTACTTCTTTGACTAAATATTCCAAAGCTCATAATTTTCCAGAAAAGGTTTCTTTTCGGAAACTTACTATTTTTTTGCTAGAAAAAAGTAAATAACTCAGCGAAAGAAAATCGCAATTTTCTTTTTATCTTAACGAAACTAAAGCTAACGATGTCCTTTTCAAAGATCTTATCACTAAATGCTGAGATTACTATTTTTGAAAGTCCAGCACGCGATATTGCAAAATGCGAAAATCGTGAATAACCAGCATTTTCGAAACGACGTACCAGGTACAAAAAAAATCCCACAAATTAAAATTTAAGAAAAAAAACAAAATTGAGGAAGCTTTCCAGTGTGACAGCCCGAAAAATCGCTGTTTTTCGCGATTTTTTTTTTAAAAGAAAAAATAATCTAATCGGTCTGGTTTTTTTTTTGTATATTAATTGGGTATTGAAGAATACAAAACAATTTTTTAAAGATCGATTTATTTATTAATTAATATCTATAAAAATGATGAAACAATTGTTGCAGAAAATGCACTTGGATGTGGTGTCCACGTTGGGGGTCACAATTTTGATCTGAAACAAAAAACACAAAAAGATTATTGATCGGTATATAATTGGCTTTCGTGCTATGGAGGCTTTTTTTTTTTTTTTGCAAAAATGGCGCCGTTTTGAACAAAAAGTATCGATTTTAGCATTTTTTTTGGCAGTTTTTTTTACAAAAAAATAGGAAGATGTCAAAAAAAAAAAGCTTCCATAGCACGATAAACAATGACGTTAAGAATATTGTGTAAAAAATTCAACTCGATAGCTTTAAAACTCTGCCCTCCAAGTTGGACACCGTTTTGAAAAATGCTGTTTCGAGAAAAACGCGTTCAAAGTTTCGCTGTAGCTGTAGCGCTCCGTTGCCTTCTTCCAAGAAATGCTGTACAGTAACCGAAATAATCTGAATTTCGGCATGAAAATTTCAGGGAATATTCGGAAGAGTGTATACTATTCGATAAAGCAAAAAAAAAAAATCGATTTTTTGAAAATTTCACACTGGAAAGCTCCCTCAAGCCGGCTTTGTCCACTCCAAAACGCTGTTTGGTAAATTGGGTTACGATTTTTTTTCACCGATACATTCGATTCTTTGTCCGGATAGAAAATTTGCAGGCTGCCTAATACTTTTGGCCAAGGCTGTATATGCTTTACAATGGTCAAGATGAGTTTTTTTTTGTAAATGTTTACACAGGTTTAGTTTGTGTTAATCCGTTGTTAGAAATGGGTTATTTTGATGCTAAATAGCCAAAAAATTACATCACATGTATCGTTAAACTATTTTTTTTATCTCTCGTGTTTGGTGGTGAAAAAATTTCAAAAAATTCGTCAAACCTCATTATAGCGTAGACAATAACATATATTTTTTTGCAAAATGTAATCTTGGATCGTGGCTAACGGTCCAACCTCTTTAACGAGGGCCCTTGGTTCGAGACGCTCTTATCTTTCGTTCTCTATCGGTGACATAGTGATTGGATAACGACGAGCAAGGTCGTTTGAAACTGGGAAAAACATGTTCGTTCAATTTGGAACCAATCGATTTAGAGGAGAAGGCATTGCTGCGTACAAGCGATTTCTCGAGCCTTGTAGAGTTTCTGTTTTTCCACAGACGCGAGCTAGGCAAATATATGTGGTCGCTCTAAGGACGGACTTATCGCGTGTACCAATAATCTGTTCGCGCAACACCGCTGACGATTATGGTCTGCTGACAATGATTTGCATGTCGAACGTAATTAGTGATTATGCGATGAGAGGTCCTGCATTTTTATTACTCCGCGTACGCGAAGCATTTCACTCGAAATCGTTAATCGTCTGACCTTTGAGTCTTACTGTTTCTTACTATTTCTTACGTACATGTTTGCTTACCACACTTGCCTTGGGCCACAGGGCGTGATAGAGTTTCATTTCGGTCACGGTGCCACGCAGAAACCCCACAAAAGATTCTACTTCCAATATTTATTCGCGTGCACCGAGGGACATAGATTGATAAATGAAACTTCGTGCGAATCCCGACCCACTAAATTCTTGTTTGATATTTCATTAAGGCGTTACCCCCACTTGTAGCGCAAAAAAAGGCCTTTTTCATGAATTTTTTTAAAGAAAACTACAAAACTTTTTTAATCGATCAATATACCATCTTAAAGAACACATCTTGAAGAACTTTCCGTAATTTTTTTATTGAAAAATATCACATTGTTTAGTGGCAAATGGCCGTCAATGAAATAATGTTTTTATATACACGGTTTGCGGTGACCAACATTGCGGCGAAGTGGATCATCTGAAAAAAAAATGCGGATGGTTTTAGTCAAATATAAGTATAAACTAGTCTTTAATCGAAGGATTTTAAAAAATATTCATTTTTCACAAAATGGCGGACAGTCAAAGTTAATGGTTCGATTTTAACGAAAAAAAACGGCCGTTTTTTGGCTATAAAACGGCCATTTTTTTCGAAAAAAAAAATCGAACGATTAAAGACTACATTTTTATGTATTAAATAAGCCTGCAAAATTTCAAGAAGATCGGTTCATTAGTGTTCGAGTAATCTTGGTCACCGACTTCAGAAATGCCATTTTGAGAAAAACGCGTTTAAAGTTTCAATTTCAGTTCTTCAATTCACGGATTCTTCTCTTTCAACGCTCATATCTCAGTCAATTTTGTTCGGATCGACTTGAAATTTTCAGGACATATTCTCAGATACTTATACTTCAAAAAATGCAATAAAAAAAATCGATTTTTTCAAAATCGCAAGTGGGGGTAACCCCTCAAACGAAACAGTTGTTAATGTTGATATTTATTAGAACTCACTCTAAAGATAAACGTGTACACGCTGGTACAATTTTATTCAAAGAATAATACAATTATAGTTGTACAATCACGATAATTATAGAAAATCACAATAATTGAAACACAATAATTATAAAAAATCTGAATTATTAAAAAAAAATTATTCCAAAGGACCAAAAAAGATCGACAAATCATATGGACATTTATTTATATATATATATTAACAATGTTGTGTACTAAAGTTCATTAAAGCATATTAATAATTCAAGAAGTTATGAACAATCTGGTGAAGGGCTCAACGGTGTACTTGATTTTGGTCACCCGGTTAATCTAAAACAAAAAAACGAGTTTTTTTCCGAAAATATATAATATTGGCTAAGAATCTAGCGAGCTTTTTTTATATCCTGTATCAATCTAAAAAATTGATTTTTTTTCGATTTTTCGATGAAAAATTCCACTATTGTAACTTGTGAAGAAAAAAATTTCAGGAGAAAAACGTCGGTCAATAATAAACCACTATTGCACTGAATAAGTGTATCAAATGTCGAGTCAATCCGTTCATTAGATGTCGAGAAACCAAATTTCATTAAAAAATATTAATTGTCGCAAAAACTCGTTAATCACCTTTGAACGTAAGGGGCTCAACAGTGTACTTGAATCTGGCCACCGGGTTAATCTGAAACAAAAAAACGAGTTTTTTCTCTTCAAATAAATAATATTGTCGAATACTTGAGCGAGCTTTTTTGTTATCATGTTTGAACCCGAAAAAAATCTAAGTTTTATCAATTTTTCGAGGAAAAATGACATTATTAATAACTAATAAAAAAAAAATAACAAGGAGAAAAACGTCGGTCAAGACTAAACTACTATTACACTGAATAAGTGTACCAAAAGTCAAGTCAATCCGTTCATTAGATGTCGATAAATCGTGTACACCGTTTTGAAAAACATAGTTTCGAACAAAACACTTGTAAAGTTTTACCAGCTGTTCTTGCCTGCACCATACGTTGAAGCCTCCTCTTCAATTTGAGTCGCCTGAAGCGACGAGCGTGCGTTCGTCATATTTTCACAGTAGCCTAACCCCTCGACTTATCCAATTCCCTCGTAGATAGGACTATGACGGAAATTAATTTCTTCGAATAGAGTGGAATGAAAAATCGTCACGTTGTTCGACGAAGCTATCGTTGTAAGCGTTTTAACGCCACCTTTCGGCGAAATATTTGCGGGATATGCACGGAGGAGAGCAACGGGTTATTGATTACAGCACATGGGTTGCACGAAAACTCGCGGAGCTTCCCATCAGGCGCCTCGTTGCCGTTGCATTCCCTCTTACATACTCGGACATGACACTTCGAGACTTCGAATCACCGCCCTGCCACCACTATCCCAAGCCCAACACGCAAAGGGTTCCTCCTCCGCCTACCCCTTTATTTCTCGCGGCCATTTGGTCATCCCTCGTGGCGCTTCCAACGTCAGCTATGAATCAGCCGCCGCATCGAGTCTCGTCCGTTTTCACACGGACCCTCTTTTCGCGACATCGAAAACAATGGCCAACTTCGACGAAGCACTTCGCACTCACGGATACTCACAAACGCTGCCTCCTATAGCGCGCAAACCAATTGCAACAATTGTTCCAGGGCGTCAGAGGTCGATGCTCTCCCCTCACCTCGTTACCTTGCAATAAAAATCCACGCGATAAGGAAGTGTTCGATCAAAATGTCGTTAGAAGCCTCTCGCCCGTGGCACGAAAAGCGAATGAATTTGAGGCCTTGGAAAATCACCACAAATGTCACTTAGAAGCGTCAAGCAACGTTGTCCACCTTCGGAGGTTTGGTGACGTACAGTCGCTTCGTATTTCATCGGTCTTCGAACGTTTTTTGGGTTTTACAGAAATTCCCTCGCGCTCCGTTACAAGCGAAATTCCTATGGTTGGGAAATATTTAAGTCATGCATATATGCTAATGAACTTCGAGCCAAAAGAGACGGATTGTGCAATGGAAAAATACGAGGAATCACGAGAATGTGGGACTGCCAAGCTGAACTTTGTTTTCTGAATACTTTATGAGGTATCACTTTCACGAAACCGAATATTCACAATTAAGGAGGTACGATCATTACTACGGATCCAACTTTCGGATTTGAAATTTTGCCTATTGCCAAAAATTGAGCTATTTTGACCGTTTAGTTTTTTCGAAATAAAACTGCAAAGTCGAGCACTTCGAGTCACCGAAGCACGTCGTCTTGTGGAGACGGTCAACCGGAAGTGCGGTGATGGTGGTTTTTCTGCTCACGTATCCAACTGAACCCGTTGGAAAACTGAAATTCGATGGATTAGATATAATAGATATTGTAAAAAACAAGAAAATCAATCTTCACCGTGTAGTTAAAGCACTGCGTTACAAGAAAGTTTCAATTTCCGGTTGAAAATGGTCAGAACGACGAAATAGCACCCACAGACTTAGCAACGTCGCGAGTAACAGCTGATGCGTTTGGCGAACATAACCCAGCTTTGTTTTGAAATTAATTTGAATAGAGAAGCCGCCACAAAATATGCAAACAACAATTTATGGAGGTTTATCATTTATCACGTATCAATAATATGTATAATTATATTCTGCCTATCGTGTTAATTCCGCTGTGGTAATTCAAGCCTATTTTAATAGATTTCCGGCTGATTTTTTTAGTCTTTTTAGTCCGCTTTTATGGTGGGTATGTTAATATTATTATTACGAAGATTACTACCGAGTCGTTGACAATCTACTTTTCCAGTTTTCATTTGTTCACGTGCAATAAATTCATCATTTACCACAACATTTGGCACACTATAATCGATAATACCAATAACCAACATAAGTAAACACGAATCAGAGCAGCTGTGGGTAAAATAAATTTAGACTCTTTTTTGACCCCGTAGAAGTGATCGTACCTTCAAGAGGTCGAAGGAAAAGTTTCATGGTAAAAAAAACGCCACTTATTCACTGCAAACGACCCAGAAAACAGTAGGCTAGGAAATCATTGTTAATTTCTTTCCTGAGAGTCCTGTCTTTTGCAGCTTCACCACGATGTTGACGTTGAAGTTGGCTCCGTTGAAAGCCAACGATGTTTGTTGTTCATCTTTCATTTATTCATTTTAATAATTACGAAAGCCTTTTTTTGTAAATTGAGGTCCTGTCATATTGTATGACACACTTGACATATGGCAGTGGGTTGTTTTCGCAGCCTTCCCGGGCAATCGAAGTTTGCATCGCTGGAAGCCAACGATGTTTTTTTGGTCACTTTTCACTTTTTGTTTTCATAATCACGAAAGCCTTTTGCAAATTGAGGTCCTGACAAATGTTTGACGTATTCGACATACGACAGTCAGTCATTTGCGCCTCAATGGGCAAAAAAATGTAAAAATGAAAAAGAACGAATTTTCGCTGCATTCCAATGATGCAAACTCCAACATCATCCGCAATGACCATCCATACACACGTGAAAAAATTCGGTATGAATTCGTGGTGCAGATTTTGCAGATTCTTCAATCGCCGTTTCATGCAGTAGAAGAAAACGGCTTATCCGCCAGGTCGGTTACTTCGAGGTAGATTAATTGGGTCTTGAGTATGAAAGTATCCGTTGGGGGCAATTTTGTCCCCTGCGTCCTTTTGTATCGCGATGTTTGTAGGGCCGCAACGATAAACTACGTTAATCTGGACACTCCTGAATTCTATTGAGACTCGAGAGCGCTGCCCAGAGGGGAACAACAGGCAGTCATAAATCTTCGAACAACTTCCTCGTTGATGCGAATACGGGAGGATTATCCTCGACCTGCTGACCTCGGTGATCGCTTCGAGACGTTTTTTCGAGGTCGTGCCTCCAAAGTGATAGCTCTGATATTCACGTGTGATATTTTCATTGGGGAAAAATTAGCGATGACCCCGCGTGGCCAAGGCCACATACGAAAGACTTCATTTATTAGGAACGTCGTTTGATTACGTGGAACATTTGAAAGTTACGAAGGCCACAATCAAACGGTGGGCGCCCACGAATATTATCGAAAATTTTAAACGGGGACCCGTGAAATCGTGCCGAATGAAGTATGACGAAATATTTTGTCTCGTTGCTGAAGCTGCGCGCTAAAAAATCCGATTGATCAAAAGCAGTCGATATAAACGCGGAATACAGGGGGCAAAGCGGATACAGTCGTGGGCTCAAAAGGTACGTCGATGAATACGATGAATAATTTTGAAACGAGACTACGCTAATCCAGTTTTTGCGGTTCTTACTGCGCACGTTACAAGATGATTGTCAAGAGACCAGCTCATTGTGGCGAATGAATCATGCTCTCTGGAAATCCATTTGTTGTCATACGTACAACGATTAATCGGTACCTGTTTTATTTTTTTCCTGCACAAAAGTCTTTGCTTCGAGCCTTCGACGTCACGTACGTGTTTTCTGCGATTGCGACGCGAGGAATATGCGTCCGAAAGAATAAGCTGGGTGATCGTTTGAAAAATATTGGATTATTCCGAAATACTGGTACCGGAATTTTTAATATTAATGCGCCATGATTAGCTCGGTGAATCCGTAGAGAGGTTAGTGTCCGGAGAGCACGAGCCGACGCTTATTTCTCTAGATATCCTTGATTGAAACCGGCAAACAACAATTAATATTCGGAATGCGAAATTTATGTGTTTACTGTTTCACGAAAACATTGGGATTCGGTTGAATGGACGAAAAAATGTACAAGCGTGCGATGTCAATAAAGGCGAGAGAGGAGATGCTTTTGAGAACGAAATTATGACTACACACGGAGAGAATTTTTAAGTAATTTTTACTGTGAAATCACAGTAACGCGGTGACAAATGTGCAATTCTTCAGGTTTTTAGGAAATAAATGATAAATTTTCATGGAAATGAATAAAAATTTACTTTTGCGTAACAGAAATTTAAAATATTTTCCAGAATTTTTACTGAAATTAATAGTAAAATTTCATGAAACGTAAAGATTACGACAATAAGTTAAAAAAGTGTTAATATAAATGAAATTTTTCAGTGGAACATTGAGAAATTTGCGTGTTTTCCATAAAAATTTAAAAAAGGAAGCCGAAATTTTCCGTGCGTCCACCGGAATTTTACGTTCTTTATAGTAAAATCAGTTAGGGCTAGGTCGCCTGACCGTACGCGTGAGCTCTATGTGCGAGCGTGCGTATACGTGAACGCAAGCTGTGAGAGTGTGCCTTGTGTATGACGCAGTATGACGAGCACGAACGACGCCGACCCGCGTTGCTTAGCAACAGCGGTACCGCGCATGCGCATTATAGTACGAAGCATGGGCCAAGAAAGCCTCGTGGTCTCGTGCAGTCTAACGTGTTCTACGCAGTTCTACGCAAGAAAACAAAGAAACGTGAAAAGAAACTTCGATAAAGGACGTCTACAATGGTACGGAAAGATGATATGCTAAAATAAGTACCAATCAAGAACACAAATGTTCAGAAACGCGTATATAGAGTATTTATTTAATCATAGGGAATTAATTTTTCGCTAGGGATTTTAGAATTTTCAAGTTTGTCCAGGTTATTTTTACTGTAGAAACTTGGAATTTTTGAGGCAGCCCATTGTTAAAATTCTACATGAGAATGTGTCAGAATTTTTACTGAAAGAAATGTAAATAATTATGCTACTTGCTTAAATTTTTACATGAATGAAAGCAAAATATTAAAAGCTAGTGTCAATTTTTGACTATGTGCACATTTGTCACCGGTTTCAAATTTTTAATGTAATTTTTACGGAGATTTCACCGTAAAAAATACTTAAAAATTCTCTCCGTGCAGGAAAGAACATAAACACGAAGCGATAGCAATAGCGAAGCGAAGCATAGAATGGCAAAGAACTATATGAAGAGAACCATGGAACTATAATCAATAGGATATTTATATTAAACCTTTGAGGTCACACCCTCGGCCTGTAACTTCGTAATCACATGGGGTCCGCGTGACCCCAGCCATGCTTAAACGATTGCCACATCTATTCTAATGCTCCTAATGGCTTATGAAAAATCAGGGTGCTAGTTCGAACCTTCCAGAATGTGGCGTTCTCGGTAGAATGTTGTAATCGGCATTTTAAAATGGGGGAAAAAATGAGGGGGCACCAACATTTTGGGATGATATGACAGTATTATCGCATACTTTGGTGATGTAAACATTTTGTACATAAAATGCCAGATCGCTAAATTTTCATGACTGACTCCATGCTTCAAATTTCAAATAGCCATACAGTAATGGTCGAAGTTGAAAAGCCGCGCGAAAGGTCATTGGTGGCGTCATCGCCTCGCATTACAGCAACGTTCCATTTGAAATGAGGGGCGGTTGAGTAATAATTCGGTAACGGATGAGCACGGTGATCAAAAGTTTGTTTGGGTTTGATTGGTTTCGAGGAATCTTTTGGACCTCAGAATCAGCATCGATTCAAGCAAGCTGGATGCTGATGAAAACAACAAGAATGACCTTCCGCTGAAACGTACAAGGTTGATTAAATTCATTGACGCTTCTCGAAAACCTGAACATCTTCAATCACTGAAGACGGAAGGGCCCTTACAGCTTCTGCGCTTTATTGAAGAGTTCAGCCTAGCTGATTCAGTCCCAAACATCATTGTTATGGAAAAAATCTTCCTCACCGTGGCCATCGGCGTCGCGACTTGCGAGAGATGTTTCTCGAAGTCAAAACTCGTAAAGAAATATCTACGGTTAAGGGCGGGGTAAAGTTAATTCGGCGAAAAAAAGGCATGTTTTTAAGATTTTTTTTGGCGTAACGAATAGTGTTCGTTTAGTGCAAAATTTACATATAATAAAGTAACATTTGAACAACATTCTCCTAAATTTGCATTTCAAAATATTCAAAATTGAGCGAGTGAAAATTAAACCCCGGAGGCGCCTCGAAAAAAAGTTGGTTTGCGGTGTGCACCATAAGTCGCAACAGAATCATCTGAAACAAAAAAATCAAAATGCATTTGTTAAAGGAGATGTTTCTCGAGGTAATGACGGGAGGATTTTTTTTTTTGATTTGTCGATTTTTCGTGGCACTTGGGAGCCAAAAACCCGATTTTCGCTAAAAAAAAATCGGCTAATTTGTTGTTGAAAAATTAGTAATTATTTAAAAAAACAAAAAAGCTCTCGACAATACCTGGTGAATTATGTGAAGAAGTACTGTGCAAAATTTCAAAGCGATTGGTCCAGTAGATTTTGAGTTATCGTGCACACGGACTTCAAATATGACAAGTCTCAGAAAAACGGTTTGAAAAACGCAGAAGAGTTTGGTCGCTTAGCGCTCATTGCACATAAGTTTGAGAACACTTCTCGATTGCATAAAAATCTGAGAAAATTCATGCCTATTAAAGGTACTCAAAAGATTAATTTTGCATAATAATAATTCCAAAATGTTATTAACAAAATGATGAAAAAAAAAATTAGTCAACAAATTTCCCCGCAACCCAATTTTTTTTCGTGATTCGTTCATTTTTCTGAATACGTATGAATTTTTTCAGATTTTTCAATTATCTTTGAATTTTTAGAAATTCAAAATAAAACTCGATGATTTTCTTATACTCACTCAAAGTCGTCGATGCCAGGTCCGTAGAGCAAAAGGCTTCCATCAAGATGATCGAGAGCATCTTTTTGCGTTTGTCTACGCAAAACTCTTTCTTCTTTACTGTCGTGCGCCGCTTGCTCCTCTGCTCTACTAATTCGCAAATCGTCAACTTGTCGGGCACATTCGTGAGAACTTGGCCCTGTACTGATTTGCATCTCTTTCATAAAGGCCAACAAAGCGAAAGAACCTTCATTGCCGCCCAGGTATAAAACCCGGCATGGAGCAATAGACGCTCAAATACTCATAACTTCGTCAATTTTACTCCGATCGACTTGAAATTTTAACACAATATTCTTGATATATTATGCATTCATCTAAAAAAATTTTTTTTAAATGTAAAGAAAACCTTTAATACTTTACCCCGCCCTTAACGATGGGTGACTCTAGATTGAACAATCTGGCGATTTTGTCCATTGAACGAGATCTGACTGATTCGATCGATTTCGAGAGTGCGATCGACGACTTCGCTCGTCAGAAAACACGTAAAATAGTTTTGCAAATATTTTTAACTTCAACCTTCTAGCATAGCCTGTGTCAAAATGCAGATTTTAGTTGATAAAACGTTTTCATGCCAGTTCCTGTGTTGAAATTTTTTATAGCACGGTAAAAATTGGGGCACCGATTTCACGGTCCGCCTTAGGTCCCATCAGCTGGGTATCCATAAAAAAAGGTGGCTTGCATCGCCTAAACGTGGCCAAAAAAATTGAGCAAAGGAAGAAAAAAAATTTTGAATTCTGTGTTGAATCACTGAAAAGTGTTTCGGAGAAAATGTCCATTACATAGGGAACAATGACAATATCAAAGGTTCGAATGATGAAAGGACGATTGTAGGCTGTCGAGCCGTACACACTATGTGCTTGTGAGGATAAACTTTGTCCGTCGTTA
This sequence comes from Ophion costatus, assembly GCA_951751655.1. NCBI lineage: Eukaryota > Metazoa > Arthropoda > Insecta > Hymenoptera > Ichneumonidae > Ophion > Ophion costatus. Next base: position 41,930,775 of record OX632359.1, on the reverse strand, counting down.
CCTGACGGATTTCCCGTTAACTGACAATGAGTCAATATCCGTATTATGGTGCAGATATTGTGGTTGAAACTTTCATCACGAATAAACCCTCGGATGTGCTGTAAATACGAGCTACAAGTGTCATAAGCACGGAAACTATATGACTACAGCAAACGTCCACGACTCGGTTAAATCCACCTACACACGCGGGTATATGTGGATGACGCGCATTCGCTAAACGGAATAAAATATCGAAATCGGATAAGCAGTCTTGGAGGACAACGATAATACCGGCTTGGACAAAGTCGAGAACGCTTTTACATTACAGTCGAAACTCTCCTACTTTTTTTTCCACATGCACTAAATAGGTAGGTGCCAAGGTCCTGGCGCTCCGTCAGGCGCTCGTGCCTGCATTCTTTTCTAGACAGACCTGCTTTATCCTTTTGCAGCTCGAAAATCGTGCTCGTTGCACTTTTTTTCACATTTAAGGAGGTTGGAGCGTTAGCCACACTCCAGGAGTCATTCTTTTTTTAAGGGATTACCCCCACTTGCGATTTTGAAAAAATCGATTTTTTTTATTGCATTTTTTTGAAGTATAAGCATCTGTGAATATGTCCTGAAAATTTCAAGTCGATCCGAACAAAATTGACTGAGATATGAGCGTTGAAAGAGAAGAATCCGTTGTTGAAACGGATCCGAAATTGAAACTTTAAACGCGTCTTTCTCAAAATGGCATTTCTGAAGTCGGTGACCAAGATTACTCGAACACTAATGAACCGATCTTCTTGAAATTTTGCAGGCTTATTTAATACATAAAAATGTAGTCTTTAATTGTTCGATTTTTTTTTCGAAAAAAATGGCCGTTTTATAGCCAAAAAACGGCCGTTTTTTTTCGTTAAAATCGAACCATTAACTTTGACTGTCCGCCATTTTGTGAAAAATGAATATTTTTTAAAATCCTTCGATTAAAGACTAGTTTATACTTATATTTGACTAAATCCATCCGCATTTTTTTTCAGATGATCCACTTCGCCGCAATGTTGGTCACCGCAAACCGTGTATATAAAAACATTATTTCATTGACGGCCATTTGCCACTAAACAATGTAATATTTTTCAATAAAAAAATTACTGAAAGTTCTTCAAGATGTGTTCTTTAAGATGGTATATTGATCGATTAAAAAAGTTTTATAGTTTTCTTTAAAAAAATTCATGAAAAAGGCCTTTTTTTGCGCCACAAGTGGGGGTAACGCCTTAAATGTATGGTATTGGCTACACTATACTGAGTGTTTACGAATTCTTTGACATTTTCTCACCACTAATTTCAACCTGATAGTAACGCGAAAGTTTTTCTTATTTGCGTAATTAAAATATAAAAATATGCTTAATTTTGTCCTTGAATGATATATTCTATGAAAAATGAGTATCGAGAGAATAAACGGTCAACCGCACTTCCGGTTGACCGTCTCCATAAGACGACGTGCTTCGGTGACTCGAAGTTCTCGACGTTGCAGTTTTATTGCAAAAAAACTAAACGGTCAAAATAGCTCAAATTTTGGCAATAGGCGCATAAAGTATTCGTCAAAATCATATAAAAATTTCAAATCCGAAAGTTGGATTCGTAGTAATGATCGTACCTCCTTAAGAAACAAAAATTCACCAACCATTTTTTCACTCAACTGGGCCGCTCCAACCTCCTTAAACGGTTCTTTCATTCTGTTTGCACAGCTGCAAGACTCCTCCGAATGGAACCTGTGGATTTCGAAGAAATTTATTTAAAAAGAAGAAAAGAAAACTTTTTGCCGAATTAATTAATGGCAGACCCGATTTGACAGAAAGCTAACCGGCCTAGAATGCCCGTATAAAATATTTACAACCGTAGGTAATGACTGGGACATCGTCCACCTTCGGTAGGGAAAAAAAATCACACGACGCCACCTCAGCATTGCCGATAATCGGCGGAATGACGCACGAAGCGAATGAAAGATGAATGAGAAAGCGAGAATAAAAAAATTGTTTTTGCCTTACCCAACGTCGCCGGAGGATAATAACGATCGCGCGATATACGCATCATCAGTGGATGATTGTACCAAAAAAGCATTCTGTATAGGCGTTACCAAAACCGCCCGAGAGCTATTAGCCACTTGGACCAGTTTTATCTACGCTGCACACAATGGGACGGCGACAGGCCCGACCCGATCAAGATGACCGAAAACGTATATATTTCACTGGTTTTTTTTTTCAAGCCGGCCTTTCAAGTTTGATCAGCAGAGCGGGATGCACATCGAAATTTTTCCACAGGGAAAAAAAATATGCCTCATCATTATCGTCCAATCGAGAATATTCTCGTTTTTGACAAAGCCAAAAATAAAGCATTTTAAAATTCCGTAGTAATGTTTTTTGAGGCGGTGGAATAAGCAAAAAAAAATTATTCGCCTCGCCGATACTGGTAGGAAAGGGTTCAATTGGGAAGGGTAATACGGAAAAAGCCACAGGGGTCTACGTTGGAAGTCAGGGAATAAAATATATATTATTCGCCTCACGGTGCATACCCCACATGAAGCTTTTTCTCCCTCTAGAACTTTTGAAATGGCTAGGAAGCACTGTCTCGATGCAGTCGAACCTCGATGTAACGAAGATTTGTCCATTCCCTTCGGATAGACACCCGAAGCCTTGATACAACGATATAATCATATACGTTATGATCGAATTGCTAATTGCTTGTAAAAATGCTCTGTCTTAAGGATGTTGAGTCCCTATGAAACATGTTAATTGTTCAATAAATAGCGTCTTAATCGTCATGAAATTTTTACACGACCTCCTGAATACTTCATGTAAAAAAATACCAAATTTTCCGAATTCTATCATCATTACTTCAACCTCCTTAAGGGTTGAAATAAAAAATGATAAGAAATTTCTGAAAATTTGGTATGTTTTTGTATGAAGTATTTAAGAGGTCGTGTTAAAATTTCACGATGATTAGGAAGCTCGTTATTAAAAAATTAACATTTTGTTGAGAACAATTTTTAAAATAAATAAAAAAAAATTTATCAATAAACTTCGTTTTGTTTCCGTTGCTTTCAGTATATTGTAGATATTATAAAATTGAGAGGTCAAAAAAAAATCTTATTGCAAAGTTACATCAGTTTCCATAAAACAACATTTAATTTGTGAATGTTAATTGTTCAATAACGAGCTTCCTAATTGTCGTGAAATTTTTACACGACCTCTGAAATACTTCATACAAAAACATACCAAATTTTCAGAATTTTATCATCATTTGCGATTTGGGACTCGACATCCTTAAACCTTCCTTTCTTTAAAAAAAAATCTCCATATTTATACGACATATATATTTTTTTTAGGAACACCTTAAGGCCTTAGGCCACAGTAACGGCTATAAAAGCATGTCCGAATTTAACATTTTTTTCGCATGAAAAAGTGATTCACTCATAAATTTAGTTACACATCTATTTAGTATGAATATCAAGCTGTTGGAATTTTTTTTTGATGTACAAAACGGCCGACTACTTATATTTTCTTTTATCTTTTTTTAGACGCTCCGCGGCGTGACATTTATTATGTACAATTTTTTACCTAGGACAAAAAACAAAAATTCTCGTCAATCTACATTAGAATACCTCGAGAAGTACGTACGGAACTAAAAAAATATTTTTTTTATTCTAAAGTTGTAGGTATTTGAACGTAACAAATGACTTTTCAGTGAAAATTTTCGTTATAATAAATATAATAATTTCGTTATAATGAAATATAATAATTTTCTTTATAATAAAATGAAAAGTTTTCGATTAATCAGAAATTCCGTACGTGCTTCTCTGCGAAGTGCAATGAGGAACAGAACTTTTAAATTTGAAGTAAATCGAGTGAAAATTGTTGAAGTTATTTGTCACGCCAATTGGAAAAAAGGTGTTTCGAGAAAAACGCGTTTAAAGTTTTACATATAACTCAGGTACTCTATGGCCGTGCCAGAGGTGGGCTTACGTTATATGCTCAAAATCGGTGGAAAGAAAATGCTCTTGCTATGAATCGAATAGTAACTTATTCTTATGATGATAAAGCACCGTTTAAACGAAGAAAAAAAATCGATTTTTTGAAAATTCTACTGTGACCTCACGTCTTAAAAAAAAGATCCCCATATTTATAAGACTAATATATATTTTTTTAAAGAACACTTTAAGGACCATGACTTCGTCATAACGAAACCTCAATATAACGAAAACTCGATATAACGAACTTCCCTCGAGATTCGTTATATCGAGGTTCCACCGTATATGAAAACCCTAAGCATCTCTAAGCTTAGCAACTCTGAATTGGTATTGTGTGCACGTCATATATTCATTGGCCATCGGTACACCCTTAAACTTCGGTTAACTTCGGTTAGCTTCGATTAACTTCGGCCAACTCGGTTAAGGGGTTATTGTGACATTCCGAAAATCAAGGTCATTTGGAAAGAAATAATAATTTTTAAGGGATAAGGAAGATAGGTATACCAGCCCATGGTCATACCCTTATCCATCACAAAGCAAGGTTTATTATTTCTTAATATTATTTATTAACGCCTATTTTATCAACCATTTATTTTAGGACTCTTTTCGTACATTCAAATATTACGATCGGAGCAACTGACCGTGGGTTTCGTCGAGATCATGCCACGTTTTTTTGTTATAGTATTTTCCATTAAGGGTTTAGGCGACTTATTATAAAAAATCAATTTTTGAGGAATGAGAAAGATGATTGGAAAATTGTTAGGATATTTATTTGTATGTACATTGACAAAGTTGTGTAGCTAATTTCATTTTAAAGTATTAATAATTGGAGGAGTCATGAACATTCTCATGAAGGACCTTTGAACGTGACGGGCTCAACGGTGTACTTGATTTTGGCCACTGGGTTGGTCTGAAACTCAAAGGATAGTACTTTCGAATGAGCACCTTTTTGAAAAATCGATCTTTTTGACCTACCCACGTATAAGTTACCCCTTAAAGTTTTACTAGCAGTTCTATCTTTGTAAGCATAAGTTTACCTTCAATCTACGATTCCTGCACCGTACGTTGGACCTTCCTCTTCATTTTGAGATGCCTCAAGCAACTATTAAAGTTTTATTAAATGTTCGAAGTTTTATTAAAGTTTTATTAAATTTTTATTTTTAATGAAATTTTTATTTTTTTATTAAATTTATTAAAGTTTTATCAAATTTTCGAAGCAGTCTAACCTCTTGACTGAAATCTGCAAGAAACGATTTTACATAGTAACACAAATGACGAGAAAAAGTATCGATGAAATAATTGTCGTTGCATGCCAATGATGCAAACTTCAGAACCACGTAGCCTCTAATACCACTCGAATAAATGAACAGTATATCTGCAGTGATATTATTCGTTTTGTTTTCACAAACTATGCAAATTAAGATATGCAGATTAAGACTAGCATCCATGCGTCTATACTATGCAAATCAAGGCCAACGTGTATGCGCCTATACAAAAAACCAACTGTCTCATATATTTCTCTTCTTCGCGCATTGACGTCCTTGGCTTGGGTGGACAAATGCAGCAATACATTGGCTCCGTTTTGGGCTACAAGCACGTCCAACGGGCAGGAATATGAACTGCTCACTAACCTGTCTGGAGGACGTTGCTAATATCAATGTTTTTAAGCATTTCGTATTCGCGAATGAAAACTTGCATAATTATTCCATTGTTTCTACAACTCTGCTTCCACGTTATCTTCGGCTGATTCACTTGGAAATTGTTTAAGGCAGTAGTCTGGTCTAGAAATCCATCGTCTAGAAGACCATTTCTACGAAAGGGAAGAAGAAGCAATCTATGGACCCGGGTTGGTAGATTAACTAGTAAGCATCGATAAGTCAATTAACACGTTAACCCCACTTGTAGCGCAAAAAAAGGCCTTTTTCATGATTTTTTTTAAAGAAAACTACAAAACTTTTTTAATCGATCAATATACCATCTTAAAGAACACATCTTGAAGAACTTTCAGTAATTTTTTTATGGAAAAATATTACATTGTTTAGTGGCAAATGGCCGTCAATGAAATAATGTTTTTATATACACGGTTTGCGGTGACCAACATTGCGGCGAAGTGGATCATCTGAAAAAAAAATGCGGATGGATTTAGTCAAATATAAGTATAAACTAGTCTTTAATCGAAGGATTTTAAAAAATATTCATTTTTCACAAAATGGCGGACAGTCAAAGTTAATGGTTCGATTTTAACGAAAAAAAACGGCCGTTTTTTGGCTATAAAACGGCCATTTTTTTTCGAAAAAAAAATCGAACGATTAAAGGCTACATTTTTATGTATTAAATAAGCCTGCAAAATTTCAAGAAGATCGGTTCATTAGTGTTCGAGTAATTATGGTCACCGACTTCAGAAATGCCATTTTGAGAAAAACGCGTTTAAAGTTTCAATTTCAGTTCTTCAATTCACGGATTCTTCTCTTTCAACGCTCATATCTCAGTCAATTTTGTTCGGATCGACTTGAAATTTTCAGGACATATTCTCAGATACTTATACTTCAAAAAAATGCAATAAAAAAAATCGATTTTTTCAAAATCGCAAGTGGGTGTAACCCCTTAAGAAATGAATTCTCAGTGAAAAATTTCGTTATAACTGCTCATGAAATGAAAAGTTTTCGATTAATCAGAAATTCCGTACGTACGTTTCTGCGAAATGCAATTAGGAACATAACTTTTAAATTTGAAGTAAAACGAATGAAAATTGTTGACGTTATTCGTCACGCCAATTGAAAAAAAGATAACAAAGGAAAATATTAGTAGTCGGCCATTTTGTACATCGAAAAAAAATATATATATATTTTCTAACAGCTCGATATTCATACTAAATAGATGTGTAATTAATTTGATGAGTGAATCACTTTTTCATACGAAAAAAAATGGTCAAATTCGCACATGATTTTATACCCGTTACTGTGGCCTAACCCCTTAACATCATTCTTGAGAGTCGTGGCTTATGTACGAACGTACTTGTCTGCAGTATTTCGCGCCAATATTTAATCGCCTTCTTAGAGGGGGTTCACGAGCAGACGTATATACGGGAAGCCTAATGCATTTTAACAGGTGCCACTTGGCACTGTAACAGGACTACTCCATTGAGCTCATTAATTTTTTACGAGCCTCTTTCCCATTCTCGTTTTTTTTTGCGGCTTGGCTCGGACTCGGCTGCAGCGATACACACACTTATGTGCCTCACAAACACACGTGTACGATGTGCTCGTGCATGCACAGGAAAATCGTCGAGTGAGCGAAGAAAAAGTTAAGTGAACGAGAAAGCAAGAGAAAGAATTGCAAATCTTGATAAGTCGATGGGCGAACTGTAACTACGTTCGAGTCCATTTAGAGAGTATCTGTAATCCCTAATAGTCGTTCATTCACTTTTCCCACATTTTTCATGTCGCCTGTATTACAACTTTCACCCCCCGATAAGGGTGGGTTCCGACAAACGAAAACCGCTCATTATTTTTCCTGGCTTCCTTACCGTTGGTTTACCCGCAACGCCAATAAAAAAAGATGACTATCTTCATTGCGTGGGAGATAGAATTTTTCTCCGACGTTTTCCCTCTTTTAAGGGTGGGTTTCCTTTGACGAAATTCCTCAAAATGTTTTATATGATCTTTTATAGACACCCAGCAGCGGACTGAACAATAAATTGATCGAAAGTCAAACATTAAAAAATTTCGTTGCTTAGCAACGATGCGAACTTGAGACCCATTATTTCTACAACTTCCATCTTCACTTTCAAGCTTCTAACGTTTTTAATCAAGGTTTCCCATAAATATCGGAACTTATCGAAATACCGGTATTCCGGTATTGCGACTTGTTGATACAGAAATAATACCGGTAGTAGTCCAAGCTCTAGTGCCACTCACAAGGAACATCCCTCAGGTGACACCCTTCGATTTCGTTGAAATTTGGATATGTTGTAAAGCACCGAAAAGTAAGCGATACGTATTTTTTTTTATCGGCGGAAAAATGGTTTTAAGGGGTGAAACCACCCCTCGAAAAAAGGCATCTGTAGGGGTAATATAGCAGTTTCACACACAAGGAGCCCACCGATTTTAATAAAACAAAAACGAAAATTCTTCTAATCCGAAGCAATGAAAAATCTACTGTAGTGACATTGAAAAAAAATTAAGGGGTGAACCACCCTAGAGATGCCCTTTTTCGAGGGGTGGTTTCACCCCTTAAAGCCGTTTTTCCGCCGATACAAAAAAATACGTATCGCTTACTTTTCGGTGCTTTATAACATATCCAAATTTCAAGAAGATTGAAGGGTGTCACCTGAGGCAGTTTCTTGTCAGTGCGCAGGCGAAGGGTCAATGAGTCTGGTAACGCAACCCTCTCAATGAGCTTTCCCGAAGGCCCGTTCTAGCTTAAGATCTTAAAAATTCCTTCCCCGCACCCAAGACACAAGATTTACCGAATTTGATCGTCTTACTAGATCCGTTTTCAGGTTGAAATTGACAGGGATTCCTCTATCTAATTTACACGAATATTATACGATAAGAGAATAACCCTATCTCGGTATATATTCTTCGTTCTCGGCTCTTTCCTCCGAGGTCTCGTTGCTCTCGTATCATGCTACACACGAGTCGGATGTCATCAATGACAATTATTGACGATGCAGCAAATGAGCCGCTCTTTAGTCACTGCTCCAACATGACAAACGCTTATCGTGTACTCTTCTCGCGAGTTGCCGTATCGTATCGTACTACAGCGACACTTAAGGGGTCTTCTGACTTTAGACGCTAAAAAAGGCCATTTTCATGCTTTTTTGATAGGTTTATATTATAGATATTGAGATAAAAGTTTTTACACTTAAGGATGTTGAGTCCCTATGAAACATGTTAATATTAATTGTTCAATAAATAGCTTCTTAATCGTCATGAAATTTTTACACGACCTCCGGAATACTTCATGTAAAAACATACCAAATTTTCAGAATTCTATCATCATTACTTCAACCTCCTTAAGGGTTGAAATAAAAAATGATAAGAAAATTCGGAAAATTTGGTATGTTTTTGTATGAAGTATTTAAGAGGTCGTGTTAAAATTTCACGACGATTAGGAAGCTCGTTATTCAAAAATTAACATTTTGTTAAGAACAATTATTAAAAGAAATTTAAAAAAATTTATCAATAAACTTCGTTTTGTTTCCATTGTTTTCAGTATATTGTAGATATTATAAAATTGAGAGGTCAAAAAAACGACTTATTGCAAAGTTACATCAGTTTCCATAAAACAACATTTAATTTGTGAATGTTAATTGTTCAATAACGAGCTTCCTAATTGTCGTGAAATTTTTACACGACCTCTGAAATACTTCATACAAAAACATACAAAATTTTCAGAATTTTATCATCATTTGCGATTTGGGACTCAGCATCCTTAATAACTTTCGGAATACAACAAACATTTTTTCATGTATTTGTGTAACCTAAACAAACTTAAAATGCGTTTTTCTCGAAACAACGTTTTTCGACAGCTTGCTGATAAAACCTTCGAAAGTACTGAACCGATACTTATGAAATTTTAACCACATATTCTTTACAACCACAGCTATAGCGCATACCAAGGATTTTTAACATTTTTGATATTCACTATTTTTTTGCCAAAAGCGGTGAAAAGAACACTTTTTTTGGTTTTTTCGAAAAATATCCGCCATTTTGTTATTCTTGCGTATATAAAAAATCGCATGATATGCGCTGTAGCCATTAAGGCCTTAGGCCACTCTGGAGGCCGAAAAAATTGGCTTTTTGGGAATTTTTTTGCAGAAAAACTACAAAATAAATCGAGATTACAAAAAAGGGTGTTTATCATACATATCAGTGACTGCATACAATCATTTTTTTTAAGTGGTTAATTTCAAAATGGCGACTGTGCAGCGTTTTTGCCATAACGTCTCCGTTTCTCCAGGGTCCACGGCCGGACAAACAGATTCTGTAATTTTTTAATTATAATGAGCCAATGAATTTTTTTCGATAATATATGATAACTGCTATAGAAGTACGTAGGATTTTTTCGATATATCGATTCATGGCCAAACGGCGCACTTCTGAAGTGGAAAGTGTAAAATTTGCCTACAAAATCGTCAGATAATTGTTAACAATAAATGAGCTATGCAATATAAAAAAAAATCCTACGTACTTCCATAGACAATGTATTTTTCAAGATATATTCAACATCTCAAGTGAATCGGTTGAAAATTGTCTGAGTTATGTTTCCGGCCAACGTCAAACGAAGACGTTATCGCAAAAACGTTGCACAGCTGCCATTTTTGAATGAATCGCTTCAAAAGAATTATTGTATACAGTCACTGATATGTATGATAAACACCCATTTTTGTAATCTCGATTTATTTTGTAGTTTTTCTGGAAAAAATCCCCAAAAAGCCTATTTTTTTTGGCCTCTAGAGTGGCCTAAGGCCTTAACATACTGAATCTGAAATCGTTTGATTTTTTTGTTTCGGATGATCCATCTCCGAGACTTCATCAACAGCGCAAGCCTACAATTTTTTGGACATTTTTTTAACTACCATTTTCGTCTATAAATAGACCCAAACAAACCCAAACAATTTTTTTTAATCCCTTTCGAAAGTGTATTTCTTAAGTCTAACGACTTTTATATCAATATCTATAATATAAACCTATAAAAAAATGCATGAAAAAGCCTTTTTTAGCGTCTAAAGTGAGAAAACCCCTTAATCTCTTATCGAAAAATCCACGTGAAGCGCGCACTTTCGACATTTCGATACGATTAACTACGGACATACGTCTGGTGAAAGTACCGAATTCCGTATGCACTTGAATATTGATAAATTTTATTTTATTTACGACCTGTTTATTGGCGATTAAATTCACAAAAAAGAACACCTCCTTGTCGCGAAGGCTTGTAAATGTGGATAATTTACGAAACGGGCTCAATGACGGTCGAGCGTTTCTTGTTCTTTCCGTTATCGTCAGATATTTGTCCCTTATCGCGTCTGCATTGCGGGCAGATTTCAAGTTGTCCATTGTGGCGATACCCGAGACCCGGATATCGACAGTTGACGTTTGCATCGTTGGAACGCAACGGAAATTAATATTTGTGAATTCCGTTCATTTATTGCGGCAAACTTTGCTCAAAAATATCCTCCAACCATTTTTCAAGACATTTGTTCAGCGATCTACAGTATAAATGTTTAAAAGCAAGATTTTCTATAACAATAAAAGAATCGAAAATAAAATGTAAAGAAGAGCTTTCGTGGCGTTCCAACGATGCAAACTCCAACAGCATAACATCTATGGCTCCATTGTTCAGGATATCTGCCTGATGATATAAATACCCAATTGTCTGTAAATTTCAAAACGCAGGCAACACACGGTGAAAGTCACCGTAAACAATGAAGACCCGGACGAAAGATCGCCTGCGGGTTTTTGCTCATTCTCGATTGCTCAGTTTTTACCACTCAATTTTCGACCTTGGACAACCGTCCCAAATACGTGTTCCCACAACAAAAAACAGTGAAGGTGGAATTGGCTGGCTATGCCGGCAGACTAGTTGAGACGTTTTTTTGTTGTCGAATTCTCGGCTCTGGAATTTATTCAGTGAAAAGACCACAAGAATCAAATCGATGCACTCTTTTCGAAGAGTCGAAGTTTCGACGATATTTTTTCGTGACATTTTCGGGTGACACGTTTTTGGCAGTATGATTATATGGTGATCGTTATCTTTATTATTCTCGTTTTTATGATTATTTGTGACGTTGAAGTTTGCATCGTTGGAATGCAACGATTTCCTTTTGTTCTTTTTTCATTTCTTCATTTTTATGCTCTTTCGAAGCCTTCGTTTTTTTTGCAAATTGAAACTGCAAATCTCTGATAAGAATACGCGATAACGTTTGGGTAATTTTCACACAAACAAATTCACGATGTTGAAGTTTGCATCGTTGGAACGCAACGAAAATTCATTTTTATTATTTTATTGCCACATTGTCATTATCATCCGAAAATGTCTCTTACATATTTGGACTTCGGATCACTGATAAGGACCCTGAAAAAAGTTTGAGTGTTTCTGGTGGTCCGTATTTGCCAAAAAAAATGGGCTACGGCACCTTCGTTGGGTTCCAACGATGTCAACTTCAGTATCATAAAAATTCAAACAATTAAGGAGGTTGCCGCGTTGGCACAATCCAAGGTTTTAACGAAATAAAAATATATGTCGTTGTTTAGACTATACTGAGGCTTTACGATTTTTATGACATTTTTTTCACCACAAAATACCAGAGATAAAAAATAGTTTAGATGGGCAAGACGTTCGCGTTACGGGCGATGTAATTTTTTTTGGCTATTTTGCACCAAGATAAACCATTTCTAACAACGGATTAACGCAAACTAAATCTTTGTAAACATTTAGGGGAAAAAACCCATCTTGCCCATCGTAAGCCATATATATATTCAATAATGTATCATGAAGGTTCGATAAAATATTACGAATCTTAGCTGGTGAATGGAGAGCATTGCGGCCTACCTCAATGTCCGCAAAGTTGCCGTATTTCGGCAACACTTCATATTAATTAATGCTAATAATAAATAATTCCCGAACATAAATATAAATAGGCATAATTATAACGAGGTTCAAGTGTGCATCGTTTGAATGCAATGAAAATGAATATTTCTGAATTCCTTGAATTTATTTTGGCAGATTTTGCGTACAAAATTCTGTCAACCATTTAAAAAAATATTTATTTACCGATCCGCAATATAGATCTATGAAAACAAACTTTTATTATAATGAAATAAGAGGACTCCGGTTGGGCACGAGAACCGAACAGACGCGTTGTAAGATCGCTCGCGAATATCGGAAAGTTTGAGTGCAAAACGGCCGGAATAAAATCAAGAGAGTGGTTGAGGAGTAAGGTGTGAAGCAGTGGAAATCAAGGAGATAATGGGTTCAGTGGAAAACAGTGAAATGGGAGAGATAACGAGAAATAAAAATTGCGAGAGTGAAGAAGAGGTTAGGTCTGATGATGGAGGAGGGGCGAGGGGGACCAACGAAAGCGGAAACGCGGTGGAAGAACGGGAGCAGCAGCGCCGTGAGAATGGAAGGAACCCTGTAGAGATGTCGATCGGTAAAGAAGGATGCGTCACAATATCGGCGGGGAAGAGAAAGAGAGGGCGCCCAAAAAAGAAGGAGACGACACGAGACGTGAGAGAGTTCTTTATGGCAACACGACCGGCGGAGGGAGGGGGCGACGCAGCATCACCGCCGGTGAAAAAGCACAAAAACATCGGCAACGAAGAAGAAAGGGGGGAGGAGACAGAGCAGAATGGAGGAAAAGGGGAAAAGGAGGATAATGGAAAAGGGAGAAATGAGGAAGAAGAGGATGAAGGTGAAGAAGAGGAAGAAGAGGGAGATGCGCAATCTGAGTGCGAAAAGGAATCTGATCCCAATGACGGGGTGTATACGTGGACGAAGGGAATTGAGGAGGCAGAGTGGCGGATGAGGAGGGTGACGCGAAACAGCGTGGCAGAATCTGAGAGAAGGATGAAACAATGGTGGAGGAAGGAATTACAGAGAATAAAGGATGAGTGGGAGGCAGATGGAGAGGATCAGTGTGAGCAATGTGAGGACAGAAGTCGAGAGATAGACGAACACAAAAAAGAGGTGGCGGAGCTGAAAAGAAAAGCAGAGCAGGATAAGAGGCTGTGGCAGGAGGAGCGACGAACCCTGCTAAATGTGATAAACAAGCTCGAAGGAGGGAAGTTCGGAAAAGAAAAAAGAGAAACAATGGGGTGGGTGAACGAAACCGAGGCACACGCAGGAGGAAGGGCTAAGGCGACAACAGAAAGAGTTTTTGAGGAAAAAGCAAGGACGAATACAAGGTCTGGTCATGGAAAACAAACGGAGAAGTGGAGGAATTATGAGGAGGAAGAGCGTGAAAGGGATGGGGCCGAAGAAGGTTGGAGAGTAGTCAGAAATGCGAGGAGAGAAAAAAAAAGATCGGACGAAAATAACAATGCCATGGAGGAGGATGAATGCGAACATCGAATGAACATCTTGCAGCGGAAGCCCTTGGCGATAAGCGAACGGGAGTGGAAAGAGGAAAAGAATAGAAGAGAAAACAGAAGAAACAACATAAATGTTGCTTTCCATGCGGAGACGGGAGCAGAAAAAGATAAGGTGATGGAGAAGGTTGAAGAAAGATGTAACACAAATTTAAGAGGAAAAACAGTGATTAAGTTTTCGGGAAAGGGAACGGTGGTGATGAAGTTTAAAAACTGGTCCGATAAGCTAGAAATCCTCAAAAAAAGTAAGGGGCTGAAAGGAACGGACATATGGATCAACGATGACCTGACAAGAAGGGAGAAAGACGTACAAAAATGGCTAAGGGATGTGGCGAAACACGAGAGGAAATATGGAAAACATGCAGAGGTGAAATACATGAAAATATGGTTGGAAGGAGCATGGTGGAGATGGAACGAGGGGAGAGGAGACATCGAAAGAATGGGCGTCGACGATGGATGGCGGCAGCCTTTTCGGAACGACCGGGGAGGAAGGCGTTGAAGTTTGCGGACTAGAAGAAAATGGAAGAAAGAAGAGAGAAGACATTGAGCGAAAGGGAAAAGGAGCTGAGGGAAAGAGCGACTTTAAGATAATTTTATGGAATATAGCGGGTATATTTAAAATTGGAGAAGCGTGGGGATTTCTAGAAGAAGCGGATTTGGTAATTTTACAAGAAACGTGGGTGGAAAAAAAGGGAGAGATGAAAAGCAAGTTAAAAATGAGTGAAAAATTTAAATGGTGGTTCAAAGCAGCTCACAGGGAAGCAGGAATAAAAAAGGGAAGGGCAAAAGGGGGACAGGCGGTCGGGATAAAAAAAGGATGGGCAGAGGAATGGGAAATAAGGGAATGGGAATTTGGTTTAATAATGGATAAACATAAAATAAAGGAAAAAACCGCAATAATTTCAGTATATAATAACGTCGGTGTACAAAAGATAGAAAAAAAGTTGAGAGAAGTAATAAATGAGGAGGCAGAGAATAAGGATAGAGTATTGATTGTGGGGGACATGAATGCAAGGATAGGGGGGATGCAAGCAATAAATGAGGGAGGAGAGGAAGGGGAGGGAGTAGAAATAAGAAGATCTCAAGACAAAATATTGAATTCAGAAGGAAGAAAAATGTTAAGCATGTGCGAAGACTTAGGATTGAAAGTGATGAACGGCAGGGTGTCAGGGGACAGAGAGGGCAAAGTAACCTTCGTAGGCGGGGGCAAAGAATGCTGTGGATCGGTAATAGATTACATAATGGTATTAGATAGGGGAGGAACAGATGAAATCGAATGGATGGAGGTGGTGGGTAGAATAGAATCCGACCACTTACCAATATGTGTAACATGGGAGGAGAATAAGAAAATAGACAAAGGGAAAAAGGAGGTGGAGGCACAAGCTAGCGAAAAACTAGTATGGGCTGAAGAAAAGGCGGAGAGGTATCTGGAAGAAATCCAAAAAGGAAAGAGAATAGAAGAAGGGAAAGAGAGTTGGGAGGGGGTGAAAGAAAAAATTTGGAGAGCGGCAGAAAAGGCGGGGTTAAGAAGAAAGGGTAAAAAATTAAAGAGAGACAAAGCACTGCCGGTGTGGTTTAACGATAAATGCAAAAAGCAGAGGCATATGGTGTGGAGAAAATTAAAGGCGTTCAGAAAACAAAGAAGCGTAGACAAGAAAAAAGAGCTGGTAGAAGAAAGAGGAAAAATGAAAAAAATATATAAAGAGGCAAAAGAGGAATGGCGAAACAAAATATGGGAAGAGGTTGGAAAGGCAAAAGATCTGGCGAGATGGTGGAAAGCCATTAATAGATTTAGGAATAATGGGAGAGGAGCATATAGGAGTGAAATAACCAAGGAGGAATGGAAAGAGCACTATGAAAGATTGCTGAACGGAGATGACCAAGAAAAAGAAGGCGTGGGAGGGAGCTGGGAAGGGGGAGAGAGAGAAATCAGTGAAGTGGAAAGGGAAGAAAAGAAGGAATTTTATGCTCCGTTTAGGATGCAAGAAATGGAAGGGGCTCTGAAAAAAATGAAAAACGGCAAAGCGGCGGGGGAGGATGGAATCTGTGCTGAGTTTTTGAAGGCGCTTCCAAGGGAAGAAAAGGAGGAACTGAAGGAAGCCTTAAACAAAATGTGGATGGAAGGAGTAATAGCAAGGGGATGGGAAACTGCGAGGATAGTGCCAATATATAAAGAGGGAGAGAGGGACAAGGCAGAAAATTATCGGGGGGTATCACTCTTGGACGTAGGATATAAGCTATTAACAAAAATGATGACAGAGAGATTAAGTATATGGATTGAGAAGAACAAAAAATTAAAGGAGAGTCAGGCAGGGTTCAGGAAAGGGAGAGGAACGAGGGATCAAATATTTACGCTGAATGCGGTAATTAATAACAAATTAAAGGTGAAAGGTGGTAAGTTATACGTCGCGTTCATAGATTTTAAGGCAGCATTTGATCGAGTGAACAGGGAGATAATGATGAAGAAATTAAGAGAGAAAGGAATTGAGGGGCGAATGTTAGAGACAATAAAGACCATTTACAAGGACACAAGGGCAGAAGTGCAAGCAGGTGGAATAATTTCGGAGAGTTTTAGAACGGGGAAGGGAGTAAGACAGGGGTGCGCTTTAAGCGCGGTCCTATTTGATATTTATGTTGATGATTTGGAGGATATGTGGATGAGAAGAAATGAGGGCGGGGCAGTAGTTGGGAGGGAAAAAATCTTTGCAATTAAATATGCCGATGATGTAGCGGCAATAGCAGAGACAATTGAAGGTTTAAGAAGTATATTGAAGGACCTTGAAAAATGGGCGGAAAAAAATAGAATGGAAATAAACGCTAAAAAAACCAAAATAATGATATTCAGGAATGGGGGTAAAGGTAAAAAGAACGAAGAATGGGAGATTAAGGGGGAAAAGATTCAGATAGTTAAGGAGTTTAAATACTTAGGATATTGGTTTACTGCGAAAAATTCAAACTGGGTTCATAGTAAAAGAACGGCGGGGAAAGCGCAAAAAGCGACAAATATGGTATGGGGGATATGGAAAAGAGCGGGAAGAGATATGATGGAGGAGAGACTCTATTTGCTGGAATCAATAGTAAAATCAGCAGTGATGTATGGAGTGGAGATTTGGGGATTGGGGGAAATTGAAGCCTATAAAAGAATACAGAGCAGGTTTTGTAAAATGGCGCTAGGGGTACACAGAACGACCCCTAATTACATTTGGAGGAGAGAGTTGGGAGTGCCAACATTGGAATACATAATTAGAGAAAGGGCTCTGAGATATTTGAAAGAGGTTGTGAAGATGGGGGAGTCGAGATGGCCAAAAATATGTTTGCGAGAGGAGCTAAGAGCGATTGAGAATGGAACCCCCTCGAAGTGGGGAAAGGATTTAAAAAAAGTATTAATGGAAATGGGAATTGAGGATCTAGTAGGGATGATAAGAGAGGAGACAGACGAGGGCGAACTAGAAAAAAAGGTGAATGAAGGATTAGAAAACCTAAAGAAAAAAATACTGGAGGAGGAAGAAGAAAGAGTACAAAAATCATCATACAATAGTTTATACAAGTACTTAGTGGAGAACGAAGAAAGCCCATGGAAATACTGGAAGGAGGAAGGAGTGAAGGGTAGGGAGAAAGAATTGTGGGCAAGAATAAGATGTGGAAATGTATGGAGGGCGGGAAAGAAGGGGGAGAAAAATTGGCGGTGTAGGATTTGTGAGGAGAAATTTGAGACGGTGGAGCACCTCCTAATTTGCAAAAAAGGCTGGGAAATGATGCCAAAAGAGGCAAGAAAAGAAGCGGAGGAGTGGATACAAGGAGTTGACGAGGTTGCGATAAAGGGGGAGATCATTAATATGTTAAGCGGGAAAATAAATGTGGGAATTTGCCGCTACTTCAAAGAAATAGAGGCATTATGTGCAAAAATGAAAAAAGAGGAAAAAGATGAGAGCGACAGCGATCAGTAGTGGTTAGGATATAGGTTAGAATTTTAGACGTAAGTTGATGGGTGTAAGTTCGTGAATGAGATTGATTGTAAGAAAAGAGACTTTGTAAAAAACTTTATAACAAGTTGTGCAAATAAAACTCTATTATATATATATATAATGAAATAAGAAAAATAAAATGTAAAGATGAACTTTCGTTGTATTCTGATGCAAAGTTCAGAACCAGATAATTATCAATTGCTCAAAATTTCATTTCGATTTGTATAAAACATTCACTGGCACAGTTTTTTCATTATAACCATCGATAGTGTCATACTTTTGTCGAGTAGCAACAAAAGTTTTTCTTATTTTTGCAATAAAAATATTAAAATGCATAATTTTGCCCTTCAATAATATATTTTACGAAAAATTAGCATCTACGGAATAAATCTGTACCTCGTATGCATTTTTTTGACGTTCGTTGAAAGAAAAATCATAAAGCATCACTTGACTCAATTTATCCGCACCATCCTCCTTAATAAGAACTGCTTTTCCTTGCATTTCAACGATGCAAACTTCATGATTATAATTTAATACTGCTGACATAAAATCTTATTGTTTATAATATCATTGTTGCATTTTAAATTGAAGTATTTCAACGATGCAAACTTCATGATTATAATTTAATACTGCTGACATAAAGTATTATTATTTATAATATCTTTGTTGCATTTTAAATTGAAGTACACTTCATCGTCTCAGTTCGACTCCCGGTGATTTTGCCTCACGAATTATCTTCAATAGAAGATCGTTAAACGAGAGGACAAAGGTGAACCGAAGGAGCTGATAAAATCGATGAATGAAATACCGTCGTAGAGTTCCACCACGAATTCTTGCAGGCGGCTACATGCATTTAGTTGTCGGCTCATACGTATGGGCACGACATACGTGATAAAGTGACCGGTTGGGTACGCTTCGCCCAATGAACGTCTAATCTAGACCCATTAGAAACAATACGTTACGTGAACAACGACGAAAGCTGTGCTCCCCACTCGGCCGAGAGCGCAGAAATTGTCCGTCACTCCCCTTCGTCATAAAAAAAAGTGCGCAAGCTTCAATGATTTTTTGTAGGTCAATACACTTTGCAATTGCATTCTTTTTTTTTCATTCTTTTCAATCCAAATTTTGAGCACATCTTTAAAATAACATTCCGAAGTGAAATACGCACGGGATTTGCCATGAGTTAATTATAGCATCTGTTATTAACAAATGATTGTCCTTCTTTTCTGTCAAAAACTGAGTATTTACTTTAAATGCTTGCCAATTGCACAAAAATTCATATTTTCAACATTCCCTACTAGCTATATTCATGAAAATCAAGAGAATTTTTTGTATTTTTTTCCAAAGTCAAATTTGCGTCACACTGCGTATTTTTAATGCGTAATTTTAATTTTAATTTAATAGTTTTATGATATACAATTTTTTTTATTCACCTGAAGATATGACTAATAACATCCTTGAATATTATTATCCCCTTACTTGTCCTTGCACCAAAAAAAAAATCGCGAAAAGACACTTAATTTTAGACGTTTACGTGTAAGTCCTCAATTCAGTTACGACAGCTGACGTTCAAGCACCGATCGTAGGAATGCAACGATTTTTTTAAAATTTTTTCCTATGCTTTTCCAAAGTCCTATTTTTTCGCAAATTTCTGATAAAAATACATTAAAACCTTCGGCGATTGTCGGAGTCGAAAAATAAAAAAGAATTAATTCTCGTTGCATTCCAATGATGCAACCTTCGTTATTTAAAAAATCGCGAAAAATCGCTGGATTTTAGACGTTTACGGTGGTGTTTGGTACATTGCGTGTTTGAAAAATAGAAGATTCGGAGATTCGGGAGAAAATGACATTTTGTCGACTCAATTTTGGGTTGACGGTGTCTTTTGAAACGACTGCCTCATTTTTAAAAGATGCTCTTCGCTCTTTGAAGATCTTTTAAAGATGCTCTTTTAAAGATCTTTTTAAGATGCTCTTTTTAAGATCTTTTTAAGATTTTTTTAAAAATCTTTTAAAGATCTTCTTAAGAAAATTTAAATTTTAAGAAAATTTTAAGAGAATTTTAAGAAAATTTAAAGATCTTTTTAAGGCGTTACCCCCACTTGTAGCGCAAAAAAAGGCCTTTTTCATGAATTTTTTTAAAGACAACTACAAAACTTTTTTAATCGATCAATATACCATCTTAAAGAACACATCTTGAAGAACTTTCAGTAATTTTTTTATTGAAAAATATTACATTGTTTAGTGGCAAATGGCCGTCAATAAAATAATGTTTTTATATACACGGTTTGCGGTGACCAACTGCGGCGAAGTGGATCATCTGAAAAAAAAATGCGGATGGATTTAGTCAAATATAAGTATAAACTAGTCTTTAATCGAAGGATTTTAAAAAATATTCATTTTTCACAAAATGGCGGACAGTCAAAGTTAATGGTTCGATTTTAACGAAAAAAAACGACCGTTTTTTTGGCTATAAAACGGCCATTTTTTTTTCGAAAAAAAAAATCGAACGATTAACGACTACATTTTTATGTATTAAATAAGCCTGCAAAATTTCAAGAAGATCGGTTCATTAGTGTTCGAGTAATCTTGGTCACCGACTTCAGAAATGCCATTTTGAGAAAAACGCGTTTAAAGTTTCAATTAGCGGGTCGTTTACACAACGGATTCTTCTCTTTCAACGCTCATATCTCAGTCAATTTTGTTCGGATCGACTTGAAATTTTCAGGAAATATTCTCAGATACTTATACTTCAAAAAAATGCAATAAAAAAAATCGATTTTTTCAAAATCGCAAGTCGGGGTAACCCCTTAAAGATGCTCTTCGCTCTTTAAAGATCTTTTAAAGATGCTCTTTTAAAGATCTTTTAAAGACGCTCTTTTAAAGATCTTTTTAAGATGCTCTTTTTAAGATCTTTTTAAAGATCTTTTTAAGATCTTTTTAAAGATCTTCTTAAGATCTTTTTAAAGATCTTTTTAAGATCTTTTTAAGAAAATTTAAATTTTAAGAAAATTTTAGGAAAATTTAAAGATCTTTTAAAGACGCTCTTTTAAAGATCTTTTTAAGATGCTCGTTTTAAGATCTTTTTAAAGATCTTTTTAAGATCTTTTTAAGAAAATTTAAATTTTAAGAAAATTTTAGGAAAATTTAAAGATCTTTTAAAGAAAATTTAAAGATCTTCTATAGAAAATTTAAAGATCTTTTAAAGAAAATTTAAAGATCTTTTTATAGAAAATTTAAAGATCTTTTTAAGATCTTTTTAAGATGCTCTGTTTAAGATCTTTTTAAGATGCTCTGTTTAAGATCTTTTAAAGATGCTCTTCGCTCTTTAAAAGATACTCCCTCATTTTTAAAAGATGCTCTTGGCTTTTTTTTCCTTCTGTGACGAGGAGTTTTTTGTCCAGCATGTCCGGGCGAACGAAGGAAGCTCCTGGTTCTGTTGAATCCGAAAAGCGGACCGGGCAGAGGTCGCGAAACGTTCCAACGTAGAGTTCATCCAATCCTCTCGGAGGCTGAGAAACCCTACGACGTCCACATCACGAAATACTCGAACTACGCCCGAGAGTTCGTTCGTACGAGGGACATATATCAGTGGAGCGGTCTGCTGATGGTTGGTGGCGACGGCATAGTCTTTGAAGTCGTCAATGGTTTGCTCGAGCGACCGGATTGGGAGAGGGCACTGCGGGAGGTTCCGCTCGGGGTTATTCCATGCGGATCCGGCAATGGGCTCGCCAAATCCATCGCCCATGCGAAACAGTAAGACGACACTTCTTTTAAACCAACCCTCCATTCGAGACTTTACGATCCCGGCAAATTGAACTTCACGATCCCAGCAGATTTAATCGAAAGTCAGTTGAATTCAACTTACTTTCATTCGCCTCTTCATTTTGCATGAATCATTCTTATTCTTCCAGCATGTCCACTGTTATTGTCTCATTATTAGTTGGATTTTAAGGATGATGAGTCCCTATGAAACATGTTGATGTTAATTGTTCAATAAATAGCTTCTCAATCGTCATGAAAATTTTACACGACCTCCTGAATACTTCGTGTAAAAACATACCAAATTTTCCGAATTCTATCATCATTACTTCAACCTCCTTAAGGGTTGAAATAAAAAATGATAAGAAAATTCGGAAAATTTGGTATGTTTTTGTATGAAGTATTTAAGAGGTCGTGTTAAAATTTCACGACGATTAGGAAGCTCGTTATTAAAAAAATTAACATTTTGTTAAGAACAATTTTTTAAAGAAATAGAAAAAATTTTATCAATAAACTTCGTTTTGTTTCCGTTGCTTTCAGTATATTGTAGATATTATAAAATTGAGAGGTCAAAAAACAAACTTATTGCAAAGTTACATCAGTTTCCATAAAACAACATTTAATTTGTGAATGTTAATTGTTCAATAACGGGCTTCCTAATTGTCGTAAAATTTTTACACGACCTCTGAAATACTTCATACAAAAACATACCAATTTTTCCGAATTTTATCATCATTTGCGATTTCGGACTCAACATCCTCAACATCTACATATGATGCTGAGGATTTCGCAGGCAAATTCTTAAATCCCTGTTATGTCATGTACGTCGACGAGTTTGTAGTTATTTTTTTATACTTTTTTTTTCCGCATCCCAGAAAAATATTTCCGAAAAGTGGAGCATTTGGATGGGGCAGTGAAATCCTGGTAAAGGCTATAAAAAAAAATTCCTTCGTCCCAGTTAGCGCGAGCCACCGAAGTCCCTAGTGAACTTCTTCCCTTCCTCTCTCGGTTCTTGAAACTCTTCGGTTTGAAAATTCGCGATAATTCATCAAAATAGCGATCGATGAGTAATGCCGAGTAAAATTTTTGCGGCTACTGTAAAATAATTAGTCTCTCAATAAAATATTTAAAAAAGCGTTGTTTAAGGGGTCTTCTCACTTTAGACGCTAAATAAGGCTACTTTCGTGAATTTTTCGACAGGTTCATATTATAGATATTGATACAAAAGTCGCTACACTTAATAAATACACTTGCGAAATGCATTTTTTTTAAAATATTTATTTAAGTCACTATTTATAGACGAAAATGGTAGTTAAAAAATGTCCTAAAAAATTGTAGGGCTGCGCTGTTGATGAAATAATCGGAGATGGATCATCCGAAACAAAAAAATCAAACGGTTTTGGATTCTGTATGTTAATGGCTGTAGCGCATATCATACGATTTTTTATATATGCAAAAATAACAAAATGGCGGACATTTTTTAAAACAACAAAAAAAACGTGTTTTTTTCACCGTTTTTGGCAAAAAAAAATAGTAAATATTAAAATTGACAAAAAAAATCCTTGATATGCGCTATGGCTATAGTAAAGGACATGTGGTTTAAATTTCATAAGGATCGGTTCAGTAGTTTCGAAAGATTTTTTCAACAAGCCGTCGGAAAATGTTTCGAGAAAAACGCGTTTAAAGTTTGTTTGGGTTACATAAATACATTTAAAAAAAATTTCTATGTATTTCGAAAGTGTATTTATTAAGTGTAACAATTTTTACATCAATATCCATAATATAAACCTATAAAAAAAATTCATAAAAATAGCCTTTTTCTGGTCAGGAAAGCAATTGCATTTTTATTAAAGATTATTATTATCAGCGCGGTCTGATGCGCACTTGACTGTTTTTTACGGTGTTGAAGTTTGCATTGTTGGAATACATCTAAAAAAAATTGATTCTGTTGCCCAATTTTTTTTCGGCCCTGAGACTACGAAAATTACTCAAATATTGTTGAAGATCCTTATATATGTTTATAATCTGAAACGGCAAGAAAAGATGCTGGATAATAATGGAACGTAAAAAGATTTCAGGCGTTACCCCCACTTGCAGCGCAAAAAAAAGGCCTTTTTCATGAATTTTTTTAAAGAAAACAACAAAACTTCTTTAATCGATCAATATACCATCTTAAAGAACACATCTTGAAGAACTTTCAGTAATTTTTTTATTGAAAAATATTACATCGTTTAGTGGCAAATGGCCGTCAATGAAATAATGTTTTTATATACACGGTTTGCGGTGACCAACATTGCGGCGAAGTGGATCATCTGAAAAAAAAATGCGGATGGATTTAGTCAAATATAAGTATAAACTAGTCTTTAATCGAAGGATTTTAAAAAATATTCATTTTTCACAAAATGGCGGACAGTCAAAGTTAATGGTTCGATTTTAACGAAAAAAACGGCCGTTTTTTGGCTATAAAACGGCCATTTTTTTCGAAAAAAAAAAATCGAACGATTAAAGACTACATTTTTATGTATTAAATAAGCCTGCAAAATTTCAAGAAGATCGGTTCATTAGTGTTCGAGTAATCTTGGTCACCGACTTCAGAAATGCCATTTTGAGAAAAACGCCTTTAAAGTTTCAATTAGCCGGTCGTTTACACAACGGATTCTTCTCTTTCAACGCCCATATCTCAGTCAATTTTGTTCGGATCGACTTGAAATTTCCAGGACATATTCTCAGATACGTAAACTTCAAAAAAATGCAATAAAAAAAATCGATTTTTTCAAAATCGCAAGTGGGGGTAACCCCTTAAAAAAAAACAAAACAAAAATATCGTTGCATTCCAACGATGCAAAGAAATGTCATTTTTCTCCAATTTTTTCAATAAGTTGAAAAATCCTTGTGTTTCAACGATGTTTCATTGATTATCGATGTTTCGCAGAGAACCGTTCGACCACAATCCGATGCTGATCAGTACACTTTCGGTGGTGAGATGCAAAAAAGCTCCGATGGATCTGATTCGAGTTGAAACGCGGAGCCAGATAGTCTTCTCGTTTCTATCCGTCGGATGGGGACTACTGGCGGACATAGACATCGAGAGCGAAAGGCTTAGAGCCATCGGCGGTCAACGGTTTACCATTTGGAGCGTTGCCAGAGTTATAGGACTGCGAACCTACAAGGGCAAAGTCTCGTATCGTCCGTACGAAAAGTTGCCACCCTCCTCGGAGAACAGTCCGCCCAATGTGATTTACAAGGATGACATAAAAAACGATGAGGTGATCATCCCACACGCCAAGAGTTTCGGTGACCAGTTGGATAAGTACGCATTTACTTTTCCCTCGGAAATGACTTACTTCTAAATATCGACCAAAACGGAGTCTTGTGGAAAGAAATTGCCCTTATCATTGAAGGGGATAAAACGATTAAAGGAGTTCGTACAGTGACGGACCAACAATCGGTGGACGCTGGGAATTAGATGAAAGAAGGGACTGTGTAAATGAAAAGAAAATTTATGTCACAAATCACTAGAAAAGTTGGCAGGTGTATTTAATTCCTCTCGCCTGGTCTGAAAAACAACAGAATTTATTTTTGAATTCCATCGTACCAGCTGTCATCCGACGGCCATTTTTTTTATCCGTTACTGTCTTATTAATTGTTAGAAACGCCATTTGTTCACGTCAATAATCGTGAATATGTTTCAAAGATTGTTTCGTTCATCTGACGAGAAATATTTTTCGAACCGGTTCCGCCAGACTACAGCGAATACGACACGAATAATTATAAATTTAATTTTCGCATGCACATAGAGAAAAGCTGTGTCATCGTGAATTTCTTCTCGAGATTTCAATGCAAACGGGTCCAAGTTGCTCCGAAAGGTCGAAGAAACAGCGTTTACAAAAAACGGCCGCATATATTTGTGGATCGATTTTTTTTCGTAACTGCAAAAACTGCTGAATTATTGGTGATGCCTTTCCGAATTGAAGGCTTTTTTAAGGAAATACGATCATTGCTACGAATCCAACTTTCGGATTTGACATTTTTATATGATTTTGGCGAATACTTTATGCGCCTATTGCCAAAATTTGGGCTGTTTTGACCGTTTAGCTTTTTCGCAATAAAACCGCAAAGTCGAGCACGTTGAGTTACCGAAGCACGTCGTCTTATGGAGACGGTCGACCAGAAGCGCGGTGATGGTGGTTTTTCTGCTCACGTATCCAACTGAATCCGTTGGAAAACTGAAATTCGATAGATTAGATACATTAGATATATAGATACTAGATTAGATATATTTTTGACCCCGTGGAAGTAATCGTACCTCCTTGAATAAAAAATCGACGCAATGGTGGTGGTTTGAAAAAAAAGTATCGATTTTGGCATATTTAAAAAAATGGAGATAAAAAAAAGATTATATAGCAAGAATAAACAATGGCGTAAAGAATGTTGTGCCAAAATTTGAGACGAATAGCATGAAAACTCTTTCTTTGAGAGTGCACGCCGTTTCGAAAAACGACATTTCGAGGAACAAGCGTTTGAAGTTTCGAGTGCGGAATTTTCATATGAATTGTCTACTCGCGTTTATATAAGTATAGAAACAGCATGTTCATAACCGTCTGTACTATCGGAAAGTGCAAAAACAGATCGATTTTTTGCCAATTTTACACTGTGACGATCCCTCAAGAGTGTTTGAACTTTCAATGAAACCTTTTCACGTAGTAACTTTCCTCAAAATTTGTTATCCTCGACTAACTTCGTTTGCAAATAAATGCAGTATTATCGAAAAGATTCCAGACACTATCTAAATATCTCAAAAAGTCGTTGCCAACCCGTATTCGAATAATATGCCAAAAACAAAGTAAGTCACGTAAGTAGCTTCCTAATATTTCATTCCGTAAATGTTCGCCCATTTTGGGAGGTCGCGAACGTGAACCCCCTATGAAAAAAAAACAAAAATACACTGTCAAAAAATAAAGGGACTGCGATTGAAAATTGATATGACGCGAATAGAATATAACTTTTGATCAAATTCTTTAGATATGTAAGTAGGGGAAGTCGGGGCAAAATGATAACGCTAAGATCATGTTCAAATAAAACAATACATATATGCGTCAGTCAGCTTTAATTATTTTTCAAACTAATCGACATTTATTAATCGTTTAATTTTGGAAGCAAAAAAATTTGACGGTTAACGAATCAACAAAAAATCACGCAATAACCTCGAAAATTTCTGACAAACCGTTCTTATTATATTAATAATTAGTACTTTCATCGTGTTTACCTATCTGTCTCTAATCAATATCAGCAACTCAAATAAACTGAAACGATGCTAAACTTAACCAAAAATTACATCGTTTTGTCAAAAAATCGATATTGTTTTCTCACTCGAGACGCGTGCTTCCGCCACAGTTGATACTTTCACACTCATTCACCTCACCCCCCCTCCAAATGATCGAATTAACAGATATTGATAAAAAAAATTCGAGTTCACTTATGAGTGTCTAAAAAGTCACCTGTTCAAATTTCAACCCTCCGGATACCTTGTGTGTGAGCAGCAAATAACATTTTTCTAAATTAACGTGGTCTCTTATGGATTGTCGTGTTTTTCTCGTCTAAAACGTGAAATTTGCAAGCATTGACAAACAGTTTCGAAGGAAACTTTTATAATGGATAAAAAAATATCTAAAGCTTTCTAAAGTCCATTAGATACTTGTGAACTTCAGAATAAATTAATTTGTCTCGAAGAATGCTGATTTTTTGGAGGTTAACCTCCATATTACTCCAGTCGCATATTACGATGGCAACGTCGCAACCGCGCGCTTTTTGAAATCGACACTAATACTTTCCGAACGACGCAATGTGCACTACACTTCTACAGCAAATTATACAGAAGTGACTGGAAATGTAATGACTAAATCGGCTTAAAGAATAAAATCAAATAAATTAATCGCAAATAAAATCATTGTAGTTATGAAAAAAGAATACGAAATAATACCACATAAAAAATTGATTTCGAGATTGATCGAGAAAAAATTTGATTTTCGAAAATTGATTTTGTTTGCCTTTCCAGAAAAACGCTTTCTTTTTTGAATTTTCTTCCGTGGTCGAAAAAGAGATCGACGATGAACCATGGACGCGAGTGAAAAATTTCTAGCACATGGCAGCTGTACAGGATACGCGGTCGCGCTTGGTTGCAACGTTGCCAAACTTATTGAACGGACTACGCTAGTCGTAATAATTTTTCTTTTGACTAACTCGGTACCAGATGAATTTCCTTAAGATTCATCTTACCCTGCGTATTCGTCTTGCCCCGAGTTCCCCTACTACGGGACAGAGTTGGGCGTAATTCTATTTATAAATACGAATTTATTCACATCGTGATTTTCATGTGAATATAAATACAAATTTATTCATACTTCACTGATTATATTCAAATGCATGCATACAAATAAATGCACAGAAAGAATTGTGAATATTCACAAAAAAATATGAATATTTACAAAAAATCCTGTGAATTAAAAAAAATTCCCATCAAAATCTGTGAATGCAAATGTATTCACAAAAATTGTAAATGCAAGAAAATTCACAAAATAAGTTGTGAATTTTTTCGTATTTAAGACAAATTAAAATCAAATTCACAATGATTAGATTAAAATCCACATCAAAAGTGAGTTCTTACGTATTTTGAGAGAAAACATTGCGTCGAGGCAGAGAAGTTTTTGCAAAAAACGTTGTGAGCTTCAGTTATAACATTATAAATATTATTTATAATGTAATATTTGAAACCCGCAACTTTTTTTGCAAACATTTCTTTCGCAAAGCATTTTTTGTAAAGATTCACAATTTTTTCGATAAAATTATTTGTATGTTCAGAATATTTGTAAATACAATTGTATTGGTACGCATGCATGTGAATACAAATAAATTCGTATCGACACTTGTTATTACGAATTTATTTGTATTCGTATTTACAGCAAGTGAAGTATGAAAAAATTTGTATTCATATTCACATGAAAATCGCGATGTGAATAAATTCGTATTCGTATTTATAGAATTACGCCCAGCTCCGCTACGGGAAGGAATTTTTCAAGTTTAACGTTTTCTGAACTATCACAAGGTTTTGCGCCGTTCGGGAATCCAAGAGTTATCACGATGCCCTGGAGACAGCGAGTCAAGAAATCGACATTGGCATGTACAACTCCGACAGTAACGAAGTGATAACCGAGAGCTTGGCGTTGGAAACCGAAACGCAAAGTCGCAACAGGCTCGATAGCTTTTACTCAGCTACGTCCAGAAAATCGACGTATTTCAGTACAGGCTCGGTTTCGAGTTATCACAGTATGGACGACAATGAAGTCTCCGCCCAAGGTTCGTGCTTTTCGTTTCCTCCTTTTTGGCCATTGTTTCGCGACCCGATCTTTCTGCCGCGTAATTCAATCGATCGGTATGACACGACGAGAGCCAAAGCTTCTTTTTTCAATCTTAGGTGGCGAAAACACGGGCACCAATCGCGTCATGTACGGCCCACCCTCTTCTTTGCCTGCCCTTACGACTGATCTCCCGAGTGACTGGATTCAGGTGCAAGGTAAATTCGCCTTCTGATTCGTCGTCATTAGTTCGCAGAGTCCTTCTGTAACGAAAAATATTCTGATATCATTGATGTGCACATAAAAAAAAACCAAATCCGTTTTAATCTTCTGGCCAAGGACGTTTTGATAAAAACTACCACAACTCCCTTAATTTTACGACTTAAAATTTTCAAAGAATTCTTTCGAAACGTTATATTTGGAGAACCGGGCGAAGAGCAAAAATCAATGTTGAAAAAAAATTCAATCAGGCGTAAGCCCTTAAGGGGGAGATACCTCGAGGCGAGGAAAAAATTGCCGATTTTCATGACTTTCTTTTTAAAGGCAAGATTTTTTCGTCAACTTTGAGACTTGGGGTATTTTCTATTACTACTTTTGGCTGTTTCGTGGAATTTTTTTATCTTTATCAATCTTTAATCAAAATGGTACGTTTTGATGAAAAAAAATATTGAATTTTCCGAAAAAATATGGCTACATTTTGCAATAAAAAATACTCTTTTGATAATTTTGAAAAACATTTAGGTTCATGTTTTAGACGATGAGGTGAGAAAGATTTATAGCAAATTTCATCACAATCGGTCGATTACGTTTTTAGCTATACGTCACGCCACTTTTGAAAATGCAGTTTAGTTTATACCTCCGGCGTTTTTGAAGTTTAATAAAAAAAAAAATACCATGTAACAGCTAAAAGTAGTAATAAAACAGAACCTAAGTGCTGTAATTGACAGATCCTCATTTGCAGAGATGTATAAGAAAATTGCATCTCTGCGAAATGCAATTAGGAACGTAACTTTTAAAATTGAAGTAAATCGAGTGAAAATTGTTGAAGTTATTTGTCACGCCAATTGGAAAAAAGCTGTTTCGAGAAGTTTCGAGAAGTCGGCCATTTTGTACATCGAAAAAAAACCTTCGTACTTTCTTCTTGTTGTATGCCCGAGTAAAAATGAATACATAAAAACATATACAATTGTATATTAATTGATCATATATAATTGTATACAAAAATTGTCCCGATAAAATTTTATATATTTGTATATAAACGTATACAATTGTATATACTAATATAAAATTATGTACGATATTTCTATCGGGCCAATTTTTGTATACAATTGTATACGATCAATTAATATACAATTATATATGTTTATATACATTCATTTTTACTCGGGATATTTCCAAAGAAAATAAAAAATACTCATATACAGTCATATACAATTTTATATACCGTAAATAAAATTTGCACGTACATATATAATTATATAAAACACTATATTGAATTATATATAACTGTATATGATATTATATCTAATTATATAAACTCCCTATACAAATAGTATCTCTATACATCATTATATACAGAACTATGTATAATTTTATCAAATCAAATTTGATGGAAGTACATTTGTATCCGATTATATATACGGAATGTATAGAGTTATATACAATTATATATAAACCTATATATAAACATATATGATTGTATATCATTTTTATATAATTGCATCTAAGTATACACAATCATTTTTACTCGGGTGTACACAACTACCTATTACAAGGGGTAACATAAACCCAACATACTGTACAATGGAATAAACGACTACTACTAACAGCCCCTAAGTCTCAAAAATAGTGAAGAAATCTTCCCTTAAAATTTAATTAAATTTTAATTAAAAAAAACGATCCCGAAAATCAGCAAGTATTTTTCTCGCTTGAAGCTACCTTCCTCCCCCCATAATTAACCAACGTCCATGTACGTTTTCATTGTTTGGACTCGGAAAATGGCACCTCCAGTCCTCTTATCGATTTCTATCGGAAATTGAAGGCGGTCCTCTGCCTTGTCTCCATATTCGTACATGTGATAAAAAAAAAATGTTTCAACAGGTGAATTTGTGATGGTTCAGGCGGCCTATCAGTCGCATCTCGGAAAGGATTTCTTATTCGCACCACGGGCTAAACTCGCGGACGGCATTATATGGTTGTTGATCATACGAGCCGGAATAACGAGGCCGAATCTTCTGCAATTCTTGCTCGGTCTGAGTAGCGGGACACATCTGACTTGTCCCGGTGTCGAGATGATTCCCGTCCAGGCTTTCAGGATCGAACCGGCGGAATGCAACGGTGGCCATTTGGTCGTTGACGGTGAAGAGGTCGATTATGGGCCTCTTCAAGCGGAAGTTTTTCCATCCCTCGCCACCGTAATGAGCCCCTGACGCGATGCATCGCCTACGAGGGTTCGCGTCATCAACTCAAGTTGAGGATACAATCACGGTCGTTATTTGGCTTTCCGATAATCGTCCGATGCAGTCTCAATCGGCAAAATCGTCACTGCAGATCTCACGGATGAAAACGAAACGTCGGAAAGCATTCGCAACGACGATACGATTACTTCGTAATGTTACGATAATTTCGTGTAAATTGCGATGCAAGCATCGGTCGAAAAAATCTTGTTGTTTGATTCGTTTGCAATGGATTCCCGGATATCACGAAAACGGGTGCTTTGTGCCAAAAGGCTGTACAGCTTCCCATATTAGTTGCGTTTTTTTTGTTTGTTTCGTCAAATGCGCGGCGTCACGGCGTTGCGGAAATATCCTGAACATTCCGGTCTCTTGTAGTCTCCATCGCGTTCCGTAGCTTGAAAATTCCCAACAGTGTCATCATCGTGTTCACGGGGTAACGCGAACGTCTACTCCCGCGCTGATGTCGCGAGGTATCGTCGTTACAATACGAGCCTCCAAGGCGTCATGGAAATGTCTGCAAAACAATCAAATTCGTTTGATAAACGTAAAAATTCGGACTTTCGTCGTTCTAACCGGCGCGTGTCATACGGAGCTCAAAAATTACGGAGTTAAACGAAAAGTGAATTCTCACAAATTGATCATCGTTTTTCAACATACTTTTTTAGTCCATCAAGCAACAATTTCGCGAAAGGCACGAAAATTGTCCGAATTGGTGAAGTAAAGTTAAAGACGTGTATCGAATATAATGGTAGAAAAAAACGAGCAATGACGATTAGAAAAGTGGTGGGAATAGTTAACTCACAAGGATTGTTAATATTCGCTGATAGGATGCTCGTGAAATATGTCGTTGTTACTTTTAAATTGTTTAGGAAATTTATTTGTACAAGAGGTTGTAGCGACTACTGAAAAAAGGGGGAGGGTGGAATACCGGTCTATAAATCCCTGACTATTCGTATCGACGAAGGCAATGCAGAATCGAGATTAAATCAAATGAATTTGAGAAGAAAGGGTATGCCTTATAACGAGGTGCGGATAGTATTTCAATACAAAATAGAAGCTGTCAAAAAACTTCGGCTGTCCAGCAGCTTGGAAAAGTTGGCAGATTCGACAGCCAATCGCATTGGCAAATTGTACAAGTCAAACATTTATCATAGCTCGCAGAATTAAGTGTAGATAGAAAAATTTGTGACATCGCAAGGATCAACGTGGGTAATACGCTCTTCAATCCATTTTTCCTCATCTCTCTATTTTTATGAAAAGCTGGGAGTTGATTCTGAGCGTACAACTTGTCAATTTTACTGTACATACTGTAAGAATTCCGATCAATAAAGTGGTGAACGAATTGCACGGTTCGTAATGCGGCGTTTGTTGGAGAAAAATGGGTTTCGGTAGTTCTGTCATAACTGACAATTGAATTGCTACTACTGTAAATATTGTAATGAATTTTGATGACATAAAATGACGTTTGAAAATGCGAAGATCGGAAATGCTTGCTAAATTCTCCGGCGATCATTTTCATTTTATTTTTTCAACACTATTACCTGCTGGAATTCCTGTAAATATTGCGTGAAATAAGTTTGTGCAATTATCGAGATGCCAGCCTCGAAAAAAATTGTGAAAGCGAAATACGCATAAGTGAGAATGCCAAGGGTACGTTGTCTTGAAAGAAATCATAGAAACGTCGATTCGATTATCTATTCATTATATATATATTTTCTTCATTATATTACAGCGAATATACCATAACTCTGTGCGAAACTCGTTGAATATTTTTCAGTACTTTTACTAC
This sequence comes from Ophion costatus, assembly GCA_951751655.1. NCBI lineage: Eukaryota > Metazoa > Arthropoda > Insecta > Hymenoptera > Ichneumonidae > Ophion > Ophion costatus. The sequence goes on along the minus strand of OX632359.1, from coordinate 41,897,373 downwards.
AATAAAACTCCTATCGTACTAAAGTAATTATGTGAAACAGGTCACTAATAGTCCTCATTCTAAAATGTCGTCGAGACGTAATATCATGTTGCGTAGAATTGTTACGCTCGGTAGAGTTTGAATAAAAAATATCAATAGTTGGAAGGAGATATCTGAATATAATCGGAAATATTGACGCGCCAAAAGATTGATATTATCGCCCAATCGATATTCGAGAAAAGAAAAAATACATTACGATACGCACTTCGCATACGTTGCGACATAAAAAATTAGGGGATAAATGCCACGAAGCCAACTGAATCTAATATTGACGTGTACGAAAACGACGTTTTTAATTTTAGCTGAAGAGTTCGAGTTACCAAATTTCCAGCGCTAATTGCTGATCGGATAAAGGGTCCAGTAGTAATGCAATATTACTCATAACTTGTCTAGCAACAATCGTAGAATTACTTGGAGCTCGCTGGATCGGGTTCTGGATAAACACGCTACCTGCGACTCATATCTTTTATTCATCGTGTACAACATTACAAAGATAAAATCAACCCCATGTATATAACGATTCGTTATCCCTGAGCCCTCAATATATATAACTAATATATAATATGTTACGTTTGTGTGTGTCGTATATATATGACACACGTCAAATTCAAAACATCGTTTTGCAAACCACACAATGGTAATATATTTATATCATAGAAAAATTCTTCGTAGGCTCTGTGTCGTACAGTCATGCATATTATTGTGATCCGGGCTGATTACTAGCGAATTAACAATGAGTTTTCTCTTTAGTTCGGCCATTAGTCGATGTCTGTCCGCGCTATTGAATTTCCTCATTCTTCTTCAATTATTTATTTTAGATCATCCTCATCGTGTTAACTTCACTCGCGTTCCGTGACTGCACTCCGGAATTTTCCCGGATACACGAAAATTCAATTTCCACCGGCGCCAGCTCCGAATAGACTATCACTGTACAAAACACCTGCCGCCCCGTAAGAGTTGCCAACACTTTAGTAACAATCGACTTTCCAACGAATTTTTGTCATTTTTAATCTATAATATAAATCTTATTGCATATCGGGACGAACCACTTTCGTATGTATAAATCAAGATACGTAAAATAATTTTAAAAAGTAAAAGGAGAACGGTCCAAGTATCGAAGGGGATTACTGCGTGCTCTCGACACAGAAAATTGGACTCGGAGTTTTACGGCTCACTTTCGAACCCCAAAAATATACCGGCTATGCAACGACATCACGATACGAATCCATTGCACAGTTTTGAATACTCCGTTTACCTTTTCCATATATAAATAGAAAATATTCATCTAGATATTTCGTTTTCTTCAGTCTTAAATCGCAGATGCGTGTTATTCGTTCGGGCTGTATAAGAAAATCCATCGATTTCTCCGAAATGTTCACGGATGCGAGTGATATCGCAAATTTCGATTAGACAAAGAACAAGGTATCGCGAATTTATCTTCTACAAAAGAAAACTTTGAAAAACATTCGATTATAGTCAAAGTTAATAGTATAATAAAAACACGTCACCACGCGGACGACACTGACAGTTCGTTCGAATATTAACCGGGGTACATCTACCTAAATGGCTCAACAAATGGCATCTGCCGAAAATATTTTTATTCGATAGTATCACCTTCTAGCTGTACATGCGGAAAATTTCATTGAAATGTTCTTAAAATTGAATGGGCTTCTCACATTCGGCCGGGCGAGCGGTAGCAGCGCCATCTCTCGAGCTTTAAACGCGTTTGTTTTCGAAACAATGCTCTCAAAGTCGGTGGACATGTCTCGAGAACCACTTGATGGATTGTTTCCAAATGTACAGAAGACAGGATGAGAAACATTTGAAGACCGTTGACGATCACACCTTTCTTTAAATCGATCTTTATTTTTTGTTTATGTTACGTAAAAAAGACGACCTTTTTCACAGACTTTATACGCTCGAGTTCCAGTTCGTCGTTCTCGTTATTTTTCTGTATTTTTTTTAAAGACTCTCAATATAAGTAGCAGCCCCCTGACACTGATCGATAAATGCTATTCGCAAAATGTCCTTGCCGCACTGTGGCGCTAGTAGTCGTGTGACGGGCATTCATATATATTAGACTGCCCAAAAAAAAACTTCCCGATTCGGTCTCTCACCCCTTGAAATATTACTCCATAATGAAAAAAACAAGCTCGTGGAAGGAGCAACGGGTAGGACAGTTCTAACAGATGAGTCGTGAGTTTTTTTAATTCTCCATTTGATTTGCACGTGGTAAATTAACGTTTTGATTTCCAATGCAAACCATTTTCGATAGATACAATCAATGAGTGGTCTGGACCAATTGCACCGGTGTTTCGAATATTTTACACGAACAAAAGTCTACTGTAGATAACTTTATGTAAAACCATTATTCGCGTGAATGATGGATGTGAATCATAATTGAATTATTCAGCTTAGCGTTACCAACTTTGAATATTTCACGAAAGTATCGAATCGTTCAGCTGATCGGAGTATGTAGAGCCAAAGGCTGGCCCGGGACAAAACGCGTTTTCGTTTATCGTATAGAAATAGTAGGCCAGTGTCAGGGCGCTGATATGTACCTTCGTGTTAAAAAAAAATGCGTTTCTTTTTCACCAACCGTTTCCCAGAAAAAAAAACTTCGGAATTTGGCCATTTTTTTCGGGCCTCTAGGTAGATGTAGCCCCTTGAATAAATTTTGTGATATACTTTGATCAATGTACCCAATATAATGAAATAATGATGCACTTTCCGTTGTGTTCCGAACGAAAAGGAGGGGTTATATCTATATTTAATTTTTTTTTTCATTGCAACTTAGCGTTCCAATCGTAGCTCGCCGATTTTCGAGAGAAGATCCTTTAGCTCGCCATGAAGTTCATTGGCGGTGCTCGTGAGCGACAAGCGCGAAGAAATGTTGCTCAGAACTTCTACCTGTTGATTGTAACCTTGACGATTTTTCATACAAGCCAGCAGCACGTTTATGATCTTGCCAGCCTCATCTTTCACGGTCGCCGTGTCCTCGCTCTTACAATACTGCAGTAATTGCAATCGCATTATGGCAATGTCCAGAACGTTGTAGCCGAGATTATCGACTGCGAGTGGACTCGTTCCAGCGGCGAGTAGAACCGTAACGACGGACACGTGACCCGCAGAAACAGCAACATGCAACGGTGTCTCGCCGGTGCAGTCACGAGCCCTGGGATCCGCACCGTATTCCAACAGCACACTCGCAATCTCCGAAAAACCTCTGCAATAAATATTTGGATATATATACGTTGATTTTTTTTTTTAATTGCTTTTATTCAACGTTGCATCAACTGCTATGATTATTAGCGACAGGGCCTACTTTTTTTCCTCCAGTGGGATCCAAACTACTTTGGGTAACGCAGGTCATCTGAAACTGTTTTCTTTTTGTTTAGATAATTCTCAGCCCACTCAAGATAACGGAGCTGCGTTGTGTGGATCGGTCTTCAGACCCAAACAAACATCCAACTGACTGGACTTTTGTTTCTCTGATAGTGCGCAGGATGATCGAAACTATCGCGATAATTTTTTCGTCAGCGTGACGGCAGCACCGTGATTCGACCCTGGGACCTCTCGATACTTTACAAACTAGTGCTCGAATCAGCCGACCAGAGTCGTAATAGTCAAAGGGGGTCTTATCACTTTAGACGCTAAAAAGGCTATTTTCATGAATTTTTTGATAGGTTTAGATTATGGATATTGATATGAAAGTTGCTTAATAAATACACTTTCGAAATACATTAAAAAAATGTATTTATTATTGTCACTATTTATAGACGAAAATGGTAGTTAAAAAATGTCCTAAAAAATGGCGGGTTGCGCTGTTGATGAAATCTCGGAGATGGTTCATCCGAAACAAAAAATCAAACGGTTTTAGATTCAGTGTGTTAACGGCTACAGCGCATATCATAAGATTTTTTATATATGCAAAAATAACAAAATGGCGGACTTTTTTTTCGAAATAACAAAAAAAAACGTGTTTTTATACCGTTTTTCGCAAAAATAGTAGATAGCGAAATTTTAAGGCTAAACTTCCGAAAAGCTGTTACACCCGATCTGGCTGAAATATTGCACAGATGTTCCATTTAATCTATAAACACATACGACAAATGATACGGGAAAGTTATATACGTAAAAATAGCAATGACTGATTTTTGTAAAAAAAAAATAACCTTTTTAACCGACTTGAAGAAACAAAGGAAATTCTCAACTCGATCCTTCTATTAAATAATTATGTTGAACATAATTTTTTTAAGACCAAATATATGGAAATTTGATAAAATTGATATTTATTTTTTTTAACTGAAATTCGAAACATAATTTGAACACGATAAAGTAAAAAAAAAACATTCAAAGCAAATATAGAACCTGTGCTTGATTATAAACAAAAGTTTGTACGCCGGTGAAAATAAACAAAAAATAAATATAAATACTTATCTATAACGATAATGATGTGGTTGTGTATCGACAAATCGAATGCAAATGTATTTTTGTAGCTTTACTTTTAATTTACATTAATTTACAAATGTAGCTGTACAGTAAATTAGTTTTCAGTTTTTTGAATTCTCAATGTTTGGCACTGACGTAACTTTCTTTTGTGTATAATGAGGAATAATATAAATATTAAAGATATACAAAAATATTTATTTTTAAACTGTCCAGCTTTTTTTAATTCGGTATCATTTTTTGTATCTCTTTCAAAAAGTAAATTGTGAGCAAATTCCAGAAAATGTCCAAAATTCCCTGACTTTTCCCTGAATGTTCCGGGAGGAAAAAAATGCCCTGTTTTCCATATGCGTAAGAACTCTGATGAAGGTAACGCACGTTAGAATTTGACGACGACGAGAATTTGACGACGTACGTGGAATCATTCATACGCAATCACTCAATATCGTTTACCATATTTGTCGCTGCAACTGTCGATCTCCTGTTTATGGACAATCACGATTATTATGCGTATACATATATATGTTGATTTACCTGCGGCTAGCGATGTGAAGGGGTGTGAAACCCTCCTTGTCGAGACAGTTTGGCGAAACACCCATGATCAGAAAACGTTTCACACGTGCCACGTTATTGGTAGTGGTGGCGAAGCACAATTTAGCTTCACGAGCTTTTATCAATGTGGCAGATTTTATACAATGGTAGTGCGACCAATCATCGCCACCGTTACGCTCCTTTTCCTTAGCTCTGCAAACGTACGGCTGTTTCCTATGGTTTCTGCGGTTATTTCGCATTTGCGTTTTCATCATATTCACGGCGGAATATTCGAACGTTGTCGATAGGTTGGAGCAGATAGCCAGAAACTGAAATGAGACGAATATTCGGTATCAGTAGAGGAGAGGGGTCAGGGGCGCAGAAACGCACTAGTGGGTAGAGAAAAATGCAGCTTTATCCTCCATAGATCCGCAACCCATTTAGACCACCGTGCCGTACGACCGCCAGTTTTAAAGATTAATTTTAAAAAAATGCCATCTCAGAGCCAAAAGTAGAAATAAAACTGTCTCAAAAATAGTGGAGAAGCCTTAAAGGATCTATTCGAGTACCGGTAGATTATTATATGGTGAAAATCACCGTGCGTTTTTAAGGAAGTTCATCTGGTACCGAGTTAGTCAAAAGAACAATTATTACGACTAGCGTAGTCAGCTGCCATGTGCTAGAAATTTTTCACTCGCGTCCACGATTCATCGTCGATCTCTTTTTCGACCATGGAAGAAAATTCAAAAAAGAAAGCGTTTTTCTGGAAAGGCAAACGAAATCAATTTTCTGAAATCAAATTTTGTCTCAATCAATCTCGAAATCAATTTTTTATGTGTTATTATTTCGTATCCTTTTTATACAACTACAATGATTTTATTTGCGATTAATTCATTTGATTTTATTCTTTAAGCCGATTTAGTCGTTACATTTCCAGCCACTTCTGTATAATTTGCTGTAGAAGTGTAGAGCACATTGCGTCGTTCGGAAAGTATTAGTGTTGATTTAAAAAGCGCGCGGTTGCAACGTTGCCATCATAATATGCGACTGGAGTAATATGGAGGTTAACCTCCAAAAAAACAGCATTTTTCGAGACGAATTAATTTATTCTGAAGTTCACATCTAATGGATTTTAGAAAGCTGTCCAAACGTTTAGAAAGCTTTCCAAACTCGCCGGCTATTAAATACGACTGTCGTTTGAAGACCTGTGCCGAGATTCTCTAGCCCTTTAGCGACAGTTTTCGTTATCGTTAGCTAGCGACAGCCAATCGCATGTACGATTACAGTAGAAAGGAGGCCTCTCATTGGCTGTCGGTAGCTAACGATAACGGAAACTGTCGGTACGAGTTACGAGCTACAGAATAGGCCTACTGGTATCTAGGCTCCTTGATGGCTATGCTAGTAGCTGCAGTTGCCATGGCGCATCGCTGCTATCGACCCTATAGTATACCAACAGGTCTGGATACTCCACTGGTGGGGGTAGGTCGCTTTTCGTAGGCATTTTTAAGTATGTAGCAGGGGGCTGACACTGGGATAAATTCTCTTAAGGCGGGATTCTACTTTGAAACCATGAAAAAAACGCTATTTTCGTGAATTTTTTCTGAGAATACTATTAAAGATATCGATATGGGGTTTAAACTGTTCAATAAATACACTCTTTAAGTACATAAAAAAAGTTGTTTAAATGTATTTTATTCATTTTTTGTACACGTAAAATGTGTTTAAAGCCAACGCCTCGAAAAGCAGGTACCGTTGCCGTGGTCGTGAAATCTTCCCGACGGATGGTCTGAAACAAAAAAATCAAATAGTTTCATGTTCAGTATGTCTTCAGGAACCGACCTAACTAGAATATTTTATATACGTGCAAAATTAACAAAATGGCGGCTAAAATACGAAAAAAAAAATGTGTTTTTTTGGGTCTTTTTTTGCAATAAAAAAATAGTTCTAATCAAAATTTTAAGTTGATTGTAGTTAGGTCGGTTGGTACACACATATAGAATATGTGTTCCAAATTTCATAAGGATCGGTTCAGTACTTTTTGAGTTATCACGACCACGGTACTTGAAAATGTCGTTTCGAGAAAAACGCGTTTAAAGTTTTGGTGAGTGATAAATCGTAGAAAAAATTATCTTACCCTCAATCAGCGATGCCTGGGCCATATAATATGCCTTCGACGTGTTCCAGGTGGGCGTTTTCATCCAATTTAGCCTTTTCAAAGTTTCAAAGTAGAATCCCGCCTTAACAGTAACGTGTCCCCGTATTGTCGCCACGTAACTAACCCACCATGCGGCGCTAGTAGTCACCCGCATGACCCCCACTCCGCAAAGCACCTCGCCGTATTATTTCGTCATTTTTTTCGTCATTTTCTCTCGATCTGTCATTGTTCTCGAATAAAAAAAATCGTAGTGTGGTAAAATCGTAATTATTTTATCACATTAGAAGAGCGATTTGTGGCTCATCGCAATTCAACACGTGTTTTCGAGTCTATATTGGACGACGTGTATAACTATGAAAAGCTCTCTTTTCCGTGTATAGGACACGCCGATAGTGTTCTTTTACACATAATACAATATTACGTATTGATGCGGATGCAGCAATATTCTGCACGTCTCAACGCAGAACAAAAAAAAGCAATCTCGACAAGAAAAAAATCGCAAAACATTGTACAACGTGACTAATCCATTATTTAAAAAATATTGATGTTATCTGTTTATTTCGTTCAATAAATATTTTTAAATACATAATATTGCAACAAGTGTAAATATTGCATCCCTTCCTATATACACATATACTTTTAAATTCTATTCTAAACAATGAATTTTCCAGACGCGTCGAATGCAAATTATGCAGACGCTGCGCGACTGGAGTGGGGGTCATGCTGGTGACTACTAGCGCCGCATGGTGGGTTAGTTTACATGGCGACAATAACGAGACACGGTAGACCCAGCAGTGCCAGGGGGCTGGTATGTAGTGACTGCTAGAGTCGTTTCTGTAGGGTTAGCCGCTTAGACGATGGAGGGCGGTTGTGGCGGAGGCCGGGGGGGGGGGCAACAGCAGCGACCTAGCCCCACCAGTGGAGTTTCCCGATCTGTATGTATAAAACCGTAGTGGGGCGCCCTTTACGTCCTAAAATAAACGGCGGTCCCAGCTCGCGGAAATCGGTGAGAGTTGAGTGTACAACATATTGAAAGTATTTTTCCGTAACTCTCATAAAAATCCGACCGTAATTTATGGAGATATACGATTTCAAGTGAAGCGGTCTCGAGCAGGTATAAAACCGGCAGACTGTGCTCGACGCCGAAAGGTATCATGAGGATCTTTCGGCCTACCTACGGATAATCTATTGTCGAATATCTGGATGTACATTCATGTTATTGTACTCTATGCCAGTGTTGAGGTTGTGACTATGTAAGTACAAGAGAAACATTTATACGTACACGTTAAATCGACTTGAAACTTTGAACGCATTTTTATCAAAACACCGTTTTTGCGACGGTGTACAAAATATCTCGAGAACCGCTTATCCGAGTGCTTTCAAATTTTTATCCCTTACTTAAGATCCAATAATCTCACGAGCGGACGCTGGATTTTTTTTACGATATTTTTTCCCGCTAGCCGAAAAGTGAGACACTTTTTAGCGGAAAAAAACTCGCTCATCCACAGTTTTGTAAAAAATCAAAATTAGCCCAAACCGTTCGTTCACAAGCTAGTATTGTTAACTAGTAATCCCATTAAAATTTCGATTACCGATGATCCAGACTCGAGCCGCTGTGCACACCGAAAACCGCCTTTTTTTCATCACCTCGGACATCGCCTATAACTCTCCTACAAATCAATATTCTGTCATGAAAAAATGTAATGAAACTTTTTCAAACATGTATTGTTTTTTTTTGAAAATTGATTGAAATACTAAACTAAAATTTTTGTTGACTACTGGTCTGAAAATGAATAAACGAGCTGTGAAAAAAAATCATTAAAAAGGCGTTTTTTGGCCTGCTAATTGACACTAACTCCTTAAGACTCCGGCTTTTCTTCTCTCTGCAGTGTGCGATCTTAGAAAGAAGATATCAACTTTACTCGTCTCTGCAGTGAAAAATGATTACAGATGTACTTATGCGAATGTACTTTCGCATCACGCAGTCAGATGCTGGCTACTAGTTGGGCAGCATCAGAATGTTTGCTTTAGAGTGTAATGAAGGCTTATCTAAAGCACTTCAAAGCGTTACATGTGGCTTGATTTTTCTTTTTTTGAAACGTTTTGATTTTCCTCATTTTCAGATAAATTTAAGATGTCTTTGTTCTTAACTTACTCGCGACCAAAGACATGTGTAAAACTACAAAGTTCTGATGAAGGAGCAAGGAACATCTGGTGCTTTCTACTTCTCCATTTTAACATATCGGCCAATTGAAACAGTTTAATTTTTCACCACGCGAGGCTTCAATTTCGTTCGCAATCGCATAAAATCTGTACTTTGGCATGACAACTTTTTTTATGACGTTGAAGTTTGCATCATTGGAATCCAACAATTACTTTGTTATTTGTTGATTTTCATTATTATTCAAAACATTTATTTGCAACTTGTTGTAGGTCCCTTATAAAAATACCTAAAAATACGTACAGATTTTTATAGTTTAAATCGGTAAAGAGGAATTTTATCAATGAAATAGAATTAATTTTCGTTGCATTCCAACCATACAATCTTCAAGATTGTTCACTTTTTGCCCGTTGCAGTCTGTGCCATATAAAAAGAAACTTCTCCGATTAAGCGATACATTTTGACCCTTTGCTTCTAGGATACTTTGCACAGAAACTATGCCTTCTGAATTCATGTGTTCTTTTAAGTACATTGGTCAGTGTTTATACTTTTAATTCATAATTGGGTCAACAAAGTGATTTCACAATAATTTCTGTTCGAAAGGAAGATCGATGAGGCTCGTGATCTCGTATGTATTCGGACGCAATTACATAGATGTGTACCACAAGGATAGTGATGTAGTTTCTCTTATAAAAAAAGCAAATAATGGTCCCAATAATGATTTGGCACAAAGACACGAATTGACACATTCTTTATAGAAATGATTCCGCATAAACGAATAGTTTCAACCCCAAAAAGCAGTGAATTATAAATAAAACATTGATGATTTTGATACAAAGAATATCATTTGAGATCCCGTTGAGTTTCATTTTCAAGGAACTGAAATTCAACTGCTCATCGGCATGCCCATAATATTTTTTGGTAACACATTCATCACAATCCAAGCATTGAAGGCATTGAAGATTCTCTTTTTGCGGAGGGTTGTATTTTATGGGCGCATAAGCAGGGCTCTTGCGATTCATTGATGAATTACATTGGCGTACAATAAAAATAAATAATCAATCCTTATACCCAATGATAAACTGAAATAAAAAATTTTGCGTTAATTTAGTAGATTTAGGCATTTTTACATTTTCTCTGAAAAGTATTTAGTGTATAAATTATTAGACAGAAATGTACGATGTTGAAGTCTGCATCGTTTGAATGCAACAATAAATAAATGTTTATTATTGCCTTATTTTCATTATCATCTAAAAATGTTTCTAACCTAATTGAGCCAAAGATCATTTATACGGATCCTGAGAAAAGAGTGACGGATTTTTGAGGCCTGAGTTTGTAAAAAAAAATGAGCTACGGAACCTTCGTTGCGTTCCAGCGGTGCAAACTTCGGTACCATTAGAAATTTGGTCAGTGTGTAATCTTCATAAGCCGCCGTATTAACGAGACGACTTTTAGAGTCGTGATTTTGAGTTAAAAGTTTGGTAACTTGGTTTGAAATTTTGGAATACTATTATGTATTTTCACTTGATTATGGACGAAAATCAGTTAACTGTCAAATATTCGTTTTCGTGTGAGGCATACCTTAAATCAATTATTTTCATGCACCGAAAGGAAAAAAAAATTCCGAATTACCTCCTGAGTTCGGCTGTTTTTATGGCATGCGCCCGCTTTGCACTTCGGGTTGGAGCACCGAGTAGGAAGTACTTCGGGCTTGGGAGCGGCACCGGAAGCATCCGCGGAGAGGGAGGATCCAGGCTGACCTATCTCTTCGATCGGGCATCGCGTCTCGTTTTTTTCGTCTTTCTTTTGAGCTAGCGGCGTCAGAGTTTCCCCCGGAGGTAGCGCTCTATAATAGAGCAGAGTGTCGATCCAATTGATATCGAAGTGTGGCATCGCTGCGTTTTGTGAATTACTTCCACTCTGCGTCGCGGCACTGTCGTTAGAATCGTTGCTCGTCTCGACTCCTGAATCGACCGACACTTTGTTTGCACCTTCGGGACCATTTGGCACTTGGGAGCCCGATGCTTGACCATTTGCCGTCTCCTTGGGAACGACGCTGCTGCTGTCCATTGTTTGCTCGTTTATTTTGATCCTCGCGTACTTTCAGCCACACTGACGCGACCACGAGCGTCCCGTTGTTTACGTATTCACGAAATGTTTGTTTGGTGACGCTGAATGTGTTGGTCCGGTGGCCTTGTTGCCTACTTAATGCGCACTACGCGTCTCCTCCCGTTATAGCAATCACGACGTACGAGGAGGGGAAGAGAAAATGGCCATCTGGCGGCACTTTCTTCAACCAGATGGCCCGTAGGCACTAGCATATTGCGGGTGCTTTAGCGAGATTTTCATTTGCATTTGAGACGGGAAAAGGATTACACGGTTGTTTGTATATAATAATGTTTATTTGACAACATACAATGGATACATGATTAACGAGCGTTACAGAGGGGAAGAGAAAATGGCCATCTGGCGGCGCTTTCCACAACCGAATGGCCCGTAGCATTAACATTTTGCGGGTACCTTTGGCGAGATTTTCATTTGCATTTGAGACGGGAAAAGGACTACACGGTTGTTTGTGTATAATGATGTTTATTTGATAACGTACAATGGATACTTCATTAACGAGCGTGGATGACAGACGATACATCGCGCGAACGACCCGGAAGTCTTGAACGCTGTATCTAGGGTATGTTCCGATATTACTGACAGTACTTTGAGTACCACGAAAGCCGTTCCGATATACGCCGCAGTAAGCTCGCGGTTCGCTTTCGTGATCTCATGACGTCATTGTTTTTGTCGTCACTTCCTGCTGCGATTACTGCCGTTCGCGACGTGAGCCATCTGAAGTAAAACTAACATGCCGGGTGGGGAACGCGAATCGCAGTATACTGTCGATGTCGTTCCGTTATACATGTGCTACAGTACAGAAAAAATAGCGCCAGTATAAACGGAACGGTATTGCAGCTGTATTCAGTGACGTCACGTCGACAGTACTTGCAGTGAATATCGGAACACGACCCTAGCCAGAACGATAACTTGATCTCGATTCTCGGAAAATTGCGCAGCCGGTAAGTTAGACCGAGGTGTATGGTTGATGCGGAAGGCGATGGCGTCGCTGCGGAAAGGACTGCTGTATTACCGACCGCGCCTACAAAAATATGAAATTAACGTTTTTTAAAGGGGTTTCGAGACTAAAATCGATATGCTTGTGGATGATGAAAATTTTTATCACTGAGAGATTTTTTTAGGATGAAGTAACTGTTGAAAACCTAATCCGTTTCTCAATATGATTTCGGAGATTTCTAATGTTCAAGTTGAACCTTTATTCATTTCCTGAAACACATGGCACCTTGTAAACATTGGTTATAAGGGCTGTAGCACGGTCTGACAACGACGGTAGTGGGGATAGGCACGCTAGACTGTTCTGGTTTTTTGTCCGATTTTTACCGCTTGGTGCTCGACGGCAGAGGGAAGTAGTGTGCGACGAAGAGAGAAACAGCTCGTCTGTCTCTTCTCGCTTGACCGCAGCGCATGCGCCGTTCGCCCGAACTTTACTTACCGTATTGTCATGTGAGCTGCTGCATACACAAAATATTGCGTAAATTCATAAGAAGACTATTGTTATCGAAAAACGGAAAGCTTTCTGTGGTAAGGTTCCGAACTTCCCCTCTCCGATCGCGCTAAAATTTTGCACAAACCTTGCTGCAAAATGCAAACACTTGCTGTTGCTAGTGGCGACGCCTGGTGGCGCCTAGGGAATAGATAAGTGGAACTGCTTAGCGTACCTACCCCCACCATGAAAATTTAAATAGCTTAGAAGACCGTGGTCTCGACTATTCCAGTCAAATTTCTCGTATCATTATTAATGAATAGCGCGTTTTTTTAATTCCATAATAGCATATTTGGCATTGCATAATATTTTTCTACTTTATTCAACCGGCTCGTGTGTATCACATCGATAAAATAAATCAACCATTTTTTTAGCTTTGATTGTCACTGCTGTTCATGCATAACTAAGAAGGTTGGAGCGTTAGTCACAAACGAAGATTAATTCTTTTTTAATATATGTTATTGTCTAGACTATACCGAGGCTTTGTCAATTTTTCGACATTTCCTCACCACAAGAGTGGTGAGAAACTGTCTTTCATCTAACCAGAGATAAAAAATAGTTTAATGTGTGTAATTTTACTTGCGGTTAGTTGGACGTTCATGCTGCAGGTGATGTCATTTTTTCGCTATTAAGTACAAAGATAAACTGTTTCTAGCAACGGGTTAACGCACAATAAACCTTTGTAAATATTTAGAAAAGAAAACTTACCCTGCCCATCGTATATCATATATATTCCATATTAAACCATCAACGTTTGATGAAAGATTACGAATCTTGGCTGGTGAATAGAGCATTGCTGCCAACCTCAATGTCCGCGAAGCTACCGTTTCTCAGCAACACCTAATATTCATTTATTCCAGTTTACCATTAATATTCATTAATGGTAACCATTTAATGGTAATAAATAACCATTAAATAATAATTCAATGATAATAATTAATTAATGGTAATATCGTGACACATACAAATAGGCATCATTATAAATTACTCAAAATTTCATTCTCAGTTGCGTAAAACATCCGCTTACGCAGTTCTTTCGTAATGATCATCGATAATGTTATACTTTTTGAAGTCGGTAGCAATATAACAGTAGGCCTCGACTGCGTAATGTCTATGTAGATTAGATTTCGTGTTTAGGGTTCTCTTCTCGTGCTCTTCTCGCAGTCAAAAGATAAGGAAAAAAACGAAAAAGTATTTTTGAAAGCACATGGAGAAAGAGGAGAAATCCTCAACTGTTAATTATGTCGTGGAACCTTGTACTTATTTTCGCATTCGATGCATCGACGAGGAATGAAAAATCACTATATACGTTTGATAAAATTATTTTTTTTTATACATATTGTGTTCTTCCAAAACCATCGATTATCATTCGGTTTCTTTTTGGAATGTCCAAAATATAAAGCGTGACATATGTCAGAGCATCCTAAAGATTTAATGACGGGGTAAAGAACTGAAATTCCGGTAAAGTAGGCAGCTTTAGAAAAACCATAAAGAGGAAGAAAAAGTTTGCCTTGAATATCGAAGCAACAGCATGAGGCTAGTTATATTTTTGAGATGAACATGCTTGAGACAACTACTTATGTGGTATGTATTATTCATAAATTATTTTCTAAAAAGACTGGTGGATAGATAGTCGGCATTCGGTTCCGGCGGTACTTCGAGTTAAGCAGCGTTGGGCGCGGCCGATACTTGGAGCGGTGACCGCTTAGCCGTGCGACGGTGAACGGGGGAAGCCTTCTGAGACCTTAGTGTGTAAATACTTGAGTTTACAAGTCTGTGCACCAGAGAATCAGAAGAAATGGGGGGGCCATCTTTTATAACAAGTATATGGGGTTTCACAATTTCTCCCTACCCATGGCAAATGCGATATAGCCTAGGTTAAGAAGCTACATCTACCTAATGATCCGAAAAACGTGGCCAAGTTCCGATTTTTTCCCTGGGAAACGGTTGGTGAAAAAAGAAACACATTCTTTTAACACAAAGGTTTATGCATTGAGAGCCTTGAAAAAAAAACACCAAAAATACAAAAAACAAGAGCATGGCGTCGGCAGGTGAATTTTTTTTAACGGTCCATTCGACATCTGAAAACCAAATGTGTTATTCTATTAACAATGAATACGAGTCGTTGACGATCGTTGATTCTTTTCGATCATTTTTTTAACAATGTGACGACAAATTGAAAGTCGATCATACAAAATTTATGAAACAAGTCATGTTATGGTAAATGATGAATTTACCACAACATGACTTTTTTTTACCTGATTTACGGAAAAAATACGGCCACAAATTCTAACACTCGTTGCCAGAATTCTAATATTCAGTGCTAGAAAAGTATAGCAGTTTACCGCCAGTTCGGAATTCTAAGACTTGTTATAGAAGTGTAAAAATGATTTTCAAACCGTATAGAAAAAATGATGCGTGCATATTACATTTGAAACTATTCTCGCATAGGCGCGAGTCCTATATGCTGTGTAGTAACAATAATGCGTGCTTTGTAAAATACCAACCTTCATTACACGCTATGTTTACATATGGGTTTTACTATACGTATAGCATGAATCTTCATGTATGTTTAGATTTCTCTATACGCATAGCATAAATCTTCGGCGTATAGCGAAAAATATTACGAAGTCATTAGGAAAATGTCACTCTTTATACCGTACTTTTTGTAGAATACTGGAAACTAATTGTTCCAATCACGTGGGCAAAATATTTTTGAATACTACAAAAAATCACAATATGCCGAATAAAATCCATTATTTGTATCAGTTGACGTGCCATATCGTAGGTTAAAATTTAAATTTCTTCATTATTACTATACCATTACAATTACAATTTTTATCATTACCATTACAATTTTTTACCATTTTACCATTTTTACCATTTTACCATTTTTACCATTTACCATTTTACCATTTTTTACCATTTTTTACCATTACCATTACAATTTTTTACCATTACCATTACAATTTTTATCTTCCATTCAATACTTTCTGCTATTTAATGATATTGTTTTTAGAAGCATAGTATTAATTCTAAACTTCGAGGCCCCTGTTTTCTCCGTATACTTTGCTTGAATTATATATTGGATGAATATCAAATGTAGTGAAAACAAGCAAATTGATACTTGCCTGCGTATCTTCCTTTTACAAGCATGCGCCTCCTATCAGTTGATCAATCGTTTCCTATAAAATTAAACGGAAAAAGGCGAATATCAGGCGCGTTCCAAAGAGCATTTAAAGATATATGTGTACATATATATATATACGTATAGCTATATATAGCTACCTATTATTCGCTTCCATACGGTGATATGTGATAAAGACGCGCGAAGGCTCTCCAAACAACAAAGGCTCGTAATAATACTCGAGATGAAACGAGAAAACGTTAGTTGCCGTGAATAAGCCGCCGAGACTAGACTTGGAGAGTTCGCATTTCTCATTTGACGGTTTCATTAACATGTCGTAAATAAAGAAAGCAACGGAATTGTGAAGAAATTGGATTGTTCGATTGGAACAGCCTGGTTATTAAAGGCAAAAATTACAAAACCACAATGGAGATAAGTTTTGTTCTCACGGGTGTAACTACCGTGTTGCTTGTATATTTCGTAAAAAAATATTTCACAGACGCGAACGATTATTGGCGAAAGCGAGGAATACCAACGGTCAGCGGCGCGTTACCGTTTCTCGGACACATATTCTCAATTTTGTGGACCGACGGAACATTAACTCGTTTCTGCGACAAGACATACGAGGCATACAAGAATCGTAGCATGGTCGGATTCTTTCAATTTCGAGAGCCCAACCTCATGCTCCTAGACCCGGAACTTGTCAAAACGGTGATGGTCAGCGATTTTTCGAAATTTCACGAGAACGGATTCAGCATAGATTCCAATCACGATCCACTCCTCGCGCAGAATCCTTTCTTCAATAGCGGCGAAAAATGGAAGCTCCTGCGAAATCGTCTGTCTTACGCCCTAATGTCGGGCAAACGGTTGCGCATTTTGTGTCACGCGGTGGCGCAAATATGCGAAAAATTCACGAAACATCTTCGGGACAACGTGGACAAATCGAAGAATGGCGTTTACGAGTTCGAAGGAAAGGAGCTCGGCAATTGTTTCACGGGTGAAGTCGTAGCGAGAGCGGCTTTTGGGGTGGAGGGCGACTTTTTCGTGCACGGAAGTGGGCCGGATTCTTTCCGAGAGGCTGTTTACGGTTTTTTCGAGCCATCGTATCTCAATGCACTCGGACAGTTTGCCATATTTTTCTGTCCACCGTTGAATGCTATTTTGAAAATAAGTATTCTCCCCAAGAAGAGCGACCGTTTTTTCCGACGCGTCATCCACGAAATGATAGTACGTCGACAGGAAGATAAAATCCCGCGGAACGACTTCTTGCAACTTATGCTCGACAATTGTAGAAACGAAGGGGGCGAATTCGACGAGGAAGCCATCACGGCGAGTGCGACATCTTTCTTCGTCGACGGATACGAGACTTCTGCAATAACACTCGCGTTTTTTGCTTACCAAATAGCCACGCATCCCGAGGTGCAAGAAAAGTTACGAAGCGAAGTGAAAACGGTACTGGAAAATCACAACGGCGAGATAAATTACGAATCTCTGAAAGAAATGACGTATATGGATCAGGCGCTCAACGAAGCGATGCGAACTTATCCGGCTGTCGGATTTCTGACGAAAAAATGCACCACGCGATGCCAACTTAACGGTAAAGACGGTATTTCTTGCGTTGTCGAGCCTGGGACGATAATTTCGATTCCGATGGCGGCAATGCAAAAAGATCCGGACCATTGGGAAAATCCGGAAATTTACGACCCCGAAAGATTCAACGACGACTGTAAGAAGGAACGTCGCAAACTTGTTTTTTTGCCGTTTGGCGAAGGTCCCAGAGTTTGCGTCGGTATGAGATTCGCCGTAATGCAAATAAAGGGAGCCGTGGCCACCATCCTGAAGGACTTCGCGATCGAGTTATCGTCGAAAACTAAACAACCGTTGCAATTGAAAACGTCTGCCATATTAGCGACTGTGGAGGGCGGACTATGGTTCAACTTGAAGTCACTCTAGATTATCGGCACTTTGATGTATACGTTTTCACCGCTTTGTTTCTACCGTTGCAAAGTAACGGAATGACAATTCTTCGTTTTCGACGCTTCGATACGTCGATAAGCTTGTTTCAATGTACTCGACTTACGGATTGGCGTTAAAGACAAACGGATCACGAATATTTACCTAATTTTTTAAATAATTTTCAAATATTTTAACTATTATTTTAATAAGAAAACTAAAATAATAATAATTACTTTAATAACTTAACTTTCAATAACATTTTGGCATAATTGCGGACTGATTTCATTAAGGGGTTATATACAGTCAGGAAGCCAAAAAAGATCTATTTTTCAACCATTTTTCTTGAGAAGACTTTTAAATCGATCAACGTAAAAAATTGTACACATATTATGGTAACTTTTAACTGTGTGTTCACATTTTTATTTGTAAAAATAATTATTTTGAAAGCTGCTATAGCTGATCTTCGGGAGCACTTCTGAAAAAGGCGTCTTGCGGTAAGCCGCAAAACGCCGTCGTAATGTACATAAATATATGTACATTACGAAAATACAATCTAAAAAAATCGATTTTTTGAAAATTTTCACTGTATGATGCTAACCCCTTAATGGTGCGTCCAATTGCATCTTTGAGCTCCGGAACGCTCTGTGGATCATTGTCATACACCTTTCCTTTCAGAAAACCCAGAAGTGTCAAATCTTACGATCTTGGAAAATTAATCGCAATAATTGCATTGTTTTTGTGCATTTTCACAATTTGTATGCGTTGCTCAATTGTGTAATTCTTCATGACTAACCTCATCACTTTCCGATGCCAGTTGTCGCAGATTTTAGTACTTGATGTTCGCCACAAAAAAAATGGCGGGTAATTTAAAATGTCACGTCATTTTGAGACAACCTTTATATGCCTTTAAGGTTGGAATGCTTAGTTCTCTTCGCAACTGTACGGCATGTGCTTTTAGTATTACCTAATTATTCAAACGTTGCGTCAGCGGAAAATCCTAAATAAACTCCACGATTCCAGTGTACAGCGCTGTTAGTAAGGCGTGTTAAAATGGATAAATTCTCGTGTCTACAGTTCAATAAAAATAACGAACGAAAAAAACCTTCATTGACAGCTGGTAATCGAATAGATAATTCACGGTGATTCGACCATGACCGTCGCGAGTGTCCGATGACCCGTTGAGTTCGCTGGCTTGCGAAAGACCACTGAAGTGTGGAATAATTTGAGAACGCGTTACAGTCGATTGATAGGACACGCGTAGATTTTGCGCACGGCCTTGAAGCGAGTTTTGTAAACTTGTGACTCGATTTAAAATGAGCGTACGGTGCGGCAATATTCCAGCATACTCGACCTTCAAGCGTGGAAAACATTGCTGATTTGCATGATTTTCTAGCATTGAAAATGCTTTAAAAATTGTATATGTTTGTTGAGGTATGCTGAGTGAAAAAAAAAACATATATTACATGGAAGCTCTACTGTATGTTCTTTGGCTGGGTACAGCGGACTGAGGGGTCATCCATTAATCACGTGAGGCTCAAATAGGGGGCCGGGGGGGTTGGATAACATCACGATTGATCACACTGGGGGGGGGGGGGGTGTTGTGACATCACGTATTTTTGTTTTTCTCACTGCGCGGGCAATTCCATTTAAATATACTGAAAACATTTTACTTCGCTTTTCACAATAAAATACCGTACTCTAGCTTGTCGCTAACATTTTTTAACAACAAAATACACGCGATGTTGCGGTGGGGGGGGGGGGAGTTACTCTAGAACCTCACTACATATCACCATAGGGGAGCGGGGGCTTAAAAAGTGGCCTAAAAAACCTCACGTGATTAATGGACGACCCTTGAGTTAGCTGGGTGTCACGAAACGCACGAAACTAACGCTACCCCCACTCACTGCCACTGTGTTGTAGTAGAGTGGGGGGAGCTGCGACCTGCTGAATGCCCGGATCGGTTGAAGAATGCCCTCTCTAATCTTGTTATGAATTTAGAAGTTATATTACAAATATATTACAAACATAATATAGCAATTATTATACAAACGAACCCAAATATATACCTCAATGTATCAATAAGTATTTTTTAAATATAAAAACCAACTCATGTTATTTACATGTACCTGTTTTTTTATTACCCGATCATTCTGATTACATTTTCAATGCCATGAAATAGTTGCACTTTGTGTAAAATCTGTAGATTTTTCGAAGAAGCATTTCTTCGCCATTTTACGAGACTTAGGGTATGTTTTATTACTACTTTTGGCTGTATATGTGAGGTGTAACAACTTTTATATCAATATCTATAATATAAATATATTTGTAGAAATCGTGAAAATAGCCGTTTCTTTAGCGTCTAAAAAACTCGAAACACGATAAAATGGTACGCTTTGAAACAAAAGAATAAATTTTTCGAGAGAAATGGCTAGTTTGCGATAAAAATACTTTTTCTCAATTGTTTTCAAAAACATTTAGGGTCATGTTTTAGACAACAAGGTTGGAAAGATTCATGCAAAATTTCCTCAGAATCAGTAGGATAGTTTTTTGAATATACTTTACGCCAGTTTTGAAAATTCAGTTTAAAAGACCGCGCCATACCTCCGCCACTTTGAAAGATTGATGAGAAAATAATATACCACGTACCAGCCAAAAGTAGTAATGAAACATAACCTTAGTCTCAGAATTATCGAAGATAACTTTTCTTTAAAAAAAAATTATGTAAATCAGCAAACTTTTTCGACGCCTAAAAGACCCCCTAAAGTTTCGATATGAATCGGTAGAAATAGCCGTTTATTTCAATCACTTACGCTCAAGTGGCTATTCCTACGCCACATTGGGGTACGACCCCAAGGACCACCAGCCTCATTCCCAGCATTCCGTGCCGCTTGGACCCCGAAGGACGATCTTCTTTCAGCACGCTCGACGCGCGGCCAATTTCGCGAATTTCTTAAAAACATTTTGAGGGAATATTTTCAAGCCTGCAAGCTGTATAAAAATGCAAGGCCGAAAAGCCTTTTTTCGATAGAAAATAAAAACGAATCTCCCCCCTTAACGTTATTCACATTTGTTCATTTTTATTATTTATTATCAATACAATATTGGTACTTGTGTATGTATTTATTTATAATAGCCAAGTTTAGGCAGCCAAGGAGCAACAGACGTACGGAAGGACGAAAGGAAGGAAGGAAAAAAGAGAATAAATGCGTCGAGAATATAATCATGAACAATAATAATATCTATCCGTATGTCTGTGTGTATATATATATAAAAGATTGTCGATGTTGCGTGTACGCGTTCTCGAGTCTTCGAGCCTCTTTTTCGTCCTCTTCGTCGTGTCCCTCCTTCTGCTCCTTTACCCATGCTCGTTTTTATCTGTTCGTTTACTTCATTCGTTTTTCTTTCTTCCTCCGTACGCTTCATTGCGTTGTCGTATAATATAATTGCAGACCCGCGCGCGTATATATATATATATATATAATGCAGCTTCCTCACAACCGGCAGGAAGATGTCTCGCAATAACATGTATAATAATAATAATAATAATATATATATAGAACAGCGGGCATAAGTAGTAGCAACGGCAACGCAGTTACATCTCGTAATACTTTTCGATATGTATGCACAATAAAAGAAATTATACAATCGCCAAAAATTCCAAATTCTTCTTTTTAGCATCTGTTCGCGTGGGCGTATCTGTGTTCGTCTCTTTCCCGATAATTTTCCTACCAACATCTAACACCGGACTATAATAAGACTATACCTGTGTATACTTGTATTTACGGGTCGTACGTGTAATACAATTTCAATTATCGCGTTTAGGTGGTTGGAAATACTCAATTTACTATGTATATAGTAACTTTTACATTCTTCGACAAATACCTCGCTGATGAGCGCAACCACAAACGCATCCGTAAACGTAAATACATACGTGGAAAATCTCACGCCACCTTAAACGTAGCAATTTTTTTTCACAACTGCAAAATATCTCCGCGAATAAATTCAAATGTCATTCAGTCCGACTTTACTCGAGAATAAAATTTTTTCATTATACAGATAAAATGTGTTCGGTTTTGCGGTAGAGCGTACCGCGATTGGTTTCGTAAAAAAAATGAGGAAACATTTGTTTTTAGGGTGTCACGTTACTGAATTTTCCATCCAACCCTCCAAAAAATGTCTTTCCTCAGACAGCTGAAGTTTCGTTTTACTTTGCCGAAGAACTGGACACGTACGAGCTTACAAAGCTCAAAGAAACTTCGGCTTGAAAAAAACGATAAAGAACTTGAGCGTCTCAGTTGACGCAAACTACTCCATATTCGTAAAAAGGACAGTCGATGTTCGTGATGGTAATAATTTGCTCGCTTCGTCTGGATTATCCACACGATAGCTCAATGTTTGTAAAACCTCGTTAGGGCCATCGACACAGAGCCGATTCGTCTGTCAGGAAGACCGATGCAACTTCAATTGCCAAATTCCCGAAGGATTTTTCGTATCTTTGGCTATTGCGTCTTTAGACACATTCGGAGTTATTTTCATCGTAATATCCTCGTGGTTTGATCCGTTTATTGCAGATACAAGCGAACGTTCTCACATCGGGTGTGGAAATTCTGCGATATCGCGTGTACGAATGGAACTCTCCGTAAAAAAATGCAAGCCGCGTATTGGCGAGTTTGAAAATAAATACAAAAAGCTCAGTGTTCGACAAGCTTATTGTACAAAACGGCTGCGGGAAGCTTTTCCTCAAATTCGTCGATTTATCCTAAAATAATCTGCGGCTCTCCGTTCCGTTCCTTTCGTCTTTTCGCGCTATTTATTCGTAACATCGAATAACGACGAAACGTTGTAGAAAAGCACGCGACTCTCAAAAGACAATATACTGTATATATCGATGTGGAATTGACAATATTCGGTTTTTTTTTTCATCGTATAACAATGGCGTTATACGTCACAGTGAACACTAAGAGCGGGCACATTGTTTTTCTCCAATAATTCGCGCGTATGATTTCGAATGAGAATCGAGCCCACAGTGTTTCATATCGCGTCTTCGTGGTCTTCTCGTGCAGTTTGGACGGACCCGTTGTGCTAATGCCTTCTCGTAAACGTCAACTTTTGCTGTTCAATGTTATCCAAATCTTTTGTTTTTTATAATCCCTACACACCGGTTGACCATATATACTTGAAACACCGACGGCAGGCAAGTTTCACGCGAATGGGAGATAATTAATGGATTTCACTATGAAACACACACACACACACATAACGATGGAACGAGTACGTAGCCAATTCATATATAGTAAAACTTTTTCCTATCGGATCGCGAAAAGGGCGCTCGCTTTTCTTTCTCCCTCATTATACATACTCTATGTGTATGGCAGCCAGAATGTGTTAACGGAGAACGAAGAACATACAATCATGACGTTAGAAAAATAAACGATACTATCATCTATGTGTATATGTATAAGTGTATATATAGACGTTTGTATATTGTATGTATAAGTATATATATGTATATGCAGGGTGTCCCGTTACGAATGGACCTACCATACGCTGGAATGTCAGTTGAGTAAAAGTCCCGCCGTTTTCGACATAAAAATCATCCGCTTTTGGTTTTACGCATGCCGTTTCTACAAACGACAACCTTTTTTGACCAGCTTTTTAAAAAAATACTCTTGGTTGTTCGTTTTATCTTAAAAAACGTTTTCTTTTAACCTTAAATGTTAAGGAAACTTTATGAAAAAAAATGTTATGCAGAATTTTCATACAAACCAATTCGAACATCTGACTGGTGGTCTGTAGTGTAAAAAAAATGAAATACGCATATCGTGCCAATGACGTTGAAAAGTTGCACATAAAGCCCAAAATCTCGAAAACCGCGGGACTTTTGACTAAACAGAAATTCCAACATATAGTGGGACATGATCTGACCTATCGACAGTTGCAGGATTATCCGTTCAAAACAGGACACCCTGTGTGTATATATATATGTATATACCTTGCGGCAAGGATCGTTACTAAGAACTATTTCGAAGTTGGGCTCCCGTAGCTCCATCGGCGTGAAGAATATCTCATTCGTGTGTACGAGCGTACTGCATTACGTTTGTGTATATTGTTTGTATCGTGTATCGTATCTATTCTAATCGACGAATATCGCGGTCTCATTTAACGAGAAAACAGCCAAAAGAATACGATTTTAACTCAGGATGGGGTTTTTCATCAATTCCTCTGCCCACCCTTCGCCCCGAATAGAAGATTACATCTGAGGATCGAGTTACTTAGTCTCGGAACACAAGTGTTACCAAGCCGATCGGCCCGTTTCGTCGCATCGTTCCGACTCGAGTCGTTAAAAAAGTATCGGCCGGTTCGATACACGGTCTCACATGCAGGTCTCGAAATAACGATCGTATTTGACAGACGGCGAGTATCCTGTCCAAGCTTTTTTTTCTCATCGTCGCCACCGTGTGTCGTTGTGATCGGGGAGTGTCATGAGACTAACCTAAACCAATCATAAAATGTTTCGCCGTGTAGGCGTTTATAACAGTTGGAAAATCGTTGCGCGTATAAACAAAAGTGGGATACGCCTAAATAACTGTTATCGACAATTCAGTGAAGCGATAATCCAGAACTTTCGGGTTCCGGGTGCGCCCGAAAATTGAAGCGAAAACTGCACGCCAAGTGAGCCTTCCCGCACTACCGTCGCACCGAGACTTGTATGTAAGACCGTTGTTCGATATATAGAGTACATGCGGATGTAGTTTCGACAATCTTGTGCCTTATCGTCGCGCTTTCGATCGGGCAACTTCACAACGATGCATTCGAACGTTGTTTTTCTTTTTCAACATTGCAGCTGAACTTCGTGAGAGCGTCAGCGAGGAGACGATGCTCAGTAGGCCGAAGCCTCCTTGTACTCGGATCCTTCCATTATGAAGAAATCCTCGAGCTTCCACTGCAACGTCTCGAAAGTTGGCCTCTTCATCGGATCCTTGTTCCAACACTCCAGCATTATTTCGTACAATGCCGTCGGACAATTGGGCGGGCATGGCATGCGATAGCCGTGCTCCACTTGATGCAATACTTCAGCGTTGGTCATACCTATCGCGTTTTTCACGGGGAATACGGAGAAAAAAAGCACGATATAGTTGGCTCGACACAAAATGGCCGGAGTATCCGCACGCAATACATCGAAGCGACAAAATGGTAGAGCTTCAAGTCATACTTTTGTCGCAAATATCTATTCAAATTATTCAGTCGCGTCAACGTCCTAAAAACACTTTGATCAAGGCGTCGGGCTATTGTGAAACATTTTAAAACTCTCGTTCGTCGCTTGAGGCAAGTCAAACTGAGATGGGAGGACCAATGTGTGGTGCAGGCATCTCAGATTGAAGCATTTTGTACAATTTTAGTTCAGAAAGCCATTGCAGTTTTCTTTCGATCTTACGTGTTGTCGTTTTTGGTACAATTGAGTATCACGTAGCTTCGACCTTTGGCCTGCTCAGAGAACATTTAAAACTATCGAATAATAAGAACAAGTACAAAAAGGTGCTGACCTGGATACGGTATCCTTCCGTACGTAACGAGTTCGGTCAGTAATATACCAAAGGACCATACGTCCGATTTAATACTGAATTTACTGTAATTGGCAGCCTCGGGTGCAGTCCATTTGATGGGGAATCGAGCCCCTATTCGTGCCTCGTACTCGTCCTCCTTGATCAGCCTTGCTAGTCCGAAATCGGCAATTTTTACGACATTACCATCAGCAACGAGAACGTTGCGAGCCGCCAAATCCCTATGAATGTAATTCTGTGCCTCGAGATAAGCCATTCCCGCGGCTATCTGAGCGGACATGTCGATCAATTGTTGAAGCTTCAAGCCACGTCCTTTTCCTAAAATAATGCGCGTCATTATTGTGCACGAATCGAAGATTGAGGCAGGAGGTACTTTTAAACGAGGAAAAAATTAGCTGATTTCCACGATTTTTTTTTTCAGCAACGATTTAGCACCACTTGTTCGATTTAGGGTATGATTAATTTTATTTATAATGAGTTAATATTATTACTGCTTTTGGTTGTTACGTGGTATTTTGTTTGTATTAATCTTTCAAAATGGCGGAGGTGTGGCTAAAAATCTAATCGACCGATTCCGATGAAATTTGGTATAAATCTTTCTAACCTCATTGTCTAAAACATGACCCTAAATGTTTTCTTGAAAAAGAAGGAGAGGTATTTTTTATTGCATAATGTAGCCATTTTCTTTTTGAAAAAATCTTTTTGTTTCAAAGCGTACCATTTAATCGATTATCAACATTTTTCACTTTTTCTCGGTTTATATTCTGCATATGTGGGTTGATAAAAGAAAATTCTTCCGCCATTTTTGACGATTAATAACGAAAAAGGAAATTCTTTAGGTAAGTGTTTAAAGATTAATAAAAAAAAGGTAATTCTTTAGAAAACTCTTATATGGTGTCTCCGATGAAATAGGATTTATTGGGTTTCAAATAATGATATTCACGAGCGATGATATTTTTTACGAGCAAACAATCGTTAAAAATAATTTCACATTTTTCAAAAACCCAAACAAACCCAATAAAGGCGGCGAAATGTTCGAAAATTCTATCTACCACGTGTTTCCGCGAACTTCAAAACCGCATAACTTGTTATGGGCGGGTGAATTAATCCAGTAAATGAGGAAATAGCAAAATAATATTTTTACCCTCACTTTACGCTCAAAATCACTTATCTGAAGAACTATTAAAAAAATACGATGTAACAGTCAAAAGTAGTAACACAACATACTACTTTTAACTGTAAAATGGTCTATTTTTAAGTATTTTTTAACCCTCCGCCATCAACTAGGGTCAAAATGACCCCATGATCTCAAGAGTATCACCATAAAATTTTCTGAAAAAAATTGAAAATTCCCTGAGTCATGAAACTTTTAACTAAAAACGGGCTTTTTTACTCATTGTGCGTTTGCGGATGTTTCTTCGCCATTTCAAAATTCGATTAAAGTATAATACCGAGAACGCCACATTCCAGAATGTTCAAACTAATATCCTGAATCGTTACGAGTCATTCGGAACGATACAGTCAACGCCGCAATCGTCTGAACCGTTTCTGGGGTCAATGCGACCCCCTGTGACCAGTGTCTTATAGCCAGAACGTGTGACCGCAAACGGTTAAAGTATTTCCAACTTTTTTCTCAATTCAACTAAAAATAAAAATTCAAATAAAAGTATTGTTTCCAGTATTTCAAACTTAAAATAAAAGTATTTAAAAAAATGTAAGTAGTAATAAAACATATCCTAAGCCTAAAAGAGTGTAAAGAAATAGGGCCTTAAAAAATCCTAAAAATCATCAATTTTTTCCTCGCCGACAGGTATAACGGTGAACCCTTGAATAACGGTGAGGCTAACCTTGAAGGAATTCCAGAAGGCTGCCGTTTCTCATCAGTTCCGTGATGATGTATATCGGCTCTTCCATCGTACAAACCGCGTACAGCTGTATGAGCTTGATGTGGCGAAGTTTCTTCATAATCTGTGCCTCAGCGAGGAAGTCTTTAGGATCCATTGTGCCAGGTTTCAGTGTCTTTATCGCGACCGGTGTCGTGTTGTTCCAAAGGCCTTCCCACACCTCGCCGAACTGACCCTGTCCAAGTTTGCGAACAAACTTGAGCGACGAACGATCGATTTCCCACTGATCGCGCGTTCGATGACTGAGCCCCTCGGTCACGGGTTTCTCAACCTGTCGACAGAATCACGTACGGTGGCAAGTCAATGGTACGATCGTCGAATAATCCCCCGACTATATCCCTCCACCTACTCTCGCAAACACTCGTTCCCCAACAGAGCGGAAGAGTATGGAAAGTATGAAAAGTATTTTGACAACGAAGCGCCCTTTTTTTCCCTCTCTGTGAGTCTCTGGTGCGTTATGAGACAATGACGACATTTGCGGCTTGGTGTCGACATGCCTAAAGAAGCTCAATTCATTTTTCGTATCGGGAAACATCTCGAAGACGATGATAAATAGCCATTTTCGAGTTTCGAGCAAAGATTTATTTCCACATCCATTGTCTTACCGTCTCATGAATAATACTTATTTCATATATGTATATATTGTAATTCATCGAAAAAAACTCCAAGAGAACTTATCCGAGACCTAGATGCCCTTCTGGGCCGGGATTCGAACCCGGAACCTTTCGATTGCCGGTCGACTTCCCTGACCACTGAGCTACGCCAGCCCGCTCGCCTGTCTCGCATAGTCTCGATCACGGTCTTGCATACAGATCTCGAACTCCGCCAAATTTTCGGTGGTGGGGGAAGCCGGCTAAAACGTTTTGTTTCTCAAAGCTGTCACTACGTGGCGCCGTTGTACGGTAGTGTCGCGGGCGCGCGTGACAAACAGAACCCTGAATTCCTGTGTTCACCTCGTGCTTGAGCGATCAACCGCGTACTATTAATTCCAGTTTTGTCACTATTTGCTTTTCTGTTCGTGAATGTGACCAATTCTGCAAACCGCGAACTTTAAGAAGTAGAAACCATGCCGACGTCGTGCGTCGTACCAAAATGTAAAACAGGCAAAAAAAGTGAAAAAATAAAACGTCTCGTGTTTCCGCGTGCCGAAGGACGAACTTCGGAAAAAATGGAGGAAGCCTGTCATCGTCCCGAAAATACAACGTTATTGAACGTTATATGATATTGAAAAAGGAGTGGCCATCAAGATTTACAAAAGACAGTTGTAGACCAGAAAAAAATGAAATACTTATCGGGTTCGAACGCAAAAAGACGACGTTACAAGTCGGACGACATGTTGATGCGGCCATATAGGCACTTTGGTAGAGAAGTTTCAAAACTGATACATGTCGATAGCACTCGCTTAGGGATTGAGAGTTATAACGCTTCTGGTGTATTGTATCGGAGGTTACGTATTTTTGACCATGGACTAACAGTGTAACGTGTGCGCTTTGATATTGCTTTAAAGTGGTAAATCGTATGAATTTATAAAATACGCTTAGGTTATGAGAAAGGGATCGGCAATCTGTTTCCATCTTTCTTCAAGCACTACTGTACCGGTGGCGCTCTACTTGTGGCCGTTACCAGAAAGAATTGTTGTTACTTAGTCATACTAGCCAAATCGTCGGAGTTTCAAGCCTGTATATAAGACCGTGGTCTCGATATTCGTAACGCAACGTTACAATATATATGTGTGTTTCATTATTCACGTGTATATATAGTCAGTTCATTGTTTTTGTTTTCTTTTGCCCTCTAGGAACTCGGACCTCTTTATCTATACGGCGAGAATGTTCGTGTTTGTGTGTGTATTTTGTGCGTGAGCAAAATAGTAGACACAGAAGGACATACGTATAAATTCGTATCTCTGAGATTTCCCTATACATATACAGCGTACACGAGTCTTAATTCAGTCTCGTTCGCAAGTTCACAGTCTTATCGTACACGTTGAAAGACTCGTTAAAATTTATCAGAAAATATATCTGGTTTGGATATACAGAGACGGAGATACTCTTCTTCTTCTTCTTCCTCTTTTTTCTTCAGTTTGTTTGGGTTTGGTACAAAAGAATAGTTACGGTTAGTCGCGACGTTCGCAATCGCGATACCTCGGGGCAGAGGCGTCGAGGGCAAACAAAGAATTTAGTCTCGATTAATGATCAATTTGAAGCACCATGTAGCACCGTGTCGTTAGTCGCAGATTTGATTGAAAATCTGAACGATTTGCGACCGGAAGATCCCTTACGAACTAAAACCGCCGGTCCGTATGAGGAGAGTCTAATTTCTCTGAAACATTATGCCGTATACGACTGGCTTGTGCTTTATCCGTCCAATAATCAACAATAGTACGTAAGTGCGTGCATGATTGCGTGCGTGCGTGCGTGCATGCGTACGACGTGCGTTACACATCCAAAAAGGGAATGAACGATTACGAGAGGATTATTGTTTTTTTTTACGGATAAAGGGGTCCAAGAGACAAATGAAAAATTTCGAGTAGTATTCCATTATTTCGGACATAAAATTTACCAATAAAATCCAGCGGGAGGTAGGGCAAGCAATAACAGAGAAACGAACACAGTCTAATCAGAGATGGCAAAATTCATATTCATATCGATCTATCGAAACGAAAGCTCATATCCTTATTACTTTTAACGGGCTACGTCTACCTAGGTGGGCCGAAAAATGGCATTTTCCAAAGTTATTCTCATTTGCATTCACCTTTTTGGCGGGCAGCATCATACTTCAAACTTTCAACGAGTTTTTTTTCGAAACACGTTTTCAAAATCGGTGGACATGATATCTCGAGAACCACTCGATGGATTGTTTCCAAATTTACAGGAGATACGACTAGAAACATTTAAAGGTCGTTGACGATGTCGCTTCTTTAAAAAATCGATCTTCGTTTTCTTTTAACAGTTACGTAAAAATGACGACTTTCTTCATAAATTTGTATGCAATGCAACGATTTTTTTCCCTTAATTTTTCATACGATTTTTTATATGTGCAAATATAAAAAAATGGCGGACATTTAAAAAAAACCTATTTTTTCACCGTTTTTGACAAAAAGGGTAAATATCAAAATTTTAAAAATCCTTGATGTGCGCTGTAACTAAAGTTGTAAAAAATATGTGGTTAAAATTTCATAAGGATCGGATCAGTAGATTCGAAGATTTTATCAACAAGCCGTCGAAAAACATTGTTTCGAAAAAGACGCGTTTAAAGTTTGTTTGGGTTACATAAATCCGTAAAAAACTTTTTTAAATGTATTTCGAAAGTGTATTTATTAAGTGTAACAACTTTTATATGAATATCTATAAAATAAACCTACCAAAAAATGCATGACGGTGGCCTTTTTTGGCGTCTAAAGTCAGAAGACCTTTTAAAGGCTTTTTTGCAAATTGTGGAGTTAAATCTCTAATAAGAATACGTAAAAACGTTTCGGTGATTTTCACAGCCTCAATCGGTCAAACAAAATTTGAGCAATTGATAAGAATTAATTTTCGTTACGGGTGTCCACCGCCAAACCTCGCGAAAAAAATTTAATCTGCCGACGGTCAAGTTTTTGTTGTTGTTCTGTATTTTTGGTGATGTTTTTTAGTCTCTCGATATATGTATCTTTGCGTAAAAAAAAAAATGCGTTTCTTTATCACCCGGCGTTTCCCAGAAATAAAATTCGGAATTTGGCCATTTTTTTCGTGCCTCTAGGTAGATGTGGCTCCTTATTTCTAGGGTTTTTCAAAATTGATTTCTTCCTTTCCTCGACACATTCATTCTCACGAAGCGCAGTCTAGGCGGAGTTTGGACAGCGCTTTCGCGATTTCTTTCTCCGTGCAGAGGATCGATATAATTCGCAGGGCACGTCTCTACACGAAGCAGCTATTGGGCGGAAAAAACAGAGAGGAAAACACTCGTCTTTCGCATGCACAGCAGGTTCTGCCTAAACTCCGTTTAGACGCGAGAAATCTGTGTGTTTTTTGTTCTTTTTCTTTTCAATCTCCATTCGTATTTTCATTTTCAAATTTACGTCCACGTTTGGCGAGGAATAATGGATATTTATTTTTTACCTGGACACAGGGTTTGCACAGATTGACGCAGAGGCCGTCCGCTTCTTTGCTGTAGTGCTCGACGAGGTCCTGAAGATTTCTGAAGGTCGTTCGTCTCGCGATGAAGAAACCGCCCTCGTCCAGCTGACGAATACGATAGTGCTTGACCGTGTCACCGTCTCGGACTGAAAAGAGCATTTTTTTCCATAAAATTTTAGGGTCATACTCTCAAGATATGATAGATTACGGAAAAAATGGCTCCATAATGGGAAATTATTTAAGGAAACAAATAATAATACAGTTTAAAGAATAATATAATAATATAAAAATAACAAAGATAATTAATTTTTTTAAATAAAGTAATTTTGACTTAAAGTCGCGCTTGGGGTCATTTTGACCCCGGGTGACCGCGAAGGGTTGAAACGAATTTTCGTTGCATTCCAACGATGCAAACGTCAGTATCTCGTTATTTTCCGTACCTACATTCTACAGGGCGTCTCAAAATGACCTAACACTTAAATTTATCAATAAAACCAATTATTTATTCGAAAAGTACGAATAGTTTAATTTCAATAAAAGGTACAAACATGGAGGTTAAGTGTGAAACACAATATCCGATAAATGGCCGCCTGGTCCCTGTTTGCAAACGTTTACGCTTCTGCCGAAATTTTCATTAACATTTTGGCACAATTGCGGACTAATTTCATTAATGGCGTGTCCAATTGCTTCCTTGAGCTCCGGAATGGTCCATGGATCATTGGCATACACTTTTCCTATGAGAAAAGCCCAAAGAAAGAAGTCCAACGGCATCAAATCGCACGATCTTGGTGGCCAATTCACTTCGCCACTGCACACAAAGATATTTTGTCAATCTAGACGGTCAAAATAATTTCTTTCGATTTTCTTTATTTGCAATCACTCTCTAATTGACTTTGAGCTATAGGAATTGTTTTGCGATGAATAATGTGTCATAAAATATTGGCTTTTGTAGATAAAAACCAATAGAAATATATTTCCAACTTCAATTTTTATTTTTCTCTAAAACAAAACTTAATATAATTGATATAACTAAGATGATGATGAGTGCCGTGGCTCTTCTAAATCCCGCTCACTCTCTGTGTCTCCAGGAACCTCTTCCGAATCTGAATCATCTCCAGAGTCAGGTTCAGCGGGAATCATCGATTCAATTGCATCCTTCGTAAACGGCATGGATCTTTTTTTGGGATTGGTCTCATGCCAGTGATCGGTGGGTTAGAATTTAGTAATAGCCTGTTTATCGCGTCAACGTAATCTAAACTTTCAATATAAATTCTCTAGTTCTTTCACTATCATGGTTCTTCACCTCTGACTCGAAAAAGTGTGGACAAAGCAGATTTGCTGACGATTACATTGTACAAACTATCATCTCGCAATAACAATTGAAACAATGACCAGCACAAACCCGGAAACAGAGCAAAAAGCTTTTTATGCGTAAATATGTGATAGAAAATTTAACAATTCTGCACTTTTTTTTTCCACGGCGAAAAAACAATATTCCATTAACAAATACCACCACATTTTTTTCGATAGTATGTGTTCTCACCTGCTCTATTCAAATCCATGACAATATTTTCATCGAAATCGCTGTTGCCAAAAACGTTTACTTTTTAACTGAGACAGTCAAACTTAGAAAGCCGAGAAAGATACGTACACTTGCAGCGATGGTAAAGTTCCGACTGAAACACGACCATGATACTTCGTCTGCAATAAGTATGCAGTAACAATGCAGCGAGTAACAATTTCCATTGCTCGATAACAATTTCAACAGCAAATAACAATTTCCGTTGCTCGATCGTGTAATTTTCCACGACCTAACCTCAATACATCCTAACGACAGTTGTCAAAATAATACTCTGTGTTCGCCACAAGGGAAAATGGCGCGCAATTTAAAATGTCAGATCGTTTTGAGACACCCTTTACGCGGGGATAATGTTTGAAAACACTGGAACGAGTGGATGTGTGCGAATAAATTACCCGAAAGAGAATAATCGTTGTGTCGGCTCTCCGAGTCTCGAATCAAGAAGGCCCCGTGATCGTTTTCCGGTAGGAGAAGCTTCTTCTCGGCTTCGATTCTCTTGATCTTCCTGAAGTACCATCTGCGAAAGACACGAAGGAAAAGGGGTTTGACTACATGCTCGCTCGAGCTCGCGACTAGAGTATGGAGAGTGAGAGCTCTCGAGCAGCAAAGTATCAACAGTCTCTCTCTCTCCCTCTCTCTCTCTCTTTCTCTTGGGGGAAAGCTCGCCGATCGTTCGCTGACCGTTACGCTAACATCCTAATTAACACGGTGAAAATGCAATCGAGAAAAGTGTGCTAATAACTCATTTTTTAACGAATGCATCTGTGCTGGACGTGCTGTGCGGAGCATGCATTACTATCGTCCTGTATCATACTCATGACGAATTTATCGTACTCTACGTTGTACGTGGTGCTTGTAGGAAATTCATTGCTCGGTTGAAAATATAAATAATTGTGTTTTCTGTTAGGGAAAATAAATTATTTGAGGAGAGAAGTGTTTTTCTTATTTCAGCCGGCGAATTTTTTATAACGATATATTTTTTCATTTTTCATTTCTTTATTTCTATCATTATGTTGTTCTCCGAATTGAGGTTGTAAATTTGCAATAGTGTTGGAATTCGCATAATTCGAATGCAACGAAAATTCTTCTGGATGTTTAAAATTCTTTATTTTTATCACTATGTGAACTTATTTTGCAGGTTTAGGTTTGCCATCTCTGATAAGGATCCTCGACGATGTTTCAGTGATTTTCGTAGCCTGAATGAGTCAAGAAAGAAGGCAAGAGAAAAAAAAATAATGTTCGTTGCATCCCAACGATGCAAACTTCGATACTATAATTTCTTATGAGAATACGCAGAAGCGTTTGAGCGATTTTCACAACCTTAATCGGCCAAAGAATATCGAGTGATTAAAAAACGAGGCAAATTTCAACTTCGTAGTTTTTGGACAGACCTAGGCTGCGAAAAACACTCAAACGTTTTTTTAGAGTCAGTAAAGATCACGATAGCAAAGTCTGCGTCGTTGGGATACAATGAAAATGATTCTTCCTCGACTTCAACTTCTTCAATTGTTCAATCACTCTTCTTCAAGGAATTCGTGGTACGTGAATTCGAGAAAAGTGTTATTAGGATCTTTAGCAGATATGTGCACCAAAGTCTGCAGAAAAAGATTTCAGGTGATAAAAATAAAATGAAACAATTGTTAGGGAATTTTTGCTTCTTCATTGTTTCATTTCACTCGCAAAGCTTGCTCCATGAGCAGCTTTTTAAAAAGTGCTTTCTCATAGAAAAAAAACATTGTAGAGGAAATAAAATGATGTACTTCAATAATATGATGACTAAATTGCTAATCATCGCTGGTTTAACTTTTTGTATCGCAACTTTGTGCGCACAAAAATGTATCTAGACATGTTGAATTCCAAGAAAGTTGTTGCCCAACGTACAGTTTACTGAATATTTGCACTCCCTCAAAATCCAATCCTCAAAACGATTCGATCAATGTTTAATCCTGACGCTTCTTGTATCGCACACTAGTTGGACAAATGTTCCAACGACCTATAATTAGTCAAAAGTAACGAGCGTAGAATATACGAGTTATTTGAAATGTTGAACTAAAATGTTTCACCGATTTTCGAAAATACAATACGTAGGTAGGTACGACGTTGAAGTTTTCATCGTTGGAATACAACGAAAATTGTATCTTTTGTTTCTCAAATTTCCTCCGGCAGATTTGAGCTACGAAAATCACGCGAACATTTTTGAAGATTCTTGTTTATCGACTTGCAACAAATCTGCAAAATATTACTTTCGATAATAACGAAAATAAGAAATTGGAGAGAATTTTCGTTCCAACGATGCAAACTTCACCCCCATACGGATGGACTCTATGCAATACATGAGAATATAAATATTTCTGACCTGCTGTGATTTCTTGTAGCGAAATTTGCCAAAATCCCTCAACCATTTAAAAAAATACTTATTCTAAAATTTACAGTGTGAATCTGGCGAAAAAGATTTTCCATCGTAATAAAAATGAGGAAATGGCAATATGAAATAAAACTTTCGTTGCCCTGCAACAATGCTAACTTCAACATCTTTGTTGAACTACGCATCCGTGGGTAGTGGCCACCGATGCGTAAATTTGATCAAATGTCATTTTTGCAATTTCGGAATGATCAATTCGGAATTCGGAACACGCGTCTACTAAAATAAAGAATAAAATGAAGTCACGAAAGCAAAGTTTCCTAAGAAAGTAAAATCCCTGAATAAAATAATTGAGCAGTAATACGTTCGTCAGTCAAATATATCGAATATTCAATTTTACTTGCAATTCATTTTCACCATCCTGCATTCCCATGTGTTCGCAATCGTTTTATTATGCGATAAATTGTTCCACCGATCCTCAAACGGCAATAGTTTGTGAGACAATGTTGACCCAGTATCATTAAAATAAATCAAGTGGTCCGGAAATCTCTAATACCCTCGAATATCAACGCTCGACATGAAATCGAAGCATTGTGGCCAGATACATTGAAATTTTCGATACAGGGTATATGGAAGATAATAATTCAATGCAAATTGAGAGAAAGTCTTCACTTAGAGAGTCACCGTATTACACAGGCCAAGTTTCAAGGTCGTCGACTATCCCAGTCTCATAAGTACAATCTCCCAAGGAATTTTGAAACCAGACACTCGAAAAACGAGAATTTCTGTGAGCATGGTGTACCGTTAAAAATTCATGGAAAAATGATGTACTTTCCATAATTAGTTTTTTCAACTGGTTCATCAATAAATTTACTCAATTATTATTTTTTATTCTGTTTATTCGATTAGGGTAGAAAATTGGTAATGAATTTACCACCAAACTAGAATCTCATTCAAAAACTAAGAAATATTCGGTTCACACGAAGTAGAAATTACGATGTTAAAGTTTGCATCGTTGGAATGCAACAAAAGTTCTCTTCTTTTAATTTAATGTTTTAGCTTTCTCATCGTCCCTATTCTTATCCTGCAAACTTAGGCTGTAGATTTGCCATGAGGCTCCTGAAAAACCGTTGAGTGATTATTGTAACCTAAACTTTGGTTGTTCCAACGATGCGATTTTATATTTCACGATATATTCTATAGAATTGTGTGGCATATTCGTAATCTTCGACAGCCCCATCACTTCTTAGTTCTCGATTTTCTGGTATCGAAGCTTGCCTAGTTGGAAGGCAATGAACATTTCTTTTTCCTATCGCCGAATTTGTTTTTTAGCACAATTGGTCTAAAAAAATGACCGAAAAATTTTCAGAGATCCTTCTTAGGGATCTGTATCCTAAGTCTACAAAAGAATCCTTCGGATAGTAGGAAAAATGAAGGAATGAAAAAATAAAGAATGCCATTGCATTCCAACTGGGCAAACATCAACATCATTCGATTTTGATACACTGAAATTGCAAGGTCCGCTTGTTGGTATTTTGCAACATAAATATTTGGTCCTACTGTTACTTCCAGTGTACGTGCGTATAAAGCAGTGACGCGCGTGTGTCAGCCACCTATCATCATGAATATGTAACCGAGTAACAGTTTTGTGCCTGTGCATGACACGAATTTTAATCGAGGCATTGACAAGGGTCCGATATATCAATTACATCTAGCAACGAGAATTTGCTTTATAATTTATCTACAATTCTGTTTTAATTTCGGAAAATGTCCACAGGTGCCTAAAAAATTATGTACATTCATGAATATTCATTCTATGAATATCATACCGGTATGAAAAACGTGTTTGCTATTCTTCAACTCAGAAATCAACGTTGTTTCCTGTATGATTATCTTAGTATTGAAGTTTACATACTCGAAACGCATCAAAAGTTATTTATATTTACATTTCCGTATTTTCATTATTACGTGAATAATTATATCAGATTTATACAGCAACTCTCTTTCTATATAGCAGCCTTGTCAGATTTATATAGCAGGTCTCCAAAGGATCTCAGAGAATGATCGATGAATTAAAGTAAGCAATGTTTCCCAGTGAATCAAAGCATCACAGAACCATTCATTTTCATTGCACTTTAACGACGCGCGTCTTCACTCTCTTCGATTACCTCCCTCCAGTTTTTGGACTCGTTCTCTTTTCTATACCGTGCATTAAGAAGTAAAAGTTGTATCACGCTAAACGAGTGAAACGTAGTACTGGAATATATGTCGAACGTATGCATTCCTACGTCGAGAATAAAACTTTGTCTCTCGTTACAAGTATCAACAGCTTCGTAAAAGTGGTTTTCCATGGAGAAAAGCTTCACGAAAGTGAGCAGGAGTAGGTATGATACTCACGGTTCGGCTTCGATGGATTTCAGCTTGGCGACATAGTTACTAGGAATGTAGCCTTCCTGTCTGGTTCTCTTGCTTCTGGCCAGCCACCAATCGCCCTGCGTATCGTTGAGTATTTCCAGATGCTCGCCCTTGCGAAAGCTCAGATCCTCGTCGGTGCGCGCGTCGTAATCGTAAAGAGCGACGAATATTTTGGCCGTGGGTACTTCGGTCTCGGGTATCTGAGGCATCGGCCTGATGGGATCGGGCGGCGGCGTCGGCACGGGACTAGCTTGAGAAGCCACGGCTTCTATACTGGCGTTTCCTATCCTATCCGGTTTCTCCTTCTCCGCGTCGCTCGGACTGCTGAAACAATTACCCATCTTCGCCTACTACTTTTCGCTTTGTTCCAAGCTCGACTTGTCCTCGCGCCCGAACTTCTCCAACGCTACGGAACTTTCCGATGGCTCCGTCAAACGTCTTTTTCGCACATATTTCCTGCCCACGCTTTTCCAATCGCCGCGGAGGCGTCTTTTTCCTCCCAACTTTCTACGGCAGACTGCGTTTCTCCGCTGGAAGGTAACAAGGATGAGGAGACAGGTGAGGTTCGAGGAAAAAATTCTTTTCACTCATACGTCAGATTAAAATTCGATCTTATCGTTGTTGATTCGCTCTTCAAATCAGCAGCGTCAGAGAGGCGTCAAAGGCGCCTATCGCATTCGGGCGCATCCTGCTCCTTTGCCCCGCGTTCTTCTTTTGCCGCCAAGGGTACTACTCTCGTCCCTTACGATGCCCGGAATCTCGACGAGCCGTCGCGTGGACGTTTGTTCATGATCGGCACCATTACACCAATAACAACACGACAGAAACACAACGACTACGCAGGGCCTTTCGAATTACGTTTTTCACGAGTTTACGAAAGCACGAAACGTAATTTTTATTCAACCTCTCGTTTTTGGACCAGGAAAGAATAGGAACACATACGGGACGGGGGAGGGGAGAACGCGCACCGAAAAATCTCGCCGATCGCGGAGTCTCTGCTGGTAGTGCACGCACACGCAGCGATGAACACGAGAAATCGAGTACCGTGGACGATTTCACACGGGAAGACACGAAGTTACCGAAAGAGGGAGAGAGACGGAGAAAGAAAGGAATAGAGGGAGAGAGAGAGATAGCACAGGGATTCAGACACGCAGAATCGAATGGGAGAGCGGCGAAAGCCAGAGTATTAGAGAGAGAGAGCGAGAGAGAGAGAGAGCGAGCGAAATACACGCCCAACTTGCCACCAACTGTCAATTCCAACTCCAATTTGTTATTTTTTGACTATAGAATCTAACGCGACGAAATTTCGCACGATAATTTAAAGGGCGTCGCACATTTTGGTCGATCGATACGTTTAAAAAAAAATCTTTCGCCAAGTGTTATGACGTACGACAATGTCGTTTTCTTCGTCAGCAGAGACCCGTATTGCAGCGTGTGTGCGCGCCTAGGACGACTCTCTCGTCGAGTGATATCGGGTCCGAACGAGCAGAGAAGACGGGAGGGGGGAGGCCCTCCGTTCTCTTACGCTCCGTTTCTGCCTCCCTTTCGTTTCTCTATCGGGAAAAAGCGCAAGGTGAAAACGCTCATGGTGGAGGAATGCTCGTCGGGCTAACTGGTCACTCGTTTACTCTCTGGGGCTCGGCGTAGGTCTCGTGAAATGAAGGCAGACGAGGAAAGAAAACGAGAGAGGGCGATTGTGAGGCTCGCTCGGAATATTTCGTTCGTTCCGGACTTGTCCGATTCATCACGCTTCCCAACCACTCTTTTCTTCGTCATTCCCACTCGTTCTTTCTCACGCGCATGCTTCATCCTTGTGTTGCACAGCTGTGGACAAACTCGTAGCGAAAGGTGAATAGCTCGAAAAATGCGTTTTCGTGCCGGGCCTCTGCGTCCTGTTCACTTCGGCTCCCCGTCAATCGTCTTTGGCTCGTCTTTGTTGTCCTCGAAGTAACCTCGGCGCCCCGATGTTGGAATATCGCTAAATGACGTTAAGGGGCTACACACCCTTAACGTCAACAAAGGCCAGAAAAAATGACCAGATTCCGATCGTTTTTTTCTGGGAAATTGTCGGTGAAAAAGAAACCCATTTTTTTGCTAAACCGGAAAGTCCATACCGCCGATTAAGGATGTTGAGTCCCAAATCGCAAATGATGATAAAATTCTGAAAATTTGGTATGTTTTTGTATGAAGTATTTCAGAGGTCGTGTAAAAATTTCACGACAATTAGGAAGCTCGTTATTGAACAATTAACATTCACAAATTAAATGTTGTTTTATGGAAACTGATGTAACTTTGCAATAAGTTTTTTTTTACCCCTCAATTTTATAGTATCTACAATATACTGAAAGCAACGGAAACAAAACGAAGTTTATTGATAAATTTTTTTTTATTTCTTTTAAAAATTGTTCTTAACAAAATGTTAATTTTTTAATAACGAGCTTCCTAATCGTCGTGAAATTTTAACACGACCTCTTAAATACTTCATACAAAAACATACCAAATTTTCAGAATTTTATAATTTTTTATTTCCACCCTTAAGGAGGTTGAAGTAATGATGATAGAATTCTGAAAATTTGGTATGTTTTTACATGAAGTATTCAGGAGGTCGTGTAAAAATTTCATGACGATTAAGAAGCTATTTATTGAACAATTAACATTAACATGTTTCATAGGGACTCAACATCCTTAATTTGGAATTTCGTTTACACGTGTATTTCGGCTCCTCGATCGCGAATATGATAGTGAAAATACGCGCAAATTTGATTTTCAACGTCAAAACTCACGAAAACTGATTTTTAAATAGTTTTTCTATTTTATTTTGATAAATGTTGATCTTGGAGAAAAATGTTTCCTGCAAAAGTTGCAGCCTATAAAAAGATTGATCTTTTAAGTCCTATACGGATCTTGCAAACCATTCTGTTTCCATAAAAGTGGGATAATTCTCCAATGAATAGATTTTGATGAACTCCATGAGTTTCGATATTATCTAATTCGCACTATACCGCGGAAATGTTGGTCTTTAAAGTGCAGTGTAGTCTTTAAACCCAAATTAAAAAAAAGCAACAAATAAAATAAAATACAAAAAGCCTAAAATCAAATAAAATAAATAAAAAAAACAAGAAAAATTTAAACAATAAAAAATAAAATACAATAATAATCATACTTCACTAGAAGTATGTTGCTTTTTATCACTAGAATTCCCCAGGATTTTTATCGATAGAATTCCCCCAGAATTCACCAGAATTCCCCTAGAATTCACTAAAATTCCCGAGGTTTCCTACGGTTACTCCATTTTGTTTTGAATTACAGGGTTGTTACGCATGTGGAAAACAGGGAAAACTGGGGAAATTTCTTTCCTCCTGGAATAATCAGGGAAAAGTCAGGGAATTACGACAACTCTCTGAAATTATCTCAGAATTAACTTTTTGCAAAAATTACGAAAAATGAAACCATCTTGACAAAGAAAACTGAACAGTATAAAAATAAATATTTTTTTATATTGTTAATTTGTCTATTATTCTTCATTGTTTAAAAAAAAGTTGTGTCAGTGCCAAAGATTGAAAAACTGAAAACTAATTTGCTGTAAAGCTCTATACATTTGCATTCGATCGGTCGATACACAACCACATCATCATTATTATTATTATTATTATAGATAAGTGTTTCTATTTTTTATTTTTTGTCACCGGCATAAAAACGCCTGTCTCCAATAAAGAACAAGTTCAGTATTTGCTTTTAATGTATTTTTTTTTTTTACTTTACAATGTTTAGATTATTTTTCAAATTTCAGGTTTAAAAAAATTTTATTTCAATTTTTAACATTGCCGTATATTTGATCTCAAACAAAATTATGTTATCCAGTTCAATATAATTTTTCAATAGAAGGATCGAATTGAGAATTTCCTTTGTTTTTTAAAATTGGTTAAAAATGTTATGTTTTTTGTTCACAAGAATGATTCATTGCTATTTCTACGTATACAATTTTTTCCGTATGGTTCGTGACGTTTACAAATACTAGTATGATTGAGAGGAGATTCAACTTGTGGTCTTTAGCTTAATAAATATTTGATAAAAACAAAGCGTTATTTATTTGACCCTAATTATTTGCAAGATAATTTTTGCAAAGCCTGTATGGAAAATCTGGCAGTCAGGGAATTTCTGAGTCGATAGGGCGTAACAACCCTAGATTACCATTATCGAGACTATAATTAGCGCGCGATGCATTTGGACTTGGTTGCACGACGATCTAACCCGCTTCCGGTCTGACGTCATATTCGAAAAGTGGCATTATTGAGGCTACACCCCGCTTCGTGCCACACTCAATTGCTTGAAACTGTTAGGTCGTTAAGGGGTTAGGCCACTGTGGCAAATTTCGAAACTCTCGATCGTCGCTTGAGGCAACTCAACTTGGAGCGGAATGTCCAACATATGGTGCAGGAATCGCAGATTGAAGGTAAGCTTGTGATTACGACGATGGAACTGCTAGTTAAATTTTAAACGCGTTATTCTCGAAACTTTGCGTTTCAAAACGGTGTACACGATTTCTCGACATCTGCTAAACGGATTGACTTGAAATTTGATACACTTATTCAGTGCAATAGTAATTTAGTCTTGAACGACGTTTTTCTTTTTAATATTTTTTTCCGGTAGTTATTAACAATGTCAGTTTTGCTCGAAAAAAAAACGCAAAAAAAATTCAAAAACATTTTTTAACGATTGATACACAATAAGTAAAAAAAATTAGGTTACTAATTTTAGTTAACTTAATTTAAATTAGGTTACCAATATTGTCTATTTGAAGGAAAAAAAACTTTTTTTGTTTCAGATCAACCAGATGGCCAAAATCAAGTGCACCGTTAAGCTTCTGACGTTCAAAAGTCCTTCACGAGATTGTCTATAACTTCTTTAATTATTCGTATTTTTTTATGCAATTTTGTACACAACTTTGTTAATATACATGCAAATAAATGTCCAAACGGTTCTTCTATTACTTTGCTCATTCCTTGAAAATGAGTTGTTCAACAATAATCCTCATTTTCGATTCGCCACAGTAGCCTATCCCCTTAAGTATCAAATGTCCAATCAACTCAAGTGCCAAGTTTGATACCCGATATCTCTGATATTTTACTTTGATAGTTCTTGGATTTTTTTCTCTCGTTATTATGAAGGTCCACGTCATCAGCCTTTGAGAAGCACGATTGCGTTTGTGATAATCGGTCGGATTGCCTTTTGTAGATTCAATTTTGTAAAGCACGAACAAGTCAACAAAATCATTATATATATGTTACCGGAAATGTATTACACTCGTCATTATATATAATTCTTAGGAAACATATGGGAAATTTAACGCCATTTCCCTCAGCCCGCAAGCCCGACTATTTTTAGTTTTTCTGATTTTTTTTTGTAAAATTCTAGCCCCTTAAACGAATATCCTCACCAATTTTTAGATATTTATCTCTTCTCTTTTAGGAGTTATAACTTTTCAAAAAATGTCGATTCAAAAAGTTTTGGAAACGTTTAAACGCTGATAACTCCTGAACTAATTGACATATCGACAAATGTCACTGTATATCTTTTTTTCATTTGGAAGCGTA
Source organism: Ophion costatus (assembly GCA_951751655.1). Classification (NCBI taxonomy): domain Eukaryota; kingdom Metazoa; phylum Arthropoda; class Insecta; order Hymenoptera; family Ichneumonidae; genus Ophion; species Ophion costatus. The sequence continues at coordinate 41,853,814 of OX632359.1, read as the reverse complement.
CTTTCATTAAAAAATATGGAAAAAATTATCAGATATCAATATCAACGTTTTTTTTTATTCTCAAGTAAAAACTATTCTTTTAAAAGATGATTGACCTTTTGAATTTTTTTCAAAAAATTCTTTAAAATGGAGTGACCCATTCTATGATTTTTGAGACTAGTCTCATCGTGGGCTCATTTTTCCTTGTATCTTTTTTCGAATTAATTATGTTTTTTCGACAAGATTTTTTGTAATTTTAATGTCCAATAATGCTATTAATGATTTGGTGATTTGTAATTTGGCTTCGACAGGCTTGAAACCGTTAATTTTAATTTGTGCTGAATTTAACGAAATTTTCTTCTTTTATTATTATTATTGTTCCCTCAAATTCAGCACAAGTTAGAGATAAATCGTGTTCCAGTGCAAGGTCAACTTGATAGATTTTCAGTCAAAGCCTGACAGTGACTTCAGGCTATTACTTATTTATCAAGACCACTTGACAAAGTTTGGGTTTGTTTGAGTTTACAAACAACTGGAACCGGCCAAGGATTCGAATAGTGCAGTCGCAAGAAAGGTTGTGTTTCATCAAAATGTTTGGGTGTATGTTTGTTTGGGCCAAACAAACCCAAACAAAAAAACAAACAAACTGACCCGTGTTTATCTATTTCATACACTTCCTTGAACCCGTTGGTAAGTTTATAAAATACCTAGGATTTTTTTAGATCTGGGAATTATATGCATTAATAAAATATTTCACACTTTTCCTAAATTATCTTGGCATTTTATAAATTCCCTAGGAATAACACATAATACCTGTATTTTGGAAATTGAGGAAACAGCAAAATATTACCACGCGATTTTCACCATAAACTGAAGAATTCGATAGAGCGTAGAATAAATCCGTATGGCAATAATCGTATATTATCATGAGAATCAAGCATATCGCTTGTAAACAAACGTTAAAATTTTGATTGGAGTCGAAGCATGCCTCACTGTATGGCCATATCGCGACATTAAAATCACCGCAGTCGTATCTTAATGTTTCACAAAGCAATAATGCCCGACGTCTTAAATGCGTAATATGCGAATGGATTCACACACGCGATTTGATTTTTGCTGATAAGCTCCACAGCGAAAAGTCCTGCTCTTCGATGCATCGTGTTATTCTATACCAGCCGATGGAACAAACTCAAGCCTGTACGTCCTCAACCTCTGAAAGCTAAGAATATTGAGAATAGATCCAGAGCATTTCGAATTGCAGGCCTCAGTCACTTGCGGGAACTGACAATCATTTTCATCATCGTTGATAGGAGAAAAAACGTAACACTTTTGATGGAGTGATTTTGCGTTGAATAATAATTGCACGAACGATTTTTGCTGCCCCAATATGTTCAAATACACGAAGAGATCTTCATGGAAAGTATAGAAAAGTTTGAATTCTCCGATATACCAATATTCAAATTCTTTCCCTCGTTATGTTTACATGCACGCACTCCTGAGACAACGAGAATGGGAAGAAAATGTGACATAAGATCCGTGGGCCGTTGTGCAATTTAAAGAATTCATGAAACATGTATATCTCTCCATCTCTTTCCTACTCGACTGATCTATCCTCTGCTATAATGCTGGAGGCTCTCGCTGCATATACCTGACCGAGAGTGTTTTATTGATAACTGTGGGACGGCGGAAATCTGCCGTACAAAATTAATACTCGTATCGTGGGCACATCCCGTTCTCTCTCTCTCTCTCTCTCTCTCTCTCTCTCTCGTGACGCTATTCCGCTGCACTTGGACACGATAATTGACCCTATTTTACAAGCTTTTATTCAACGTGACTTTCTGTGAGATGCACAACGAAAAATCGATATTTCACCCATTTCCAGACTACTTAGAGCTTTGAAATTTTGCGACATGCACCTATTGGTAGTGCAAATGAGTCTCCGCCGTTTGACAGAAGATGGCCCCACCAAGAGGTTATGGTTGAAATGGTCAGATGTGAAACGTCATATCGTAAGGTTGGACATCTGGCAAGACCATAACCTTGAAATATTACCAATTTTGTATCAGCATAACATAATTTTTTTCGTGCGAAAATGTCGAGTTTTGAGCCGAATAAGCGTCATTTGCGGGAACTTTTGATTTACTTGTTTAATTTGAAGAAATCTGCAGCTGAGGCGCATCGATTAGCGAGAGAAGCGAGTGGTTTCAAAAGTTTAAGAACGGTGAGTTTTACGTCGAAGACAAAGAACGTAGCGGAGGGCCGAAAGTGTACGAAGACGCGGAATTGGAAGCATCATTGGAGGGAGATTCGTGCCAAACGCAAGAAGATCTTTCACTTACATTGGGAGTGACTTAACAAGCAATTTCAATTTGAATAAAACACAAAGTACCGTTCTTTCACAATAAATGCCCAATTTTTGATAAAAGGAACGGCAGAGACTTATATGTACTATTAATAAAAGGTGACAATGCATGCTTCAACGTGAAAAAAATAGCCATCAAATTTTTAACTTTTCATGTTAAATTAGCGATATCTAATCATCCATATAAAATCTCACTGAGACATACAAACAAATTCGTAGCCGACTGTGTTTGCATGTGAAAAGTTTATATGCAGCAATTAGTCGTAAGTTCAATCCCAATTACAGTCTGTTCTTTTTTACAAGCATTCCATGCTCCGAACGTACAAACTCGTAAATTAGTACACTACTAGTAGCAACCAAGTAGTAGAATCAATTAAAGACTGAAAAGTAGAAAATAGTTTACATGCAAAAACAAGCTTTTATTTAATGTACCAAAAAGTAGAAAAGAATTTTTTTACCAAGGCACCTATACGTGTCTATAAATAAAAGGGGCGCTCGAAATTTAAACATATAATCTTTAATTTACATAAATCGGTTAACATATCACCTGTTTTATTTTATTTTAATTTACTGTAAAACCTTAGATTTAATTTACTGTAAAACCTTAGATTTCTTAAATGAAAATCCTGAAACCGAGTATAAACGTGTAATGATAATTCCTCTACTATTGTGCCAAATCAAATACGGTTAACGAAACCGAATTGATCAAATTGATGAAACATTAAAAAAGTTGAGCGCCCCAAGTTTTTATTTATAGTCACACATAGGTGACTTGGTAACCAAAATTATTTTCTACTTTTCGTACATTGAACAGAAGCTTCTTTATTAAAAATATGTCCTTTGCACATAAATTTTCTCTCTCCACGCGTGCGCCTGTAAAAATAATTCTTCCGAGTGTATCATAAGCGAATGATAAAACAAAAACTTCGGCCTCGGGTATCAAGCGAGAACTGCGCACAAAAATGAACGACAAATTGAAAATAAGATACAACGTATATTGGCGGGCGAGATTTCTCAAATTGTGTAAATTACCTGAACATTTTGTCGACGAAATTCCGCAAGGATTTGGAAGATTGCAAAAATTTCGAGTACATCGTACCCTCATGGGTTACATACATGCGCGCATGTAATCGAGAAGCTACGAAATTATGTGTAGTTCGGTGTACAGATGACGGCCTATCGGCAACTGAACCGTCGATCGACCGATGATTACGTTGACAACTGTACTTTATCAGTTAGATTACCGGGTAGGCGCGGAGATATCGTAGCTCCCGATATCGCCTCACCTTCGTCTATCAAACGCATTCGACTCCCGGATTACATTTACGAGAAACAGGTTGCAATCACATTTTTTTCTCCTCCATATTCGTTACTTTAATGTTACAAAAGAACACTTTGACCTTCGTAATAATGAAATGTCATTCGTTCTTTCGGTCTCTTTCTCTCCTTCCCTCGTTCCCCTGTAGCAAAAGTGTATATGTTTTTTTCCCCCCCAATGCATCTCTCGTGCGACAACCTCTCGACGATATCGCACAATGACTCTCATTAGTTCGCGTGCCTTGTCCGTGTATAGCAACTGTACGTGCTCGCTCTTCCTCTCATCCTCTTTCCTTCGTATTTTACTATCAATCGCTTCGCGGCCCGAGGCATAATTCTTGCCGGGCAAGATGATCAATGTCGTACGGTACGTATCGGGCGGTGCGAGGAATTATTCACTTTCCTCGGGTATCGGTATTTCCAGTATTTTCGGACCGTAGAGAAGAACGTAGGCGCAATGCCAATCACCGCCGCCGCTGAGCTTCAGAACTTCCTCGCTCGTTACCATGCTAACCCTGTCGTCGTCGCACTTCATCCACGTGTCGCCCTTTTGCCGCACCCAGGCGACGTAGTGACCGCTGCTGCTCGATCGCCCCCGATGCGTCAGCACGGCTTGCAACGTGTAGTAGCCACTGTTGTTCGAACCAAGATCTGCGGACAAACGAATCGCCGCCAATTACCGAACGTAACCGTTTCGATGAAATGTGTTCCGACTTTATTGGCGCTTTTGGGGCAACGGCATTGGCGTCGCCGGGAGGGGCAGGGCTGCCCCCACCCAGAAAAAAAAACTTCGATCCAAAATTATTAAGGGGTCTTCTGACTATAGACGCCAAAAAAGACTACTGTCATCCATTTTTTTGGTAGTTTTATATTATCGATATTGATATAAAAGTCGTAACGCTTAATAAATACACTTCCGAAATACATTTAAAAAAGTTTTTTACGGATTTATGTAACCTAAACGAACTTTAAACGCGTTTTTGTCGAAACAACGCTTTTCGACGGCTTGTTGATAAAATCTTCGAAACTACTGAACTTTATGAAATGTTAACCACATATTCTTTACAACTATAGCTATAGCGCATATGAAGATTTTTTTGCCAAATACGGTGAAAAAAAACACGTTTCTTTTGTTTTTACGAAAAATGTCCGCCATTTTGTTATTTTTGCATATATGAAAAATCGTATGATATGCGCTATAGGCATTAACATACTGAATCTAAAACCGTTTGATGTTTTTCGTTTCGGATGATTCATCTCCGAGATTTCATCAACAGCGCAAACCTACGATTTTTAGGACATTTTTGAGTACCATTTTCGTGTATAAATAGTGACTTAAATAAATCATTTAAAAAAATGTATTTCGAAAGTGTATTTATTAAGTGTAGCAACTTTTATATCAATATCTATAATAAAAACCTATCGAAAAACTCATGAAAATAGCCTTGTTAAGCCTCTAAAGTGAGAAGACCTCTTAAGACATATTTCGCCGACACAAATTTTCCACGCTTTTTTACCAGTCGTGGCCCGAATACAATGCTTTACTTTTCCCGCACCTGACATTGTTTTGACAGATCGACGTTGAAAAGCATGGCGGTTAAACTCGCCTGAATGAGTAAAAAGAGACGGAGATAGAACCGATGTTGCCAAATATCAAACCTAGAAATACTAGGCGAATCGTTGGAATAGCTATTTTTTCATTTTTCTAATTAGATGTGAACATTCATTAAAAATGTTACAAATGGAACATTTTAGTTATTACAAATTATTTTTTTTGCATATGTTAAAAATATAAATTGTACAGGTCTCAAGTGTGATCAGTGGTACGACTAGTGTGAAGCGATAGGACTACCTTAAAAGGCAAGATTTCTTCGTTTTTGAGACTTGGGGTACGTTTTATTGCTACTTTTGGCTATTACGTGGTTTTGTTTTTTATTCGTCTTTGAAAATGCCTGAGTTATGGTACGGTTTTCCGAACTGCATTTTCAAAACTGCCGTGGCATATAGTTAAAAATCTAGACGACCGATTCTGACGATATTTGGTATAAATCTTTCTAACCTTATTCTCTAAAACATGACGCCAAATCTACCACCATACGGAAGACGACGGTATCTACAAAAAAATCGAAAATCCGTTTTTGGGAACGTTGGAATCAGTGCAAAATTTCCCATAGTTATGTACAGTAAAACGCATTTTCGATTTTTTTTTGTGTAGAGCCCGCCTTCTTCCATATGACGGCAGAAATATTCTTGAAAGTAGAGATAAAATATTTTTTATTGCAAAATGTAGCCATTTTTCCGGAAGTCCCACGACTAATCCATTTTCAAAGATGAATTTAATGAATATTAAATTTGAATATTAAAAAGTTAAAATAAAATAAAAATAATGAATATTAAAAAGTTCCATGTTACAGCCAAACGTAGTACTAAAACTTACCTCAAGTCGCGAAATTGATATAGAAATCTTTCTTTAAAAAAAAATAACGAGAATCAGCAATTTCTTCCTCGACTAAAGGCATCTCGCCCCTTAAACTCAAATAATCGATTCATTTTATTTGCTTCACCCAAGCAAGCATAAAGAAATAATTTTTAAAAAATCGTACTCTACGTCTCTCTTTGTAACTTGTATAAAAAGTAGCTGTTTCATTACGTGAATTTAAAAAATATTAAAATTTCACAATTAAGATGACTGTGGGCAAAAGCGATACATTAGATTTACCGGCTGATACACAATCAGGCCGGGAGATCAACATTTACTACCAACTAATGAATAATATCATTGAAAATTCAAAACGTCGATTTAAGAATCTACCTTTACGTCATGCAGTTGACGCATTTTTCAAATTGAATATGAAGAATGAAGAGGATTTCATCAATAACTATTTTTAAATCTTAATAATTCATACGTCAGCCTTAGAAGCTGAAGCGATGGACATGAAAAACAAACTTTCATCTGAAAATGATGATATACATGTTGGAAATTAAAGAAAGCATATTAAAGAGAAGCACTGCCCTAACATGAACTTTTCCAAGCAGCAATAGTACTCCCAGTGAGCTCCGCCGGCTGAGAGCAATTTTTCTGCCATAAGGCCGATAAAAAAATGGCTTAGAAGCACAATGCTTCAAGAACGATTCTTTCATATGTCACTACTGTGGTGGAAAATTACATTGTCAACAAAAAGTGCGACCAAAAAAGTGTTGGAGCGATTTTCAGAAGAAATTAGAAGCCTAAGGCTTATTTTATTGAGTACCCACTGAAGGTGAAGTTTAAAGACTGGTAACTGGATTAAATGCTGAAGAATTAGTCGAATCTTTAAGGTATTCCGAGAATTTAATATTAAGGGGTAACATCACTCTAGGATTTTGGAAAAATCGTTTTTTAGCTCAGAAAATACTTTGGGGTCGTAAAAACAATATGCAATTGGACAAATGTATGGTGCAGGCATCGCAGATTAAAGGTAAACAAAAATGTCAAGGATTTAAGTACTCCCACACCTTTTAATCGCGTCTTTCTCGAAACCGCTTTATTCAAACTGAGAGGACTGATTACTCGAACACCTTTGCATGGATCAATTTTAAATTTTGATAGTAGCTTCGCAATTACATTTTCTATGGGAGTACGTAGCGGTTTTTTGATTAAATGTAAACTTTTTTTTATAACAATTTACTGCTTATTTTTTTGGGCATAAAATCGATTTATTTATTTCCAAGTGCGCCATTTTTTCAAAATTTCATTTAAAAAAATCCCTACGTAGTCCCATAGCTAATAATATATAGATTATGTTTTTTTGGTTCTTGTTCCAGGTCTTATACTTTACGAGAAAACCGTAAATTTGTAAAAAAAAACACGTTTTTCGTGATCGTCGCCATTTTGTATGAAAATTATAATAAATTTTCTTTATACTTCAATATGTGTCGAATAAAACCTCTCAAAAGAAATCCTATTCCTTTTTTCATACCCCAAAATAAATTGTCAAAGTTAGGCCTTATTTTCTGCCGCTAGAGTGGTGTTATCCCTTTAACGCGAACGCGTGATTAAAGCTTCATGGTTTATGTGTTGCGTGATGATCGACCGTGTAAATTTGATTTGAAAATCAGACGATTGTGAACAAAACCACTTTTTTGTCGGACAGACACCCGCTAGCCCGCTAGAAAAAAAAATGCTGGCCACGCCAATGGGCAATGGACACAACGTATTTAGAAAATCGTCTTGCGGAAGGAAAAAAATTGTCGCGTTTCTTCCTCTTCGTCCCATCTCATTTCGCCGCTCCCCCTTTAAATCTGAGACAGCCGAAAGGGAGAAGAATTCGAAGGTAATTACCATCTTCGAACCAAAACGGTTCCTGCTTGACGTTTTTTTTCTTCTCTTCCGCCTTTTCAGTGTGAGCCTTGGCGCTCTTGTCTTTGAAGCTGTGAAGCGATTCCTCCACCTGAGTATCTTCGAGTTCCTTGAATTTTTCGCGCACCGGCATGAGTTTCTGCTGAAGCTCGCTCGTGCAGAGATCAAAAGCGTCGAATTCCATCGGAAATTTGACGTCTTTGAGAATCTTCGCGTTTATCGCCCCCTTCTCCTTGTAGAAGAAGCGAACGAACTGTATGGTCAGGTAGGCCGGCAACCTGCTGATTTTCGACTGAAATTTTCAACGCACCGGTTGAATCGTCGCTGCTTTTACAATTTTTCCCACGATGAATGCCACGAAGATTTGACACAGTATCATCGGCTTACCGTTTTCGTGTAAACCGCGTCGCGTCCGAGGCTCGACGACATTTTAGTTATTTGTTCCTGCATCTTGTTTCTCAAGCCGGAATGCATGTATCGAACCTCAGTGGATATGAAGCAGCTGAGCTGGAGAAAATCCTCCTTTCCCTTCGTCGGCGGTTCGTCCTCGACCTCGACGCACTTCAATTCCGTGTCGAAGCTTCCACCGAAGTATTGTTCTATGAACGATCGCGGCTTCGACGCCTGGCTGTTCTCCTCCGAGGACGAGGATGACGACGGATTCGCTGGATTTTCCTGTTCAAAAACGTTCTTGTTGCGCATTATTCACAAAGAAGTTCCCTAACGTTTCCACCTTTTGCAAATATTCCAGGGAAATTGGAGTCAAATGAAGAATATCGTTTTTTAAGATCAAATATATGAAAATGTTAAATACTATTGGGATATTGAATAAGTTTTCACTGTTTTTTTTCCGCAAATATTAATGCTTTATTTTCATTATTCCCGATGCTTTCAAACGTTTCGAAACTGTTGTGTGATCAACGACTAATGATTGTGCAAGTTCAGCTAGCGTCTGACATGAGTCTTCACGAAGCAATGCCTCCGATTCAACACATCGAAAACATTGTTTTTAAAGTGTCTAAACCAATTTCTGCACATTGTTCGCGACAGGGCATGGTCGCGGTAAGTCTCAACAAGAATTATGTGTGCTTCAGCTACAGATTTTCTTTGAATAAACAAGTGCAGTAAAATTTCCAGCAAATTTTTTTAGCACAAAATTGGACATGTTTAAGGAGGTACGATCATTGGTACGAATCCAACTGTCGGATTTGAAATTTTTACATGATTTTGACGAATACTTTATGCGCCTATTGCCAAAATTTGAGCTATTTTGACCGTTTAGTTTTTTCGCAATAAAACTGCAAAGTCGAGCACTTTGAGTTACCGAAGCACGTCGTCTTATGGAGACGGTCAACCGGAAGTGGGGTGATCGTGGTTTTTCTGCTCACGTATCCAACTAAACCCGTTGGAAAAGTGAAATTCGATAGACTAGATATAACAGGTATTGTGAAAAATAAGAAAATCAATCTTCACCGTGTAGTTAAAGCACTACGTTACAAGAAAGCTTCAACTTCCGGTTGAAAATGGTCAGAACGACGAAATAGCACCCACAGACTTAGCAGCGTCGCGTGTAACAGCTGATGCGTTTGGCGAACATAACCCAGCTTTGTTTTGAAATTAATTTGAATAGAAGCCGCCACAAAATATGCAAACAACAATTTATGGAGCAACTTATAAAAACTTATTCAACGTACTATATATATAAAATAAAAATGAATAAAAACGAGATTCGGAAAATACTTTGAATACTGTAAAGTAAAAAAATCCATTAAAAGCAAATACCGAACCCATTCTATATTGTAAGTACTAATTTTTATGTCGGTGCCAATGAATAAAAAATAAATACCAACACTTATCTACAATAATAATTGTAGTTTCGGAGTAAATAAGCTTTAGTTTTCGAAATTTTCAACATCTGGCACTGACATAACTTTGTATTGTTATATAACGAAGAATAATATAAATATTAAAAATATACAAAAATATTTCTTTTGCTCGGTTTTTTTTGTCTCGTAATTCTCGCAAAAAGTAAATTCCGTAAAAATTTCCGAGAATTTTCAAAATTCCCTGACTTTTCCCTGATTACTCCAGGACAGAAATTCCCCGAGTTTTCCAGGTGTTCCTTGTTTTCCATATGCTCAACAGTCACGAAAAAGCATCCCTTGCACTCGGGTGTCCCTTCGTGCCATCGAGACGTTGGCTCGTCTGCCGGCACGTGACAGTAATGCTGACCTTGGGCGGTAGTTTTTGCTGCAGCATGCGCACGAGTTCGGTCCAACACTCGTTCGCGTCCTGCTGCTGGAATCCACCGTTATCGGACTTCTCGGCGAATCTTGGAAACGCCAGATGCATCGTCTGTATGAGATTGATGGGTGGCAAGGCGGTGCCCTTGTCCATCGACTCGTAGAGATCGCGCAACGCCGCTGTTATACTCGGAGCTGGCAGATGTACGATGCTGCCGGGCGGCGCGAACGCACCTGAATATTCTCTCAGTGCTTCTCTCAACTGCGGTACGGTCTTCAGGCACTGTACAGTCGCGTTGAGGTAACAAGTGTTGCCGAGATTGTTGAGGCCGGCTGGAAGATCCAGAGAGGTGGCGATTTCAGCCTCGCTCATGTCCTCCATGAATACCGGCCTGTCTACAGGTTCGCTCGGCACGTCTTCCTCCTTCGATCCCATCATCAAGACCGTCACTCCCTTGGTGAAACAAACGCCCGTTTTGTGTAATTTCACAAAATTCATATTTATAAAATTCCCTACGTATTTCAATAACTATACTCGTGTAAATTAATAGAATTTTTAAATTCTTTTTCCAAATTCACATCTGCGTCATTTACACTGCATGCCGCAGAGCGTCTCAAATTCAACATGCCTCGGGAAAATGTCTCCAGCGTCACCATATTGTATAATCTTATAAACTTTTTTTCATTCACTTGAAGATTGACTAATAACATCCTTGAATATTATTATCCTCTCACTTGTCCTTCCGCGAAAAAAAAAATCGCGAAGAATCACCTAGTTTTAGACGTTTACAGTGGTAAACGTTTGAAATATATGAACATATGAAAATGTGGAGAACTAAATTAGGGAAAGAGCACTGCGGCATATCAAATTAGTGATAAGCATGGAAAGTAATGGCCGAATATTCGTTTGAGGGAGGAAATAAGAGGAATCTCGAACTCGAAGCCTCCGAAATGGGTAAAAGACTTTATGAAAGTATCAACGGAATTAGATATTGAGGAAGTAACGGATTTGATGAGAGGGGAAAGAAATAAAAATAATCGAGAGTTTGATTGACAAAGGGTTGACAAACTTAAAAAGAAAGAACATAGAGAGAAAAAAAGAGATTCAAAAATCGATGGTACAATGCGATCATAGAAAACGGGAAAACACCGTGGAAGTATTTGGCAGCAAAAGATATTAAAAGAAAGAATAAGAAAACATGGGTGAGGATAAGGTGTGGAAATATAGGGAGGGATGAAGAAAAGGGGGAAGTGGAATGGACTTGTAAGATATTTAAACGAGAAAGAAAACAATGGAACACTGTGAAGTAGAAAAAAATACGTTAAGAGCAAATACAGAACCAGTTTTTTATGATAAACAGAAACTTGTATGCCGGTGACAATAAGTAAAAAATAAATATATTATGTAAATTCAGGAATTGTGCCAGATAGTGACTCGGTTAGAAAAGATAGCAAAGAGGCGACCAAAAGAGAAGGGGAAGGAGAAATGTATTTTCGACTTAATGTATTGTAGTGGAAATGCAATGTTAATTTATCAGCCATTCTAAATCTAAGTGTAAGAATGGTATAAGCAAAGCAGGGCAGACCGGGGCGAACAATGTAAAAGCCCGAACGGTTATACGAGTGGAATATATATAAAATATATAATATATATTTTATAGAATAGAATATATATAATATATAAAATCAACACTTATGTATAATAATAATGACGCGGTTGTGTATCGACAGATCGAATGCAAATGTATGAAGCTTTACAATAAATTAGTTTTTAGTTTTTTATTTTGCAATGTTTGGCACTGACATTACCTTATTTTGTATATAATAAATAATATGAATAGTTAAAATATACAAAAATATTTGTTTTTATACTTTTCAGTTTTTTGATTTTTCAAGTCGGTTTTATATTTGGTAATTCTTGGAAAAAGTAAATTCTGGAAAAATGTCAGAGAATTTTCAAAATTCCCTGATTATTCCAGGTGGAAAGAAATGCCCCCGAGATTTCCTTGTTTTCCATATGCGTAATACCTATGATGACGCAAGTACAGTACGGTGTCAAGCATAGACGGGATGCTCTTTTTTCATGTCGTACAAAAATCCAAATTCTGAGAAATTTTGAGAAAGAAAAGTGCCGTCAAAATGAAATTTCTACCGTGGGAAGGCAATAACGGTAATGTTACGAATATTACGTGACGGAAGATGACGATACTTCTTTACTTACATCCTTGAGTTTAATGTTGCCCCAGTCTTCGTCCTTAAGGGTCATTCCTTTGAGCATAACTTTTTGTCGCTCCGGCTGTACGCCGGTGAGTGCGAACAATTGGGCCTTGAACAGCATTGGTTCCTCGTCGGTGTTAACCTCTACGTTCGGAAACAACTCCTTACCCCATTTGACTTTTACTGCAAATTTAACGTACTCGTGTGCATTGGAATAACGGTGAATTCAATCGTTCGGACGATGTCGCTTATTTTTATGTATGCCGAATATTTGACATTTTTCCGGGTCGTTCATCGAGACGAAAAGAGAGGTTATGTTTTTTCTCCCGGTTGCCAATTAATAATCGGAGGATATCCGTGACACTTTACCTGAGTACAGGGGCATTGCGAGTCCGCGTGTTAACGATTGTGCCTGAAAATTCGTCTTCGTTCTCGTTTGAATAGATTACGACGGTGTATTTCCTAATATAGGAGGGAAAAAAATATGCCTAGTCAGATATGCCGAAAGTGCGGCATATGCAGCCATACACTAAATCCGAATGCACGTACGCACATGCGCGCAAGAACTTACCCGCCCGGCCTTCAGCATGCGGAATCTTGTGCATTTCATCAAGCGCGGTGAGAAGATTATTTTGAAATACGTACGTTGTGCCGAAAAAAATAATGACTTGATATCTGATAAAATGTTAAAACGCTTAAAATGTTTTCATAGCTTATTTAGGGGGGAGATCTCTTTATAACGTAAAGAGCTTAGGCCGAGAACGAACTGCACCAGAAAGCTACGGGACTACTTTATGGCTCTGGAATCGCAGATTAATCGGCGGGTCATCGGTCACAATTTTTTGTAGAATTAAACGCGTTTTCCTGACAAACCACTTTTCTCCTGAACCTCGTACAAGATAATTCAAAACTATTCGATCGATCAATTCGAAATTTTGCACACTTTTAGATAACATAATTACCGTTTATGTGAACCTAAAGATGCTTGAATATTATTTTTTTTAAATTATATACTCTTTAATTCACCACTGCAGAAATCATGAAATTTAATTAACCAAATTTCGAAATTTCGCAGCCGTCTCTTCGGAGAAAATGTACAAATTTCTAAATCTACTAAATTTTTGCGAAATTTTTTGCTCCAGTTTATCATTGAGCATAATAATTGATTGTAACTTATTTTTATTAAGCGCTACTGCAGTTTACCAAGGATTAAGAAGGGCCCAAACAAAATTCGAATGGTAATGGAATCTTGATTACATATGATTCATTATCAACGGTAATGGAATTTTCATTCTATTCGATTAATTACCAATGGTTATGGAATTTGCATTCCATTTGATCCATTTCGATTCCATTTAATCCATTACCGATGGTAATGGATTTTGAATTCCATTTGATCCATTGCCAATGTTAATGGAATAATGATTCCATTTGATCCATTGCCAATCGTAATGGAATTTCGATTCCATTTTATCCATTACCGATGGTAATGGAATTTTGGTTCCATCGCTATGGGTATAATGATACATGATCTCTAGATATCGCGTCAATATCGCCTATCAAGTTTCATTTCAATCAGCCCTATTTTTTTCAAGCTAAGTAACGTCGAAGATAGATCATTGATCTTCACCTAATCCCTCAGTCATGAAAATTCTTTAGCGCAATTGGAAAAGTGCCCTATTCGAAATAAAGCCGGAACTAATTGTACATCCCGTAGCAAAACTGGCCTCTCGGATATTTGTGTGAATTGAGCGAATCTTATTCGAAAGAGCTATCCATAACGTGTTATCTTCAAAATCTTCGTTCGCAAGGAAACGAAAGAAGCATTAAAAATGATATATCTTCCGTTACATCATCCTTTGGACGTTTGTGCCTTGGTGATTATTTATTGAATTCTTTACAAACAATTTCGCATTAATCTATATAATATGAGAGAACAGAGACGATATGCTATCAACAGGAATTAATAAATAGTCTAATGTTCACAAATCTCTGTTTCGTAAGAATAAAAAAAAAGCAGGACCAGCCTAATTATTGTACCAGGCACTAGATACAAGTAACACAAGTTGAGATCCATATACTTCTTCTTCGTATGTCGTTCTTTTTCGTCCATTTTCGCAATTGAATTCAGTGGCCCATAGACGCGTAGCGTTTTGACCACCTTGGATCATGAAGTTTGTAGGACGCACACTTGAGTCTCCCGTTTTCTGGCGGGCATCTATTTCTAAGCATTTCGCGGACGCTTGTGTATCCTAACGCGTGCTTTGATTCCGAAAGTGACGCGAGTCACTGTATGCGCCAATTTCTCGAGTGACTCGACGAAGTGACCGCTTAAAATCTTCACTCGCGCTTCTCGTGTTACACGTCGTGGCAATTGCAAATTGCTTCTTATAACGCAGTTTCTGCGACAACCGGAAGTGACCGGCTGACGATCGAGCAACGTATCACTGAATAGTCGGTGCTCGAGTGAAAAGTATCGTACAGCCGTAGGGAATTGTTAACTGCGCATGGCCTTGTGTCCAAGCTGCGAATCCAGGAGAATTCGAACATTGTTCACTTCTATGAGAGCGCTGAAGGTCGTACGTAATAATTGCATTTTTCACGCGATTTGAAACACGTCCGTTCGATGAAAATCCTGTCGCCAAGCTTCCACCCGGACGGATTAAGGGGGAAGAAAACCCTTAGTTTTCGAGTTTTCGAGATTTTCTTTTCAAAGGGAAATATTTCTTTACCACTTTTGAAACTTAAGGTTGCTGTTACTACTTTTGGGTGTTAAATGATATTTTTTTTCAACCTTTCGACTGCACACTGAGTCGTTTTGACCCCTTGATCTTTTTCGTGCGAGTACGGATTTTTCAACGCATCTCCCACTTTGAACGAATGATTTGGGCACTACATTTTTGTTTTTCGGCACTTAATTCTCGTTTTTGGGCAAACAATTTTTGTTCTTGGCCATTTAATGTTTGTTCTTATAACATAAATGTTGGGCCCTAAAATGAGGATCATTGACTTAAAAAAAAACGTCTGGCGTCCGATCGACCCCACCACGCAGCAAAAAGTTCGTCGCGAAAGTGTGCAGTCGAAGGATCAATAATCTTCGAAAAATGGCGGGGGTACGGTGCGGTCTTCTAAACTGCATTTTCAAAACTGACGTGACGTATAGCTAATAAACTAATGGACCGATTCTGATGAAATTCGTTATAAATCTCCCTAACCTCATCGTGTAAAACATGATCCTAAATTGTTTTGCGAACATTTAAAAAAAAATATTTTATTTTTATTTCTTCATTGTAGCTTCCATTTGCACAGGGTCTTTCCTCTTATTACATTCCCCACTATATTCCACTTCACGAAAACGCAAAAATTGCAAAATTGAATTTTTACGAAAAATTCGATCTTTTTGTTTCAAAGCGGACCACTTGATCGGTTTTCAATATTTTTCACTTCTTCTCGGTTCATATTCTGCGTGCATATTCTTCGTCTGTAAACGTGGGCATTTCGTGTCCGAGCCGAAACTACTTTCTTACCGAGTTGCTTAATTTATTTAACAAAAAACATATGAAAAAACTTATTCACCTATAATTTTATGATTAATATATGAAATTGAACGTTTCGAACACTACCATGATTTTTTTTCGAATGTATTGGGTGAACAAACAGGAGGACTTGAAATACCCAGGTTTCCAGACGAAAGGTAAAAAGACGAAATCATTTTCGAAGATTAATACAAAAAAAATACCAAGTAACAGCCAAAAGTAGTAATAAAACATAACCTAAGTCACGAAAATGGTGAAGAAATGTTTCCTTTGAGAAAAAAGTCATGAAAATCAGCAATTTCTTCCTCGCCTGAAGGTATCTCCCCTCTCAAATTTGGAGTGAACGACTACACGGACGCTGTTCGTCTTTCAAAAGAGCGAAAAGTGACTACGTTCTATCTTCCAAAACGCCAGTCGGAGAAAAATTGGAAAGGGTTTTTCAGCTACCGCTCTTGCAGCGGTGCAACGTGTTTTTCCAAAAATGTTTATTACGAAACTGGGGTCACTAAGGGAACGGAAGTGACGCCTCTACTATTCAAGCACGATTCGAATGTCAGACTAGCCGGAACCGTTTCTTCAACGAATAGGTTCCGCTATGAAACTTTATGGCAGTAACAATTTGATCGAACAAAAACGTCCCTCACTTTGGAAAACGCAAGACCCGTATCTGTACTTAACGAAACAAATTTCAGTCCGAATAAATTGAACAAAAAAATCAGATTCGCTTAAACTTCCAGTATCGCGGATTTGTCACATTCGTTGCTCTTGCGCGATTTTGCACTTACTCTATTTTGCCGATAACGGGCAAACTTAGCGTTTACGCCTCTTTAAGGGATAACACTACTCTAGAATTTTGGCAAAATCGTTTTTTGCTTAAAAAATACTTTGGTGTCATAAAAACAATATACAATTGGTCCTGTACCGAATTTTTTTAAAAAAAGTTCAATTATCGATTTTTCAAACTGGGAGGACGGATTACTCGAAGACCTTTGCATGGATCGATTTGAAATTTTGATAGTAGCTTCACAATTACATTCTCTATGGGAGTACGTAGCAGTTTTTTGATTACATGTAAACTTTTTTTGTACAAACAATTTACTGCTTATTTTTTGGGCAAAAAATCGATTTATTTCTTTCAAAATGCGCCATTTTTTACAAAATTCGATTAAAAGAAATCCCTGCGTAGTCCCATAGCTAACAATATATAGATTATAATGTTTGTTTGGTTTTCGTTCCAGGTCTTATACTTAACGAGAAAATCGTCCTCCCGTGAAGCTATTTGTAAACAAACACGTTTTTCAAGATGGGCTCTGTCGCCGCCATTTTGTATGAAAATTATAATAAATTTTTTTTTTCATACTTTAACATGTGTTAAATAAACCCTCTCAAAAGAAATCCCATTCCTCTTTTCATGCTCCCAAAATAAATTGTCAACGTTAGGCCTTATTTTCTGCCGCTGGAGTGGTGTTATCCCTTGACGATAGCTGTTATTTCGGCGTGTTAGTCTCCCTCGCGTTGGCTCGCCGATAAGTATCTCTAAATCACAATCACGCGCTACTCACGATCTCTATGACATTTGTTGTTTTTTTTATCGCTACATTACTCATTGCAATTGAACGATGGCACGGGGGGAACGTATCGTTAATTTACGAGACACCGCGATTATAGAGCGTTTTGTGTAGTACACCACGATTGATATACGTCATGGACGCGTGTTATCCTGCTTGCGAAGTGTGATAAACGTATAGTTCACCACAGCTCGTGACACGAATTGGAACAACGCTGCGTAAGTGCGTACGGGACTTAACAGCTAATACAGAAGCAAGAATTTCGAAGAGCAAACGCATCGAAGGTATATCACCAAAGATGTTGAAGTTTGCATCGTTGGAATGCAACGAAAGTCAATATTCTATGGCTCGCGTTTTTTTGTTGTTGCCGATTTGGGACACGAAATTCGCCCAAACGTCTTGTTCCGTCCTCTTAGAAGATCCGCGATCTTGATCTATAAAAAAAAATCACGATTTCAATAAAGATGGAGAAACTTAAAAAGTGAAAAAGAACTTTCGTTGCGTTGCAACGACGCAAACTTGAACGCCATACCGAGGATACGCTCAACGCTCCAGTTTATAAATACTTTGTCCAGCAACTGGAGGCGTTCCAAATCTTTGGATTATTGATAGGATATTGATAGGACGTTTGATAAGTTCTCGTTGCTTTCCAACGGATGGCGTTACCAGTATTTCATGCGCGTAGTTTGAGATGGCGACGCTTCTGTAAAGTACTACAATCAAGCTTGAAATTCAGTCTGCGTCATCTAGCCGAAGTGTTAACAACTTTTGCTTTTCATCGTGTTAAACATGTCAAATTTCGTGCCAAAAGAAAGAGCATTTGCGGGAAATTACCGCACTACTTTAGTAATAAGAAAAATGTACAGCTTGAGCACACAGAATTCTTGTTGAGACTTACGGCGACCATGCTCTGTCGGAAACAACATGCAGATATTGCATTAGAAAGCATTGGAAATTATTTTTTTAAATAAAGTATTTATTTTTACGAAAAACGACGAGAACTTGTTCAACATCCCAATATATACGCCTGTATGCAGTAAATATGCAGTAAGTATGCTCGGATAATACAGAGAATCTCGGATAAAACGGAAGAGTCTGCTATGCCTATGCGTGGAGTAATCCTATATTGCTACTTCGTTTTGTTTTCCGCCTCATCCGAGATTCCACCTATGGAGGTATCCCTCTGGAAACTTCAAAAAATCGTTTTTTGGAGTCGAGTCTGAACTTGATATCTCTGAATTGATATCTCGAGTACACACTATTGACTTGAATTTGCGGAGTTAGCGTTCAACCAGTAGTCATTTTCGGTTCACGATCGCATTTTTTAAATTGGATAAACCATTTGTCAGTAACAATGATTTCAGCATGCTGTTTTTCAAGAAAAAAATGAAGTTTTCTTTGAAGGAGCTGTCATTTTTCGTATTTTTCGAAATTTCGAAAAGTGGATCGTCAACCCATAGCCAGTTGGATATATTTGAAGAAATGTTTTGTTTCTTTTCGTTTCGGATTGCATTTGAGCCTGGCAGAGCTCCCGTCGTTTCGGGCCTCGCCGCTGAGAGGACTGCAATGCCAACGGCAGCACCACGAAACACTTTGGAAGATTTTCTTCCGAAAAAATTACATTGTAACCACAAACATGTGTACAACATGCGGGGAAAAAATTAAATTATTGCCACCAATGTGTCACTAGAAAAAAAAAATGCATCATTCTGACCCTTCGAGTTGGACTTCCAGAGAGGGATACCCCGTTATCCGAGGTACACTCTCCCCACATTACCTCGGGTAAGCGAGATTCTACTACACATATGGGCTTCTTCGATGAGACTAATACGGGTTCCGCGAAGAGCAGACGCGGCATGACTAGGCCCAGACCCGAAGAGTCGCGTCCCAACTTCCGGTCGACAGAGCAGTACCGTCCGGTGATACTCGGAGACACGAGACTCTGTTCTCGTGGCCGTAAAGTATCGTTATCCTCTGACATTTGAGGGTATCCCATACGTTGATAGTGTAGTCGTTGTAGCCCGCGAAGAGCAATCGCCCGCTGACGCTCAGATCTACCGCGTTAGCGCCGAATATGATACTCTCTTTGGCATACACGGCGACTTCTTTGTCGGCACGGAGATCGAAGAGCCGACAGGTGGCGTCGTCCGAGCCCGTGGCCACCGCATCTCCGCTCGGATGAAAACGCACCTGCGAACCGATAGATACGACTTTAGGACGCCTGCCACGTTGAACCGATCAGATTTTCGCCCATATTCGATCGGCCTACGAACCGAGTTTACGTCCGAGCGATGACCCTCGAAGCTCTGCACGCACTGGCCACTTCTCATGTCCCAAATGAGTATCATCTTGTCGCAGCTACCGGATACGAAGGTATTGCCGGTCTCGCTGGGTGCAAGATCGATCGACATCACGTCGCCCGAATGACCGTGAAAGTTTTGCAAAAGCTGACCGCTCTCCACGTCCCAGAGGGCGCACGTGCTGTCGCCGCTTCCGGTGAGAATCTGCTGGTCGCTGTTCGGAAAGGCGCAGCAGGACATGTACGACGTGTGAGTACCCACGGTCTTTTTCCTCGTCGTTACGTCGTCCTCCAGACTCAAAGGATACACGGTCACTTTGTTGTCCAAGCCCCTGTGAGATAAAGCGCGGGTTCTTCAAACGGACTCTACATCCAATTCGAACGTGATCAAAGGCGACGAGATATTAGCGCACCCGCAAGCGACGAGAGCCCCGCTCGGAGCGTAAGCGCAAGCCATCACCCAGGTCGTTGGCATCGTTACGGCGTGCTCTTTGTTGGTCGTAAACGCATCCCATATTATCATCTTCCCATCCTATCGACGTATCAATGGCATGTCGATTAACGAAACTTTAATATTATCGTCGTTACTACGGAAGTTCAATCTTATTTTCACATGTGAGAATCCGCTGCACATAGCGGCACAGGAATTTTGTATTCAATTCTAGGGTCGACATTTTGGGTTATTGCGACCTAGTCTGAATCCTTACATTTCTCCGGGACACATTGTTAAAAGAATTATAGACTCGAGTCTCGAATGAATGAATTGACTGCAAAATAATGACTAACGAATGAACCTTACTGTCATTGCCTAAAATTTTCAGAAGGAATGACTGAAAACTTTGATGTTGGAGATTGTATCGTTCACACGCGAGAAAAGGTTTTTTCTTGTTAAATTCCTCCATTTTTATCATTCAAAATGTGTCTGCAGATTTCGGTTGTAGCCCTTTAGAGGCGAGATACCTCCAGGCGAGGAAAAAATATGCTGATTTTCATGATCTTCTTTTTAAATGAAAGATTTCTTCACCATTTTTGAGACTTAGGGTATGGTTTGTTCTTTTGGCTCTTACGAGGTATATTTTTATATTAATTTTCAAAAACGGCGGATGTAAGGCACAGTCTTCTAAACTGCATGTTCAAAATTGGCATAAAGTATGGCTAAACAACTAATCGACCGATTATGATAAAATGTGGTATAAATCTCTCGAACCTTATTGTCAAAAACATCCTGAATGATCCTAAATGTTTTCGAAAATAAAAAAAAAGGATTATACTTATTGCAAAAGCTATTCACTGTAGCCATTTATTTAGGAAAATTCAATTTTTGTAGTTGAAAGTGTACCATTTCATCGATTTTCAACATTTCTCACTTCTTGAGTGAGAAATGTTCAACATTTCTCACTATTTTGCATATAAGGGTGAATATAAGAAAAACATTCTCTGGTTTTTGTTTCGGGTTAATCCCGCCGAAGTTCTGTGTCACATCATCTAACAACATCCGCCGCAACTCGTTTGCGCCATACCGCCGCCATTTGAAAAGATCAATGAAAAAAAAATACCATGTATCAGCCAAAAATAGTAATAAATCATACCCTTAGTCTCAAAAATGTTCAAGAAAACTTTCCTTTGAAAAAAAAACATGAAAATCAGCACTTTTTTCCTCTCTCAAAGGTACTCCTGCCTCAAGGATTCTAAAAAACATTAATCAAAATTAACTTGGTCAACTTCAACGTCATGAAAATTTGATTATCTCTATTTATCTGAAAAAGTCTAAAATATATTTTTATGTACACCTTAGTTTAAGAATTTCCATGTTACATCTCCATACGTTCGTCGTTGCACTTAGTAGTCGGAGAAATTTCAGTAACGTTCTTTTTCTAGTTCAATCCTTGCCCTCGACTTCCGAAAAGGATTTATACTTATTTCGTATTGTATGTGAAATATGAATTTTTTGTAAAGAGCTTTGTAAAAAAAGCTGGGCAAATAAATCGAGATACTAACTGCTTTTTTCATCCGACTGTAAACGCCAGCATCGATACAACTCCTGAAAGAGCCAAAAACCTAGCCATGTAAATACCTGAGAGGAAGAAACAATGTGACGTTTATCCGGAGACCAGTCGGAGCAAAGTACTTTGGCTTGATGACCCTTCAAGATTCTCCTCGGCTTGACGGTAATTGCATTCAGAGCCTCGAGCCTGTCAGCCACGCTGGAAACTACACGAAAGGATGAAACTACGTAAAAAATGTTTATGGCAAATTCATACGTTACAGGTAGAATTGCAGGCGTACGTGTTACATCGTTGAGCTTTTGCCTCTCGTCGTCCAAGCGTATCTTCAGGCTCTCAGCCTCCTTTTCCAGCTTCTCGATGTTCTCCGTTTCCGTGGCGGTGTCCATTCTTCCTCTCCTCCCGAGACTGTTGCACGACACAACCCTCGCAGGGTCAGCCTGGGTCTTCGCTCACATTATTCCATAATTGCTAGTTCGTCTCCTCTCATCGTCATCCCGCGAAAGGTCGGGCTCGGTGTCGCTACCGATTTTCGCCGATGCATCGACCAAGTGCACCATCCAGGGGGTTGCGATCTTTTCAACGCAAGAAGCGATCCGATGGAAATCCGGCTTAGGCAACTCAGCGAAATGCGAGATACTCACTGGAAAGACGAGCCGAGGCAGCGTAGTTGGCTATAAACGAGAGGCTTGTATCGTTCAGACGGCATGCAATCAATACGCATCGATAACAACTCGACGGAAAGAGTTGTTACGGGGGTTGGGTTTGGCGCCGATGCAGCTCGTCTGCACATCAGAGCCC
Source organism: Ophion costatus (assembly GCA_951751655.1). Taxonomy (NCBI): domain Eukaryota; kingdom Metazoa; phylum Arthropoda; class Insecta; order Hymenoptera; family Ichneumonidae; genus Ophion; species Ophion costatus. Next base: position 41,831,150 of record OX632359.1, on the reverse strand, counting down.
TCACGCGTGAATGCGAATGCTGCGCCAACTGGCGTCGACTCCCGAGGCTCTTCGTATCAGAAATTATTTTTCGTTAATACATGCCAAGAAAATCCTGAAATATCGGTGATAAAGTCAGTGAAATGAATACGTGCATATTTTACAGTTTTTCGAATTAAAATAACGATACGAGGAACTATCAATATTCAAGTTGTCAGATATATTTTGAGGCTTGCGTATACACTCGTTTGCCCGTTTGCTTTATTTCCCTTTTGTGAGTTATCGCGAAAGATTGTTTGCGCGACTTTTGTCGAAAACGGATAAGCGTGTTGACGCGTTTGTTTTTGATAATTTTTTTTCAACGTATCGGGATGACGCGCCGCCGATCGTGCGTTACCTCTTCGCTCTCATCGAACAAAATTATTATTATTTCTAAGATATAACAGTAGATTCGTAATTTCTGTCGAACCGTCGGTCTCAAGTGTGTACCAAATAATATGCACAATTGAAAGTTTCATCCGGAATCAAGAAGAATATAGTAAAGGTCGAAATTTGACTCGACTGTCACATCGGCTGAAATTCATCAGCTGTCTCGTTCTCACGTTGTGAAAAACGGAAATCAGCTGAGGTATAGTTAGGTACGTATCGCAGGTATCGCCGCACGTTTATCGTCGTTTATCGGAAAATTTCCATCGAACGCAACTGAACGACCCGCGTTGGAGCTATCCTGGACTCAGTCACTGAATTCTTCGATTTGCGCTCAAATAATCGTTATAAGGTTAATTCCACATAGACGTACACTTCCGAGAATCGGCGATTCGCAATTTCGTTGATCCTTTCTTTACCCCCTCGGACTGTTCGATACTTTGATCGCGAATTCCCGGCGAATGACTCAGCGAAATTGTGTATTCACTTTTCGTGCACGATAAGCAAGGGAAGAAGGCATTTTCGGTTATTCGTGCTGTTTTTTAAGAGATGGATGCACCGCCGATTCCCGAGGGACCTTCCCAGGCTGATTTTATCAAGGATGATCTCAACTTCGATGTTGATCCTGAAGATCCACTGACCAAGGCAACGCTCGAGGATCATCCGGAGGAAGAATGGATCGACATACTGGGCAACGGACAACTAAGGAAAAAAACAATAAGAAAAGGACGGAAAGGTTTACGCCCGAACAGGCACGATCTCTGTACTCTTAGAATGACCAGCAAGCTGTCGGATAGCGACAAAATCGTTGAGAACATCGACGACGTTACTATCCAATTGGGCGACGTCGAAGTTATTCAGGTTCGTGTCTAATGTCCATTATCGGTAAAGTGCCTGGCAAAAATGGATATTCAACGTTTTTTTATCCATGTTTTTAGTTCATTTTTGTACCATCCATCAGTCCCGTTATTTCGTAACTTTCGAATAACAGTGACACTTAAGGGGCCATATCTACCGAGAAGTCTGAAAAAAATTGCCAAATTGCAATTTTATTTCTGGGAAACGGTTGCTAATGAAAAAACGCATTTTTCTGAAACACAAATGTACATATATTGAGTGCCTTTTAAAAAAAATACAGAAAATAACCAAAACATGGCTGTCGGCAGATGGTGACATTTTTTTCACAACGTTTGTCAGTGGACATTCCAGCTTAAGGGGGAGCGAAATCATGGGTCATTTTCTACAATTTATTTTTTTTATGCGAAGCGATATTTTTAAATTCAGTTTGCAAGACATTTATATAAGTCTTGAAGTACAAGAACCTCGACAAGTACAAGAAACTCGAGCACACAAAATCTATGAAAAAAGTTGTAATTTTTACGTAACTATTAAAAAATGAAGATCGATTTTTGAAAATTAAGATCGTCAATGACCTTTGAATGATTCTCATTGTATTTTCGGTAAATTTGGAAACAATCCATCACGTGGTTCTCGAGGTGTCATGTCCGCCGACTTTGAAAACAATGTTTGGAGAAAAACGCATGCAAAGTTTGATGTATGGTGCTGGAAAATGCATTTTTTTTTACTCATCCAGGTTGATGTAGCCTGTTAAAAGTTTGTTCATGTTGGACCACAAAGAATACAACTAGTCTTAGAATAGCGATTCAAGAAAATTCTTAACGCGAGTTGCTGATTCGCGCTTACTATTATCAAGCTAAAAGAACTTGATTGCTACTCTGAGACGTGAAGCTGCAGAAATTGTAAATCGATAAATGCTTGGTTTGTAGTTTTGCAACATTTGTTCGCCATCAAAGTTGTTTCTACCAAAGAGTCTCACAGTATCTTCGCGTTACCCTATCAATGATCACGCGTTGATCAGGAATATTTCCCATGTACATTTAGTCATCTGCAGTGTTTGCCAGGTACTGCATTCCAATGTAAATGTTGGAGTCATTGAAAAACGACTACACGACATACTTGAAAAAAAGATGCGAGAGAATTTGTGAACGTTGATTCCAACTGTGCAGGTTGATTCGAACATTGAGGCAAACTTTGGATAATAAATATGGCGTAGAACCTGCTGCTTTTGCACACATTGCCTATAACGTTATCGTATTTTCAAGGAGTGAGCTCTCCGTTTCTTTCAGGGTATCGATCTAGCAATAGCGCTGATGGAAGAAGGCGAGATAGCGGAGATAGAAGTAGCCTCGAGATTCGCTTACGGTGACATCGGATTGCCGCCGGACGTACCACCCGGTGCCACTCTGAGATACACCGTCGAACTGAAGTCAATTGAAATTGAGACGGATATCGAGGAGCTTGCCTTCCACAAGAGGCAAAAGATTGGGTATGTGTGCCTACGTAGACACATTTGCATCTGGTATTTAAAAAGGACCCTGAGGACATTAGCCGTTTTATAGATTGTTGTTACCCAACATTTCAATACTAAGTCAAAAGCACCTCGGTTAAGGGGTTAGGCTACTGTAGCCACACGCAAATCAGAGTTATTGAAAAAATTAATTTCCACGGAATAAAGAACATGATTGAAAAACCGTTCGAACATTTTTTTGTATGTACATTAAAAAAGTTGTGTACCAAGTTTCATTGAAAAATATTAATAACTAAAGAAGTTATAAACAATCTCGTGAGAAACCTTTGAACGTGCGGAGCTCAACGTTATACTTGATTTTGGCCAACCGGTTGTTAAAAAAAAACGCTTGTTTCTTTAAATAAATAATATTAGCTGACTTGACCGAAATTTTTGTTCGTTGTGTTTTAATCATCAAAAACACATTGATTATTTCCCGTTTTTTCGAGAAAAAAATGACATTGTTAATAAAGGATGAAAAAAGAATCTTAAGACAAGAAACGTCGATCAACACTAAACAACTATTACACTCAATAAGTATACGAAATTGCAAGTCAGTCTGTTCGTTCGATGTCGAGAAATCGTGTACACCGTTTCGAAAAATAGTTTCGAGAAAAACGTGTTTAAGGGGCTACATCTACGTAGACAATTTTTCGCGGCGTTCGGCGGTGGACAGTCTCCAGCGCAAACGGTCCATCCGAGATCTAACAACCAAACGGATTATTAAACCCAACAAGAAATACGAGTCACTGACGATCGTTGATTTAAAAAATAATTTCTTTCAAAAACGTGGTGACGAAATGAACTCCGAGCATACAAAATCTATGAAAATAGTCGTAATTTTTACGTGACTTAAAAAAATAAAGATCGATTTAGAAAAAGTGTGATCGTCAACGAACTTTTAGTATTGCTCCTCGTATCTCCTGTAAATTTGGAAACAATCCATCAAGTGGTTCTCGAGATATCATGTCCAGTTTTTTAATGAAGTTTGTTCAATATTTATGTCCAATATTTTAATGAAATTTTCAGGAAATACCACTAAGAGGTGATACTATGGAATAGAAATATTATTGGAAAGTGCAATTTTTCGACCCGTAGAATCGTTGAGGCGCAATAATGTCGATTGTAAAACGCTTCTTCTCACCCACAAGGAACAAGAAGCGAGAGCGCGGGAATTGGTGGTTCGGGCGTTCGGAGCCAACCCTCGCGATTCAGTGTTACCGCCGGGCCCTTGATTTTTTGCATTCGACGAAGAGCATATCAACGGGTAGCGGTGAGCCCGACCACGGTCGAATCAAAGAGGAATCCATAAGTGATTCGGATTTGCAAGCTCTCCTCGAGGACCGAACCACCGTCTACAACAATTTGGCAGCGGCACAGATCAAGATCGAGGCGTACGATGCGGCTCTGGAGAGTGTGGAGAACGTATTGCGATGTCAGCCCCAGAATGTGAAGGCTCTCTTCAGAAAAGGTAACGCGCTGCCAGTCACTTGCGAAATTCTTTCTGATTTTCGAACGCGCTCACCTTTCCCCCTTTCCTCGTACACCATTCAGGCAAAATTCTCCACAAGAAGGGAGACCACGCGAGGGCCCACGCCACGTTGCTCTACGCGTCGAAACTCATGCCCGGATCGGAAGCCATTCAACAAGAGTTGGCGATACTGAAGAACAAAACGGCCAAGGACACGCTCCACGAGAAAAATCTCTACCGCAAAATGCTCGGCACGCCGAAAGACGAACAGAAGCAAAATCACCAAATATCAACCAAAAATAATGCAAAGGGACAGGAGAGTTCCAAGAGCGCTGCGAAGATAGCCGCGTGGAGTTTGGTCGGTGGTGCTGTTGCAGCTATCGCTGCCGGGTTCGCGTACAGATTCGTATTTTAACGGCACTCGCCACACCTGCGTTTCTAGCCCAACACACACGTGCGTACACTTGGCCATCGACAAACTCGTACATTCCGCGCGCATTTTAAGAAAATAAAAAAACATTTTTACATTTTTATTCGTATAAGATGATCCACCGGTGGATCGGTCATTGTCATTACGCGATCTCGAATAAACGTTAACTTATCCAACAATCGAAAAAATTGATAATTGTCTTGTCAGCCGACGTTTGTCCGAAAAGCAACAATAAATTGTATAATTGTGTATGTACGAGTAGTATTCCTTATTGACCCAACACGTATAGCTCTAAATCTCACGTTTCAAATATTTCTACAATAGAAGACAATTCATGTGCATGGTCTGTCCACATTTACGTTTTTTTTTTTTGGAGTTTTTTAGATTCCACAACGGTATTTATCACAAGATCGAGCTTAATTTGATTTTCTCCAAAATTGCATGCTGATTATCACGACGTACTGGACGATAATCGTCTTGTATCTAAATGATCCTTAAGGTCACGAACTACTACCGATTCTCACTGAACGAGAAATCCATAGCCATTGGTTGTTTCCAGAAAAAGCTTAACTACATGCTTAAAAATTCGCACAGCCCAGTGACGTATTTCTTACGTCATAAACAAAATCCTAAAAAAAGCGCGATTATCCCCGTAAACCAACAAAAATTCATTACTGCTATTATTATAAAGATAAATAAAAAGAAAAACTGTACGTTTACACGAAAACAAAGCGTTCTCTATGAGGAAGCAACGACGAAACAAAAAAGACGAAAGTACGCGTATGCGTAATTCTCGGCGTTGACCCCCGGATGGAAGATTAATCGGAGAATCCCCTACCCTCTAACGATCGTGATAGGCGCGACCGTATCAAAGGGTCAACGATATACAAGTGGCCTCTGCAATTAAACTAACTCGTGTCGACGAGTGACTCGCTCTTTGGCCGTACCGTTCGAACTCTCGTGGCCGTATCTTTCCCGGGACTTTTTTTTTAACGTGGAAGAGAGCTTCGTGGGCGATTCTCGCCTGCTGATCTGTATTTCCCCCTTCGGTGGAATACAATTGAGAGGCCGGCGAGGGTACGCAGTGATTCGAGGTGAGTGAAGATTTGGTGTGAAGCGGTGTATGCGAGCGCGAATAACAAGGGGCACGTGAGCTCGGCTAACGACATCGAGCAAAAGAGACAAAGTAATTCTAGCGAGCAACGCGATGCGGTAGACGGGGAGGGGGGAAGCCGAAGGAGAGAAGCTCGGGACGAGCTGGAATCCGTGGGGTCGAGTTTGTCAGAGACTGCAGTGTGCTCGTTTATCCGCGATTGAGACGCACGTTCTCGCATCGTCGTATCTTCTCTTAATCGTCGATAAATTCAAGCCCGTCGTAGCATTCTTTCGATTATTTCTGTAAAATAATTCCAATTTGCCAAAGTAAACAACAGAGCGTAATCGTATGGCTGCAAAATCAAGTGAACCGTTTTGAGATTCGATCTCGGTGAAGCGCGGTCGAGAATGTTTTTCGGTGCAGTTGTTCTGTGCCTCCTGGGGCTCACGAGCTACGCCGAATCCAACATCGGCCCGGTCGACAGGTAAAAACGCCACGACGGACAGCAGCCGAATTACGTTTGAGCAATTCCACATTTTCGCTCTTTTTCTTCTTCTTTATCGTCAGAGGATACGTTTTTACCGCGCCGAAGAAATTGTTGGCCGGTGAAACTGAGAGTGGCTGCCTGTCGTTGCACAATCTGGAAGGACCGGCTCACATTCTTTTGGAACTTTTGTCACCGTCTTCGGCAAATGACGAGGAGGTTTTGGCGAGCACCAGTAATCTTCTCGAAACTGGCAAGTCCTTTTTCTTCGTGGTATTCTTTAGAACGACGAACCTGCGTGTAATGATATAGAGTTGTAACAGGGCTCTGTGTATCTCATGACGAGCTTTGTCACGCCGATTCTCACTGCCCATTATTTTCTAACGTATAATGACGGCAAGACGAGTGTGCGGTATGTACGTGTATTTCGTGCAGTACAACGCAATAAAAGAGAGGGAGAGAGGGAGAGAGAGTAAAAAAGAGATGGAGAGATCGTGTGCGCATTTGTTCGCTAGACGAGCTGATCATCAATTGAAATTGTTGCTTCCTGCGGCAGCTTAAAAAGGGGACCGGCAACTGTAACGCCAGGGTAGCTTGTCATAAGTACATATAGCATTTCAAGAGACTTCGTCGGTACAGTCACATCAATAAGGCGTTGAAACTTGATACCACAAATTTCAGCAGGAAAAAAAGACATTTTCACAACTTTGCAACGAAACGGTAATATTGACGGGGAAGATACGTTGGAGCGTGAAGAAATTCTTTGAGCTGGAAAACAAAGAAATGGGATAAATTGTTCAATATTTCGATAAAACGTCACACGGAATTTCGTACATTTAGCTTGTCAGTAAGATCAATAGACTGAAAGCTGTTTTGAATGCTGACGATTCGTGTTTTTTAAGGGGCTACATCTACGTAGAGGCCCGAAAAAATGGCCAAATTCCGAATGAAAAAAATGGGAAACGGTTGGTTAAATAGAAACGCATTTTTTTAACCCGAAGATACATATATTGAGAGCATTAAAAAAACACAGAAAAACAACATGGCCGCCGGTAGAGGATCAATTTTTTTTGCGACGTCTGGCGGTGGACACTCTCCAGCTTAAACGGTCCATCCGAAATCTAAAAACCAAACGGGTTATTCAAGTTAACAATAAATACGAGTCGTCGACGATCGTCGATTTTTTAATCCATTTTTTTTAACAACGTGGCGCCGAACTGAAACTCGAGCATGAAAAATCTATGAAAATAGTCGTCGTTTATATGCAACTATTAGAATATAAAGATCGATTTGAAAAAAGTAAGATCGTCAACGACCTTTGAAAGTTTCTCATCGTATCTCCTGTAAATTTGGAAACAATCAATCCATCAATCCAAAAGTGTTTCGAGAAAAACGCGTTTAAAGTTCGAACTAAGGCGATGCTAGCGCTCGCGCGGCCAACTGCTAGAAGCTGTAGGAAATTCAATTTTCGGAATATTTCAGTGAAATTTTCACGGAATATAGCCAAAAGGCGATACTATCGAATGAAAATATTTTTGGAAAATGAGAAAAACAATAAGAGCTTATTTTTTTCTATAGTGATTAAAAAAAGAGTCTACGATAATATGGTCCGCGGAGTTGTCGAAGAAACACAAGTTTGATTCCCTCTAGATTTATCGCAGCGTCCATCTTCTAGTGATTTTATTTTTATGCCCACACGAAGTTACGGGAGTTTTATCTCAGATATACGTTATCATAGAGAGCTTGCGAGACTCGACACTCGATTGACGTGACTGTACGATCGAAGTTTGCGCTTAATAGGGCCACTTTATGAAACGTGGGTCGGGTCTTTCGATGATTTTGATCGTGCAAATTGCGCGGTACGGAGCTACCGATATTTGCATTTGTCATTGAAGCGATTGCTTCCTGTCGATTTGTTTTTTTTTCTTCAACAGGGGTAGAGACATGCCTGGAGCTCGCTGTACCGGACCACACGCCGACAGCTCACTCGATCGCGCGTTTGCGATTGAAAATCAGATTCGACAAGTATCCGGAGTATCACGTGAATACGGAGAAGGAGGTGTACATCGAGCACGACTCGGTCATAACTTTCGTCGAGACTGACAAGCCGGTGTACAAGCCAGGACAGGATGTTCGCGTGAGAATACTCGCGCTGACACACGATCTCAAACCGTGGAAGCGAACGGTTCGTAATACGCTTCGGAAGCGTTCAAACGACGTGCCCGAATGATTCTCGCAATTGTGAATCGACCTGTTGCTTTTCGTCGACAGATACCAAAAGTGTGGATAGAAAATCCGTCGGAGGTTCGCGTAGCTCAATGGACGAACCTCAGTATGGATCGTGGAATGGTCCAGCTTACTTTTCCACTGTCGCCCGAGCCGAGTCCGGTACGATTATGAGTACCAACAACGCACTTAAGGGTGGAGATACCTTTAGGCGAGGACGAAATTGTTGATTTTTGTGATTTTTTTTAAGGGAAAGATTTCTTCGCCATTTTCGCGTCTCGGGGGCAGGTTTGATGACTACTTTTGGCTGTTACATGGTATTTTTTATTTGTTGATCTTTAAAAATGGCGGTGGTGTCACACGGTCTAAACGGGTTGCGGCGGATGTTGTCAGATGGCGCGACACGTAGCGTCGGCGGGATTAACGTTGAAAAAAACCAACGAAGTTTTCTCTTTCATCAACACTCATACGCAGGATATGACGTTTGCGGAAAATTCTTCGAAAACAATTGCCCGAATGACAATTTCTATGATACAATTACCTGAGAGCAAGTTCCCGGAAGAATTATTTCCCGATGAACAATTTTCCGAATACAATTTATCGAACGGACCATTTCTCGTACACGATGTGCCGAATGAACAATTTCTCGAATACAATATCTCGAAACGGACAGTTTGCCGAATGGACAATTTTCCGAATTTAGTTGTTTTTGGAGGGGTTGTTCATTCGGGAAATTGTCCATTTGGGAAACTGTCCATTCGGGATACCGTATTCGAGAAATTGTTCATTTTGAAAATTGTTTATTCGGTAAATTGCTTTCGGAAAATTGTATTCGAGAAATTGTTTATTCAGGCGATTGTTATCGAGAAATTGTATTCGGAAAATTGTCACTTGGGCAATTGTTTTTCGAGAAACTTTCCGCGAAGCGAATATGAACCAAGAAAAAGTGAGAAATGTTGAAAATCGATTAAATGGTACGCTGTGAAACGAAAAAACTGAATTTTCCAAAAAAAATGGCTACGTTTGGCAATAAACATACTTTTCTTTCAATTTTTAAAAACATTTACGGTCATGTTTCCGCCGATAAGGTTAGAAAGATTTATACCAAATTTCATCGCAATAGGTCGATTATTTTTAAGCTATACGTCACGCCAGTTTTGAAAATGTAGTTTAGAAGACCTTCCCACACTTCCACCAATTTTTAAGATTAATTTAAAAAGTACCATGTAACAGCCAAAAGTCGTCATAAAACACGACCTACCTAAGTCGAAAAAAATGGTGAAGGAATCTTTCGTTTTGAAAAAAAAATCATGAAAGTCAGCAAATTGTTTCCTTCCCTAAAGGTATCTGCCCCCTTAATGTTTGACCGCGTGCTATTCGAGCCCGGCTATATCGCGATCGGCGCAATAGAAACGATAACGCGAGACTCGGCTAATGGTTTTTGTTCCATAGGGCGCTTGGAGAATCAAAGTCGAGAAGAAAAAGTCACTGCCCCAGCTTATTCACACGTCGACGTTCGAAGTGAGAAAATACGTTTTGCCCAGATTTCAAGTCACGATCAATTCACCGAGGTACATACTGGCGGACGCGGAAAACGTCACGTGGACGGTGTGCGCTAGTTACAGCTATGGAAAGCCCGTGCGAGGCAGCCTCTTGCTCAAATCGAGCCCCCAAACTCCGAGCTGGCGACGGAAGCTCAATCTTCCCGAGATCAACAATGAGATACAGGTGTGTTTTCTAGCGCGCTTGGTTCTCGCTTGCTGCTGCCTGGAACAAGGGAAAACATTGCTCAGTACTATCTTACTCCGTTGCCACGTGCCACAATATCAATGGTATGCTATCGGCTAGAATTGCCCAAAACTGATTACCGTAGGACCAGCACTTTCTGTCCTTGAAATATTGCCAGGCAAATGTTTCCATTGCGATATCTTTGCGGAGAACTTCAGAAGACATGGAAATAAGTTCGATCTTTTTAAAGTATGCTTACGCGTTAGAAAACGGGTTAAGTACGTGAGGGATTGTACTTAGCTGGTTGTATGGAAATCGTTGTTTGGAAGAGTGTTTGAAAAACACGTTTTTTTCCGCCATAATTCGGGCGAAGGTATGAGGTAAATTTAATATTTCTTAATATTCCTAATTAGGGCGATAGCCATACATATGCTGAGTATGCAGTTAAAATGTTAGCCCCATAAACCCCCCCGTTAAGCCGTTTTTCCGAAATCACCAAAGCCAGGTGAAAAAAGTCGTCTCGAGAAAAACGTGTTTAAGGCGTTACCCCCACTTGTAGCGCAAAAAAAGGCCTTTTTCATGAATTTTTTTAAAGAAAACTACAAAACTTTTTTAATCGATCAATATACCATCTTAAAGAACACATTTCGAAGAACTTTCAGTAATTTTTTTATTGAAAAATATTACATTGTTTAGTGGCAAATGGCCGTCAATGAAATAATGTTTTTATATACACGGTTTGCGGTGACCAACATTGCGGCGAAGTGGATCATCTGAAAAAAAAATGCGGATGGATTTAGTCAAATATAAGTATAAACTAGTCTTTAATCGAAGGATTTTAAAAAATATTCATTTTTCACAAAATGGCGGACAGTCAAAGTTAATGGTTCGATTTTAACGAAAAAAAACGGCCGTTTATTGGCTGTAAAACGGCCATTTTTTTCGAAAAAAAAATCGAACGATTAAAGACTACATTTTTATGTATTAAATAAGCCTGCAAAATTTAAAGAAGATCGGTTCATTAGTGTTCGAGTAATCTTGGTCACCGACTTCAGAAATGCCATTTTGAGAAAAACGCGTTTAAAGTTTCAATTTCAGTTCTTCAATTCACGGATTCTTCTCTTTCAACGCTCATATCTCAGTCAATTTTGTTCGGATCGACTTGAAATTTTCAGGACATATTCTCAGATACTTATACTTCAAAAAAATGCAATAAAAAAATCGATTTTTTCAAAATTGCAAGTGGGGGTAACCCCTTAAAGCTTACTATACTGTACGATACTAACCGTTAGAGCGTCCTGTCATTCACACAGCGAAAAGGGGGACTACGATACAGTCACAGTAGAATAGCCCCTTAACATACACATGAGTACTACGGCCAAATTTTGACGATTGTTGGACATAAATCATGGAGTTTTCCTTTTTTGTACAGTAATATACAAATACTGTATGCAAAATTACAAAAAAAGAATTAAAATTCAATCTTTTGCACAGATACATTAGAAATCAATGATTACAATTCAAACATTTCAAACAATTCAAACATTTTTGCTGTGCGATGATCCCAAACGGCCTTATTACAGCCAACGCAAGACTTCCTTGTCTTTCTTCTCTTTCGAATAGGCTGCTCGTTACAAATGTAGCATGATCCAACTACAACTCTCTACCACTAGCGTCTCGTTGATCGTTGTTATCAGTTACTACTTCTGTAACTGGCCTTTCGTAGTAACTTTCGGTTGCGATTTTCGTTGCATGATTTCGCATGACTTGCTGGTCAGAAAATCGCTCTTCTATCATTGGCATGGCTAGTTCTTCCGAGAGCTGGCGTAGAAAAAGCTCTGCGTCTGTTAGTTTTTTTTTGCAAGCGTATCATTATTTTCACAGGAAGTAAGGTACGCAGTAACACCGGCGATATCCAAAATATTATAAAAAAAAAGCTAGCGGCATCTGCATGTTCGCCGTTGGGTGGAATATCACATGCACCATAGTATTTAATCAACATACCTGGCCGTCCCAGAAACGAGAAATTTACGGTGCAGCTGCCGGAATAATCAGGGAATTTTGGAAATTTTCTGGAATTTTCTCACAATTTACTTTTTGAAAGAGATACGAAAAATAAAACCGACTTGGAAAAAAAACTAAACAGTATAAAAATAAATATTTTTGTATATCTTTAATATTTATATTATTCCTCATTATACACAAAAGAAAGTTACGTCAGTGCCAAACATTGAGAATTCAAAAAACTGAAAACTAATTTACTGTAAAGCTACATTTGTAAATTAATGTAAATTAAAAGTAAAGCTAGAAAAATACATTTGTATTCGATCTGTCGATACACAACTACATCATTATCGTTATAGATAAGTATTTATATTTATTTTTTGTTTATTTTCACCGGCGTATAAACTTTTGTGTATAATGAAGAACAGATTCTGTATTTGCTTTTAATGTATTTTTTCACTTTATAATGTTTAAATTATGTTTCGAATTTCAGTTAAAAACAATAAATATCAATATTATCAAATTTTCATATATTTGGTCTTAAAAAATTATGTTATCCAGTTCAACATAAAACTGCGCCTGTGACGCCAACTGTCCCACTGCAGATTCTAACCATAGTTCGAAACACAGGGCAGAGTAAGGCTTGACGATTGAACTCCGTTTCAGTTGACATCAGCGGACGGATGTACGAAATTCACGGTGACCGGTACGGAACTTGGTTTGGCTCATTGGCAAGTCGCACCGACGAGTATAGTGCTCAGTGCGAATTTGACCGAAGCGGGCACCGACGTGATCGAGACTGCGACGAGTCGTACGGTCGTCGTCCATCAAGCGTTGAAGCTCGAATTCGCGCCGCACACGCCGAAATATTTCAAGCTCGGACTCCCCTATCACGGCAAGGTACGTCGAGTCGTTCCATCAGCTCTGAATAAATCATCTCGTCGTTACCGTCGATCAATTCGTAGCTCCGAGTACTGCGCCAGGATCAGACACCTGCACTCGGCGAAAAGATCCAGTTGTGCCTGAGAGTACGCGGCAAGGACGAGTGGGTTCGTGTCGTCGTCGAGTGTCGAAACTTCACCTCGTCAGTCGGTGGTTTCGTTAATTTCATCGTACCGCCCCAACATAAGAATATCGTCCTCTTGAGTTTCGTCGCTACTGCGATTGAATATCCGACCAAGTATTATTCACCGGACAAACGATGGAGGGTACGCATACTTGTCTCTTCTCCCCCCCCCCCCCCCCCCCAACAACCCTAGAGTTAACGATAAGTTGAAAGTATTTACTCCAATCGGACTAGAGGTTTGAAATGTCAAAAATTGTCTCGAGCTTACGTGTTTATAAGACGGCCGGATCTAAAAATAAAACTCGTTTCTTTTTTGTGGCACATTTATTACATTATAAAAGAAGAAAACTTGTCGAGATTTATTGCGAGGTCACTAATACATCGGCAATCCAATGTGATAAGATAAACTACGTCAAACGTGATTTTACTATGATTCCAGTGGAATAGATGAGGTTTCAAGAAATCCCGGAATATCTCTTCTTCTTACGCTCCGCTCGATTGATTACGCGTGAAAAATAAAAAATAGAATCGACAACTAGCGATAAGGAAAAATGGCGAAAAATCCTAGCCATTTGTTATTGTAAGATTAGAATTTTTATCAATCATGTGTCTGGCGTAATTAATGCGTTACTGTGCTTCGCAGCTCCTGTATCTTTAAGTTGACATCGCCAGCGGTTTTTGAGATATCGGGAAACCGCATTTGACATACTTTGCCTCACTAAGTTGGTGCATCGATATTATTGACCGGGAAATTAATTTCTAGAATTTTTATTATTTCACAAGGCCACCCTTAAAAAGGCAAAAGTATAATGTTTGGTCGCGGCCTTTTCATAAAAATCGGTCGCAAGCAAATTTTTGCCGTTCCAAGTCTCCTTAAGGAGGGAGATACCGATAGGCGACGAACGAATTTGCTGATTTTCGTAATTTTTGTCGAAAGGAAAGATTTCTCCACCACTTTTTAGACGGAGGCTACGTTTTATTGCTACTTTTGGCTGTTACATGCTATTTTTTTATTAGTCTTTAAAAATGGCGGAGTCTTGCCACGGTCTGTCTAGCCTCAAAAAACAAATCATGAGAATCAGCAATTTGTTCCTCGCCTAAAGAGATACCCCCCTCAATCCCCGGGTGCGCGTCATTGGGAGCAATATTTGTCGTGCGTTCTGCTAAATGTATCCCAGATGATTGCATGCCATTGACGAAAGAACCGGAAGCTCTTGAGCTTCTTAAATCGATACAAGAAACGACCTCCTGTTGACACGGGATAAAAAAATCCACATTCCTGCACTCTAGTGCAGAATAAAAAAGCACAATCGATTGTACAACTTCTCACGAACAAATCCTAAAAATGTTACTTTCCGAGTCAACGATTTCACCTCTCAAGTCGTATTTATTGCGATCGTTATTTTTTCAGGTGTTCATGGATCAGCCCTCGGCTTACATCGATGTGGGCGCTTGGTACTCACCATCCGACAGTTATCTCGCCGTAGCTCGTGGCTATCAGCCAATCGTGTGCGGCGAAAAGTACCCTTTCAACGTGATGTACACGATGCCAACGAGTGGCAAAGTCGCCGACGAATCCCTCGCTTTTCACTATTCCATCAATTCCAAGGGAGATCTCTTGATATTCGGCCACGTGAAGCACAAGCCACACCAGGACTCTCTTCTCAATTATTCCGAGTTTCGCAACGTTCTCGGAGCTGTCGAGGCTCCGAACAATAAGAGCGAACATTCCAGTGTTGTTCACAGGTCTCTTTCTCCGTTCTCTCCTCTTTTAATATGCATCAGTTTTTTTTTCTCGTATACAATGATGCTATAATTGGCACATGCATCGTGTCAGGTTTCCTCTGAGTGTCAAGGTAACGCCGAGCATGGCGCCGTTGTCGGAGCTGTTGCTGTATTACGTGCGGAACGACGGCGAGACAGTCGCGACAACGTACACAATCGAGGTGGGCCACTGTTTCGAGAACAAAGTCAAAACGTCCTGGCACGATGAGAGCCAGACACCCGGCGAAATGACACGCTATCACGTCGAAGCGGCCCCATGGTCGTTGTGCGGGGTTTCCGTTCTCGACAAGTCGACCCTCTTCTTGGCTCGATCACAGCAACAGCATCAGGGTTCCAACAAGGGCTCGAGTCTCTTGGATGCGGAGAAAGCCTTTGACAGGGTGAAGAGGTTCCATCTCGACGCCGATACGCCGCTTTATCAGAGCGTCTGGAGTCATTGCGAGAGTGAGCGCTTTGAAATTCATTGAAAAAAAGAAAAATATGTTTTTCTTTTTCTTCTCTTTTTTTTCCTTTTTCTTTCTTTTCTTTTTTCTTTTTCTTTCTTTCTTCCTTTTCTTTATTTTTTCTTTTTTTCTTTAAAAAAAAGGAGAGAGAGAGAAAAGCAGGCACGATACGTTTATTAAGCATGTTGCAGAAACGACCCAGCCGGAGACAAGCATCGGTGAAATCGATCACCTTCCGAGTCCTGCGGTTGAGGCACCGCCCGTCTGGGACCTTGTGAGGGACAGACGAGCTAGACGCAAGCGGCAATCCGGTCTCGGGTCTACAGTAGGCGGTGGCGGTACTTGGGTCAATTACGTGGATGCCATGCAGGCGTTCGACGTATGTTTTGCTTCTTCTGTCCCTTCGCCAACTGTCTCAACGATAGCCCTCATTTTCTCTCCGTATATTCGTAGGACTTTGGCGTGATAGTCATGAGCGATCTGATCGTCGAGTCGAGACCGTGTCCGCAGCATCCATGGATGACCAGTCGTGAGAGCATTGACTTCCGTATGATGCGTCTTGGGATGGACGAACCCGGTGAGTACACGATGTCGATTGGCTCCTTCTCGTTCTCGCAGGACAAACTTCCTCACCTTCAATTTGATGTCCTTCACGACGTATTCGTACGAGTGCTTGAAATAGTTTGGTGGTACATCAGGGTGGCATTGCAAAACTCGATGGGAATTTTGAGAGTTCACTGTAAGGATATTACTGATAGCATTCATATAGATGAGGCATTCCACGCCATTTCACCGAGCCCGTGATCTCGACCATTTTTTATTCTCATATTTTTTGTTGTAAAAATGTACTCCATGAAAGGAATATCCACACCAATTTTTAGATTTTTATCTCTTCTGTTGAATGAGTTATAATTGTTCAACAAATGTCGTTTTCGGCAGTGTTGAAAACGTTTGAACGCTGATGATTCCTGAACTAATAGAGATATCGACAAATATTGTTACATATTCTTCTTTTCATTTTGAAGCATATGAAAAATGATGAATTAAAGTGAAAACTATTTTCTTAAAAGACGCCTTCTAATTGCCTTAACATTTTTTTTTAATCGAAAATAGAGCGGCCCGTTCTATGATTTATGGTAAATCTTCGGAAGTGGGGCTCCTGCTAGAATCAGCGGGAGCCCCACTGACCCAAACACGCTCAAAACAAACCCAAACAAAAGTAAGCCTGATTCTAGCGGGAGCCCCGCTTCCGAATATTTACTTGATTTTTAAGACTAGTCTCATAGTGGGCCCATTCTTGCTTCTATTTTTCTTCGAACTAAGTATTTTTTTTGGGAAGATTTTCATCATTTCAATTTCCAATATTGCTCTCAATGATTTTGTGATTTCCAATTCGGCTTTCGCAGGCCTGAAACGGTTCATTTTTTATTCGTGCTGAATGTAACGAAATGTTTCTTTATTCGCAATAATTATTTTTCGTTAAATTCAGCACGAATAAAAAATAAACCGTTTTAGGCCCGTCGAAGCCGAATTGGAAATCACAAAGTCACTAGTAGCATTATTGGAGATTAAAATGATAAAATTTATAGAAAAATATGATTAATCCGAAACAAATAGAAGGAGAAATGGGTCCGCGATGAGTTCCGTTGGCTGCTGTTTCAATATAACATGCAATGGCTCGTTCGCAGACAGAATATGGATGGCTGCAAAGTCGATGCCGCAGGCGTTTCCGTTGCTCAACGGCCACGAGATGGGCTACGTCGATCATTTGACCGATCACGCGAGTGCCACACTCAGATCGTATTTCCCGGAAACGTGGCTTTGGGAAATGGTGCCGACAGGGTTGGTAATGCGGCTCGCCTGAAAGCGTCAAACGAAACGTGAGAGTAACTCCCTTTCTTATTTTGTTCGGTAGGAAGGACGGTCGTGCGACGATAAAGCGTAATCTTCCGCACACGATAACCGAATGGATCGGTCACACGGTGTGCATATCGCCGAATTACGGTCTCGGCATAGCACCGCCAGCCAAGATAACGGCCTTCCAGCCCTTCTTCCTCGATTATGCACTCCCTTACAGCGTGAAACGGGGCGAAACGTTGCGAATGAAGGTATCACTCTTCAATTACATGGAGCACAGTCTTCCGGTGAAAATCACGCTGCTCGACACCGCCGGCTTTGAGCTCCATCTGGCTCAAAGATCAGCTTCTTATTGCGTCGCTGCCAAGTCCAGCGTTGTTCACGAGTATCCATTGCGAGCTCGGTCGATCGGCGAGATAAACGTTACGGTCAGCGCCGCTGTTGATTCGGAGTACGAGAAGCCATGCGGCCCGGAAGTTCTTCTCAACACACGGTGGGTACTGCACTCCCTTTCAAATAAATCAGACGTACGTATTAGGATGATGAATAAGTTCGCGCTGTTTTTCCAACAGATGGCGTTACCAGAATCGCGTGCGTGTAGTTTAACATGGTAACGCATCTATAAAGAAGTACTATAAGCAAGCCTAAAATTCAGCCTACTCATCTCGCCGAAGCAAAAACAACTTTTTTTTCAGTATTGAACAAGTCAAAATTCGTGCCGAAAAATGAGTATCAATCAATGGCGTTTTTTCGTTTTCCACAATATATTTGTATTTTTCATTATACGTTGATTTTCGTATTTTTCCTTCTTCCTTAAAATTTCCTTTTTAAGTTTTCTGATCCTTCTTTTATCCTTTCGTTTATTCCGTCCATTTCTCTTCTTTCCAATTTGACGGGATTCCGTTTGTAATTGCTCTTTCCTCAAATTACCAGATTTTTCGCCATCTTGACTCCTCCGTCCTAAACACCTCTCTTATATACGTTAACGTTCTTTCCCTTATCATAGATTACATGGTAGGCACCCCCAGCTCTCTTCTCCAAATGTAGTTTAGAGTTATTTTCTCGACTCCTAGAGCCATCTCACAGTACCTACACGGTATTCATCCAAAAACGCTTACTACTCCCATCTCCGCGTCATACGTTGCTCCTGCTTTCACTGTCGAAGCCATGAAATTATTAAAAATCTGCAGCTGAAGCACGTAGAATATTTGTTAACCTTTTACGGACGACAGTGGTCGATGTATCGACCAGCCAGGGAGGCACATAATATTTAATGTTTTTCACGGAAAATTTCATATATTGAATATGGCCAAAATATTGTGGAAATGTCTGGATGTTTTTTGACCTTGAAAATTGCTATTTCAAGGTCATTTTTTTGCCTAAAAGTTGGCGTACTTACCTTTGTTGATACGCTGAATACGAATAATAACTGGCGTCCTTAAAATATTTTTCGGGATGACATTTACAACATATATGCCTATTTTGTTGTACTCAGTGCATCCACAATGTATGTAAAGTTTGAGGCCAAACTAGCAGAGAAAAGAATTTGACCTTGAAATGGCGATTTTCAAGGTCAAGGATACCACCAGGACTTTTTACATTATTTTTCTCGTATTCAGCGCATCAAATTAGATAGGAATACGCTTTCAAACTTTTTTTTATAAATTTTTTAAATTGATAGATCGATTCTAAAGAATTTAGAATCGATAGATCGATAAATTTTAGAAGTCGATATATCGACCAGCTGTCAGGCTTGGGACTCCAATTGAGAAATTGATCGATTTTATTGATATCTTTCATGTAAACAAAAAGACGATTTCAATGGAAATTTCCCCGTCCTCGAAAGGTTAAGACTTACGGCGACCATACTCTGTCGGCAACAAGAGATTGGTTTAGACGCTAAGAAAAATGATTTTGATGTGTTGAATGGAGGCATTACTTCGCGAAGATTCATGTCCGACGCTAATTGAACTTGCAGTATCGTTAGGAGTTGATAACACAACAGTTTCGAAACGTTTGAAAGCATTAGGAATGACGTTTTTTAATAAAGCATTAATTTTCACGAAAAAAACGGCGAGATCTTATTCAACATCCCAATACGTGAAGGTGGATTATTTTGGGTCATTCATTATCACGAGTTATTCACGGGGGAATTACGCGAATGTGTGAACGAAATGTAAAGTATTTTTATTCTTTTTTCCGATGCCAGTGACAGTATCGTGAAACCCATCCTCGTGCAACCGGAGGGCTTCCCAATTGAGACCACGGAGTCCGCGTTCATCTGTCCGAAGGACTTCAGTGATGACTCCTCGATAGGATGGAATCTCGACCTGCCGAAGGCGTCGTTGGTCCCAGACAGCGCGAGAGGCTACGTTTCACTCGTGGGCGACCTGTTGGGTCCGGCACTCGAGAATCTCGACAACCTTGTACGCCTTCCCTTTGGCTGTGGAGAGCAAAATCTTATTCTCTTCACCCCCAACATTCATGTTATCGGCTATCTCGAGGCGACCCGTCGCAACAATCCCGATCTGCGGAGAAAAGCCATACGCAGCGTGGAGAAGGGTACGGATCGTAGCGTAGCGCAACGAAAAATACACTTTTACCTTGAAGCCAGAGATCGGCAGTGATGAAATTTTCAGAGGATGCCAACAATTTTCCGAAAATTAATATTTTGGATATTCGCAACTTTCTTGCTCTCAGTTTTATCTCAGATTTTTTATTAGAAGTCAAATTGATAATTTTCCAAACTTATGGTTATTACGCATTATTGACTCGAAAATTCCTTGACTTGGCCAGGTTTTCCCATACGGGTTTTGCAAATATTCTAAAGAGATTGGGGTCAAATAAAGAACATATTTTTTTTAATGATCAAATATATAAAAATGGTAAATGTTGAAATAAAACATTTTTAAAGAACTTAAATTCGCGAAATAATTTGAACGCTAAAGTAAAAAAGATACATTAGAAGCAAATACAGAACATGTTCTTTATTATAAACAGAATTATCAAAGTCGGTGCTAACAAGTAAAAAATAAATATAAACTTATCTACAATAGTAATTAGATGCGTATCGACAAATGGAATGAAAATGTATAGAGCTTTAGAGTAAATTGCTTTTTAGTTTTCGAAATTTTCAATGTTTGGCTCTGACATAATTTTTCCTTATATTACGGAGAATAATATAAATATTGAAAATATTTATTTTGATACTTTTCAGTTTTTTAAAAGTCGGTTTTATTTTTCGTAATTCTTGCAAAAAATAAATACTGGAAAAATTTAAGAAAATTTTCGAAATTTCCTGATTTTTTTCTGATTTCTTCAGGGGGATAAAAATTTCCTGAATATTCCCGGGTTTCCCTGTTTTCCATATGCGTAACAGCCATGAAAGTATTTCAAGAATTACACGTGGAGAAAACGAAACGAAAAAAAAAAAGTTCAGAACGCAACATCGAAAGACCGCCTATTTTGGCGACATTTACGTCACGAATGGCCTAGCACCGACCGGATGTGCGATTGCAGAACAATTTATCATATCAATATCAATTATTTCAATGTTCAATTAAAGAAGTTCGATGCTCACGGTATCTTCACGTAAAACACTTTTCGAGAACGTTGCGATAATTTTGCCTACCCGATGCTTTCGTACAGGTTATCAGCGGGAGTTGAACTACCGACATTCGGATGGTTCGTACTCTGCCTTCGGTCCGCACAGTTCCGAGAACGGTGGTTCGATGTGGCTGACGGCCTTCGTTGTGAAGTCCTTCGCCCAAGCACGAACGTTGATACACGTTGACGAGCGTGATTTGAAACTGTCGGTCAAGTGGATAGTGAAGAAACAACTGGAGAACGGATGCTTTCCTCTGATAGGAAGAATCTTCCACAAAGACATGAAGGTAACGTGAGGATCTCAGGCTCGTCGTGTCAATCTCAAATGTCACATGTGCATCACCGAGGCTCATTCTCCGTTCACTTAGGGTGGTCTTCAAGAGGATCAGGAGACTTATCCGTCGGCATTGACCGCTTACGTACTGATATCCCTCCTGGAATCTGGAGTTCCCCTCGCTCCGTCCCTCATCAGCAATGCTTTGTACTGTTTGGAGAAGGGTATGGCGGCGAGCGAGAGCGACGGAAATCCTTACACGGCAACGCTGTCCACGTATGCGCTCGCCCTCCTGGAACATCCAAATGCAAATGCCAGTATGAAATCGCTGCTTACGCGGTCGACCCGTCTCCACGTGAGTTCTTTTGTTTGTTGTGGAATCATATTCGAGTTACAAGCTGTCGTTCGTTCGATTTTACGAATATTTCAATGAAATTTTCAAGGAATATAGCTAAACGATACTATTGAATAAAAATATTTTTGGACAATGCGATTTTTGAACCACCTAGATAGTAGATGTAGCCTGTTAAGTAGGATAGCGAGCGACTATTGGCACGATGACGAACTTTCTTTAAGAGTGAGAATAAACGCTTCGGCGTTTTCCACTTCCTCGTAGAGGAAACTTTATTTCAATGATTATCATCGATGATGCTATTTTGTCCATTTGCCACCGTAGGATTTAATCTGGTGGGAGGACACGCGGAAGCCGTCGAAGGGTTTGAGCATAGAGATGACAGCTTACGCTGTACTCTCCCTCCTGAAACTAGGCGGCGAAGCGAATATGGCGCTGGCTCTGAAAGCCGTACGATGGATGGCGAAACAGAGGAACGCCGAGGGTGGATTTACTTCGACCCAGGACACCGTCTTGGGGCTCGAG
Organism: Ophion costatus; assembly: GCA_951751655.1. Classification (NCBI taxonomy): domain Eukaryota; kingdom Metazoa; phylum Arthropoda; class Insecta; order Hymenoptera; family Ichneumonidae; genus Ophion; species Ophion costatus. The sequence continues at coordinate 41,809,030 of OX632359.1, read as the reverse complement.
GCACTTACGAAATATGCCGTTGCAATGTCGACCAACACGACCGATCTGTGGATACTCGTTACCACCGGCGTCGTTGACCAGGTATTCCGTATGAACGAGGAAAACCGGATGGTGTTGGCTCAGGTTCGACTACCGGTTTTACCGACTTCGATCGAGATATTCGCCGAGGGTGAGGGATGTGTACTCGTCCAAGTGAGTATTTTGAGCATATACATTTTCCCAAGACCGAGTGAGAGAATGATGCTTTTCTCTTATCCGTGAAATAACGAAAGAAAAAAATGCCAACAGGCGAATCTGAAATACAACGTGGCGAACGCCACGGGCTCGGAGGCTTTCGACCTAACGTTGAACGCCGAGCCTGTGATTTCCGGTGGTGAGTGCTCGATGCAAAAACTTAGCATCTGCTCCCGCTACAAAATGGCCGACGAAGAGACCAACATGGCACTTTTGGAGATCGGCATGGTCAGCGGTTACGTTCCTGACAAGCCGAGCTTGCACGCACTTCTGGAAGAACCCAACACAAGTGAGTAACACGAATAGCTCGTTAGCGCGTTCGTCACAGATCGCGGCCCGTCTGTAACAAATCAGGTTGAATGTTTGACATGTTTCTCCATAATAAATCCGGTAAGATCTCTTTACAATCCGTCGTTTGTATTTCGACACAGAGGTGAAGCGATTCGAGGAGGAACGCGGCACCGTCGTCGTGTACTTCGACAAGTTAACCAGCGAGAGAACCTGCATATCTTTTCTCGTACTGAGGGAAAATATAATCGATCAACCGCGGCCGGCGAATGTCAAGCTCTACGACTATTACCAACAGGAGCTTGTCGTTACGCAGGTGAACACGAACAATTGTTTTATTAGAATCGAAAAGTACCAACATTTCCAATGCTGCAGATAGCATTTGTGCATTCAAGAGGCTACGTCTACCTAGAGACCCGAAACAAATGAACAATGCCGTTTTTTTTCTGGGTAACGGTTGATGAGGAAGAAACGCATTTTTCAATACAAAGCCGTTAACTAATCACCAAAACATGCAGAAAGGCCGCCCGCAGATGATGAAATTCTTTTCGCGCCGTTTGGCGGTGGACGGTCTGCAGCTTAACCTATCCATCCGAAATCTTAAAACCAAACGGATTATTCAAGTTAACAATAAATATGCGTCGTTGACAACCGCTGATTTTTTACGTCATTCTTTTTTAACAACTTCTCGACGAATTTAAACTCGAGCATACGAAATCTATGAAAAAAGTCGTAACTTTTTCGTTAATATTAAAAAATGAAGATCGATTCAAAAAACGTGAGATCGTCAACGACCTTTAAATGTTGCTCATCGTATCTTCTGTAAATTTGGAAACTCAGCGAGTCGTACTCGAGATATTATGTCCACCGACTTCGAAAGCAGTGTTTCATGAAAAAGGCGTTTAAAGTTTGAAGTGTGGTGCTGCTACCGCGCGCCCGATCGACTGTTAGGAGCTGTAGCTCATTGCATTTTAGGAACATTTTAATGAAAATTTCGGGGAATATAGAAAAGGTGATACTATTGAATAAAAATGCTTCTGAAAAATGCAATTTTTGACTCACCTAGGTAGACGTAGCTCATTAAATTGCGAGCAAAAAATAAACGCACTAATATGAACAAATTTTTTCGAAGAGTTACGAATTTTCGCGTACTTGCGGAGCGACCGATGAAGACGAGGACAAGGATAAAGAGGAGGACGACCACGCCGAAGATCACAACGACACGGGCGATGGCCTAGACGAAGTAATTCGTCCTATCGCTCTCGACAAGTCGGCGCTCGTACCACGTGACGCGTCGATCGCCGACCATTCAAGGCCCGAGGCGAGTATTCAGCGGTCGTCGAGGATAAGTTCGCCCTCGGTTACGAGTGGTGGAGCATCCGCGATCGATCACGCGACGGGTAACACGCCGATAACGCGGCTCGACCAGGAAGCACCGGGCCACGTGGAAAAACTTCGCGAGATATTTGCCGCCGCGATGGCCGAGCTTGACAAGAAGGAAAAAGTTCACGGGGAATCTTCGGAGCGTCCAGCGACGACCGACGTCGCTGATACCCCGACAACGTCAGCCTCGAACTTGCGCGATATCGAGGACTCGGATTCATCGCGCGTGACCAACGTCGAGGACGTCGCAGACGGAAGCGGCGCCGGGCCCGAGCTGCATTCAGGAACGACCGACTCCTCGACCGTTTTCTTCGGCAATCCGTCTTTCGTCGTTATCGACCATGAACTCGAGAGTCCCGATGGCGTCGAGGGACCACCCCCCGTCTACGTCAAACCGTCCTACAATTTCAACTTCCCCAGAGAGACGGCGGGCGAGACTGGTGAACGCGAACAAACGTTTTTGCCGAATCAATCGGAATCGAAAACCGCGGCACGATCCGGTCCGCAAGGCGACGCGTCCGTCGTCGGTAAGTTTCGTTTGCCCCCAGTGCCTTTCGTACCGTAACCCAGGAACGATGACAAATTTTTTAATGATTCCAACGGTACTGAAAAAGAATTTTCGTTTTTTTTTCTATTGGGAGTACGTTTTTTGTATTGGGAGATAAGTCTCCGCCGTTTGACACAAGATGGCGCCACCAGGAGGTTATGGTTGAGATTGTCAGATGCAAAACGTCATATCGTAAGGTTGGACATCTGGCAAGACCATTGAAATATTACCGATTTTGTGTCAGCATCGCGTCATTTTTTTCGTACGAAAATGTCGAGTTTTGATCCGAATAAGCGTCATTGGCGGGAATTTTTTATTTACTTCTTCAATTTGAAGAAATCTGCAGCTGAGGCGCATCGATTTCTTGTAGAAACATATGGTGAGACTGCTTCAAGTGAGCGAAGTTGTCGTGAGTGGTTTCAAAAGTTTAAGAACGGTGAGTTTTACGTCGAAGACAAAGAACGTAGCGGAAGGCCGAAAGTGTACGAAGACGCGGAATTGGAAGCATTATTGGAGGGAGATTCCTGCCAAACACAACAAGAACTTGAACTTGCATTGGGAGCGACTCAACAAGCAATTTCAATTTGAATAAAACATAAAGTAACGTTCTTTCGCAATTAATACCCAATTTTTCATTTAAAAAAAACGGCGGAAACTTCTTTGTACTTGAATGCCTTCAATTTAACACGTCAAAGTCATTATTTTTGAAGCGTCTAAACCAATATCTGCATGCTGTTTCCGAAAGAGCATCGTCGCCGCAAGTCCTAACAGGAATTCTGTGTGCTCCAGCTGCAGATTTAAAAAAAAGTAGTGCAGTAAAATTGCCCGCAAATACTCTTTTTGGCACGAATTTTCACATGTTTGATACTATGGAAAAAAGTGATTTCATAACCAGATCAATTTTCATGGACTAAATAGCGGACTGGTAATAGAATAAATCTAAAAGTCTTATCCCCAATTTGAAATTGGCTGGATCACTCACCGCACAATTGACAGAAAGTTACTTACTGAAAAAGGATTTTCGGTTTTGGTCGTTCTACCTCGTGTTTATCCCTTTTCTCACACTAGTAGCGGAACACCGAGTCGATAAGAATTCGACGATATCGATCTGTCCAATATGCGAGGACAAACTGGCCTCTGACATGACCAACGTCTACTGCAGTTCCAAGAGCATCTTCAAAGTGGCCATTCAAAAAATGCGCCGCGCCAGAGTACTGCTGAATTTCCGTGTTTCCGATCAGCCCGAACGTCTACGAGGTCGCGTCGAATTCCATCTCGACCCACGATGCACCTGTTCGCCTCTTGACAAACGTAAAGCAGACAAAAATTATTCTTTGCGAACGATGGTTGTTACGCATTATTCACTCATAAATTCCCTGACTTTTCTAAGTTTTCCACACAGGTTTTGTAATAATTCAAGGGAGGTTGGGCTCAAATAAAGAACATAATTTTTTTTAGATTGGGATATGAAAATGTTAAATATTACAGTAAAATTTAAAAAAAATGCACATTCGAAAAATAATTTCAGCACTGTAAAGTAAAAAATAGATTAAAAGCAAATACCGAACCTGTTTTTTTTTATTATAAGCAGAAATTTTGATGTCAGTGCCAATGAGTAAAATATAAATATAAAAACTTATCTACGATAATAAACTAGTTTTTAGTTTTGAATTTTTCAATGTTTGGCACTGACATCACTTTTTTCTGTATATAATGAAGAATAGTGTACGAATCATCGATATTCCCCATTTCAGTGTTCGAATCGGGAAACGCAATTGCATTTCCAGATTGCATTGCAGATCCAGCTATATTAACGTTTTACAATGAAACAGAAACTCGCAAATGCGCCGTTAATATTGCTCAAAACGTTGCCAATAGCAAATCACGTAGTCGATTTTTCTTTCATTACTTGCGCACAACGTTGTTCGCATCTGAAGAAACTTTCGGACACTCGAGATAAAATATATGTACCCTGACGTAAAATTGCTTCGACAGGTGGAAATTTGGCGGTCGTGGTGATGGGTTCCGAGGGAGGCCATCGTTTTACGTCGTTCAATAGAACGTTGAGTCTGGATGGAACTTATTCGATCTACGGCTTGCCGGAAATCGGTTGGAGCCATGTACCAGAGGAGATCGTGAAGGCTCAAGCATCCTGTCCTTTACCTCCCGCCGCGTAAATGATCTCTACCTCCCTCAATATCTCATCGATTCAACATACTCGCGCTCCGAAATGCGCAACATTGATTTTTTTTTCCATTACGCAATCTCCTATTTTCAGTCATCAATTTTCGCCTGCAACTGAATATTCCCAGTTACAACGCACTGCTCTGCCAAGTCCCAGTGGAAAAGGAAACATACTAAAAAAAAATGGAATGAGACGTTCAGAAAGACTATAATTGAGCTTATAGCTTAAGAGTAAGATATAATAAGAGTGAGGCAAAAAAATGATTATTGCTCATCGCTGTTCTCGCTTTAACACGTTAATTCGCTGCATCGCTGTTTATTATAATTATCATCTGGCGGCTCGCCGCTGTTGCAGGGATCATTACAAATAAACAATTATATTTTTAGACGGTAACCCTACCATCATGAAGTAACATATGTTTTATATATATATATATATATACATACATATATAAATATGTATGTATGTACATATATTTATCGTCAATGTCTACGGCTCTAGCAACTGTCATAAACTTTTGGTTACCCGCGTCTCATCGAGACCTTCGACACATTTCCTTTCCAGCGCTAATGTACGGCATACGGCCTTTTGTTACTACATAGTATTCTCTCTGCATAGCTCCCTCCCCCTCTCTCCTATCTTGTACTATAGGGATAATAGCACTTATAACAATAATGATAAGATGAATAATAATAATAATAATAATAATAATACTCTTAAACGTAAATTCGTCCAAGCTCGGAAAGCTATCGAAGGAATGAAGGAAGAAATCTGCGCGACATCATCCGAACGTATAAAAGTGGCAGTAAATAGCGGCATAGATCCCGATATTGAGCTTGTGCGCATATCAGAAGTAGAAAAGAATGACAAGTCAATCGTCCTAACGCTAGAATGAGACCGCGATAGAGTGAGAGAGAGGAGACGAAAGAGAGACAGAGAAGCACGCTAGCGAAAAAACGAATGTTCGAAATGTTAGAGACTTTTTTTTGGAGACGACACAAAACAGTAGGTTGCTAGTAGCGCGAGTGCGATCAATAAACGACAAGGATAAAACGAGGTGGATATGCGCGCTTTTGAATGAATATATAGAGATATATAATAATCGTGTATCGTCAACGTCGTACCGCTCGGGTGATGATTAAATGCAACGATGATTGAGCAGAGAGACGAGAGAAGGACGCTATCGACGATTAGTCCGCTCGGCAAAAACGAAGGAATTCGCATGCTCGTTCAACAATGAGCAATCGATGGAGTGTTGTCACGTTAATTACGCGTATGTTTATTTTCTCATTAAACTTGCGGTAACGAACGATCGTTTGTGGGACCGCTCGTTTTGCGTAACCGCGTCTCATCTGATCCATGAGGAAATCGCGAACTTGCAGGGGATCTATCATCGACACGCGATTGCTCATCAATCATCTTACACTCGTTGATCTGTTGGTGCTGTTTGACCTCCAGACACTACCAACGTTCGAACCTTCCTGTGCGGTTCCAGCCGGTTCAAGAACGCCTTTGGAGATATTGAAGATATCGCATTTTGTTTTAAAGCGAAGATATCGACTTTCTCTGCAAAATGAACCGCCGTCTATGTAAAAAAATCAATCTATTATTATTGTTAATACAACAAATGTCATCCGCTTTCTTTATGTTTTCCCAATCTTAGCCGCCACGTTTAAATATTTGTTCTTTTTCAAAAATTCTAGATCCAGTCTTGGTTGGAACATCCCCTGAAGAGAACGGCATTTGGGAATGGTCGAAAAGTTTAACCGGGCACTCGGAATCATGGTAATGAGACGCGTAGTCTTGTTCATCCGCCCATATCTTCCTTAAATATTTATATTTTCAAAACCTCGACCACTGAGTTTAATAGGAAAAACTCCAATAAAAACGCTGCAAAAAAGAAAATGTATGTGTGTTGTTTTGGTTCTTCACAAAAGCTATTTGAATTCTATCCCATTTTCGGCCTGTTTTTCGTACCTAGTCCCCTTAAGCCCGTTTTTCTCGGAACACTTTTTAAAGTCGGTGGACATATCTCGAGAACCACTTGATCAATTGTTCCCATTTACAAGAGATACGATGAGAAACGTTTAAGAGATCTTCTCACTTTAGACGCTAAAAAGGCTATTTTCATGATTTTTTTCGATGGGTTTATATTATATTGATATAAAAGTTGTTGCACTTACAGTACATTACATACAGTACATTTTTACATTTTTACATTACATTACAGTACATTTTACATTACTTTACATTACATTACAGTACATTTTTACATTACATACAGTACATTTTTCTTTACGTACTTATGTAACCCAAACAAACTTTAAGGCCTTAGGCTACTCTGGAGGCCGAAAAAATAGGCTTTTTTTCGGCCTCTAGAGTGGCCTAAGGCCTTAAACGCGCTTTTCTCGAAACAAGGTTTTTCAGCGGCTCGTTGATAAAATCTTCGAAACTACTGAATCGATGCTTATGAAATTTTAACCACATATTCATTGCAACTATAGCTATAGCGCATGTCAAGGATTTTTTTAAATCGTGATATTTACTTTTTTTTACCAAGAACGGTGAAAAAAGGGTTTTTTGTTTTTTTTCTTCTCGAAAAATATCCGCCATTTTACTTGTTTTGCATATATCAAAAATGGTACGATATGCGCTATAGCCATTAACATACTGAATCGAAAACCGTTTGATTTTTTGGTTTCGGATCATCCATTTCCGAGATTTCATCAACAACGCAGACCTACAATTTTTTTAGGACATTGTTTTTACTACCATTTTGATCTATAAATAGTGACCTAAAGGAATAATTATTTTTTATATCTATTTCGAATATATATTTATCAAGTGTAGCAACTTTTATGTCAATATCTGTACTATAAACATATAAAAAATAATGCATGAAAATAGGCTTTTTTAGCGTCTAAAATGGGAAGACCCCTTGAAGGTCGTCGACGATCTCTCTTTTAAAATCGATATTAATTTTTTTTTTGTGAAACACATTTTTCACACTAGACATTTTGTAAAAGCTCTGTTTGAGCAATTACATCTTTCCGAAACATGCTTCATTGGAAAGCATACTTCAATCAAGTTTTCAACTGCTCGAATATATTTAAATTCTACAATAAACAGTTGCACATTGCGGGATAAATTATTTTTTCACGGTAGCATCGGGAATCGAACCGAAGCTAGCTAGCGGGGTGACTACTGCGCTACGCCGCTGACTTAGAAATGGTTGAAAAAATATTCCTCATGCTCTACACGGAAATCTTTGGAGAGCGTTTTACCCTTTCCTGTGCTCCACTCAGGCGAAATATTTTAGGAACGTTAAGCGAGGACCCACTTCCTTCTACCCACGCAATTTGGGCGAAATCGGTGGGTCCCGATTGGCATCCGCGCCTTGTAAGTTGTCCGTTAATATTCGCCCGCTGCCCTCGCGTCGACTACTTCCGTTCTGCCATCTCCCATTGCATTCAAGTTCTCGAAGTAAAGCATGTCTATCATAGAAAATTGCGAGTGCGGCAAACGCGATCGTTTTGCCGATTTTCGCTGATTACGAATTGGATAGCCATTAGCTGTTTCCAGATGAAATTTTGGCGTGCAGCGATGTATGCAAGCGCGAGTAACAAGGGGCACGTGACCTCGGCTATCGATATCGAGCAAAAGAGACAAAGTAAGTCTAGCGAGCAACGTGATGCGATAGACGGGGAGGGGGAAAGCCGAAGGAGAGAAGCTTCGAACGAGCTGGATTCCGTGGGGTTGAATTCGGCAGAGACGGCAGTGTGCTCGTTTATCCACGACAGAGACGAACGTTCTCACATCGCGTTCGCTGTGTCTTCTCTTACTTGCCGATAAAGATAAGCTCATCGTAGCTTTCGTCCGATTATTTCTGTAAAATAATTCTAATTTTCCAAAGTAACACAGAGCGTAATTAGAAGCAAAATTCAGTGAACCGTTTTGAGATTCGATCTCGGTGAAACGTGATCGAGAATGTTTCTCGGTGCAGTTGTTCTGTGCCTCCTGGGGCTCACGAGCTACGCCGAATCCAACATCGGCCCGGTCGACAGGTAAAAACGCCACGACGGACAGCAGCCGAATTACGTTTGGACAATTCCACATTTTCGCTCTTTTTCTTCTTCTTTCTCGTCAGAGGATACGTTTTTACCGCGCCGAAGAAATTGTTGGCCGGTGAAACTGAGCGTGGCTGTCTGTCGTTGCACAATCTTGAAGGACCGGCTCACATTCTTTTGGAACTTTTGTCACCGTCTTCGGCAAGTGACGAGGAGGTTTTGGCGAGCACCAGTAATCTTCTCGAAACTGGCAAGTCCTTTTTCTTCGTGGTATTCTTCAGAACGACGAACCTGCGTGTAATGAAATTTAGTTGTAACGGGGCTCTGTACATCTCATGATGAACTTTGTCACGTCGATTCTCACATGCCCATTATTTTCCAATGTATAATGACGGGAAGATGAGTGTGCGGTATATACTCATCTTCCCTCTCTTTTATTGCGTTGTATTTCTCACAACGCAATAAAAGAGAGAGATCGTGTGCGCGTTTGTTCGCTAGACCAGTTGATTATCAATAGAAATTGTTGCTTCTTGCGGAAAGGCCACTTTATGAAACGTGGGTTGGGTTTTTCGAAGACGATTTCGATCGTGCAAATTGCGCGATACGGAGCTAGCGATATTTGCAGTTGTCATTGAAGCGATTGCTTCCCGCCGATTTTTTTTTTCTTCAACAGCGTTAGAGACATGTCTGGAGCTCGCTGTACCGGACCACACGCCGACAGCTCGCTCGATGGCGCGTTTGCGATTGAAAATCAGATTCGACAAGTATCCGGAGTATCACGTGAATACGGAGAAGGAGGTGTACATCGAGCACGACTCGGTCGTAACTTTCGTTGAGACTGACAAGTCGGTGTACAAGCCAGGACAGAATGTTCACCTGAGAATACTCGCACTGACACACGATCTCAAACCGTGGAAGCGAACGGTTCGTAATACGTTTCGGAAGCGTTCAACCGACTTGTCCGAATGATTCTCGCAATTGTGAATCGACCTGTTGCTTTTCGTCGACAGATACCAAAGGTGTGGATAGAAAATCCGTCGGAGGTTCGCGTAGCTCAATGGACGAACCTCAGTATGGATAGTGGAATGATCCAGCTGACTTTCCCACTGTCGCCCGAACCGACCCCGGTACGATTGTGTCCCAACATCGCATTTAAGGGGGGAGATTTCTTTGGGCGAGGATAAATTGCTGATTTTCATGATTTTTTTAAAGGAAAGATTTCTTTACCATTTTTGAGACTTGGGGTCGGATTCATTACTCCTTTTGGCTACTACGTGGTATTTTATTTATTTATTCATCTTGAAAAATGGCGGAGGGTCTTCTAAACGAGTCGCAGTGGATGCTGTCAGACAGGGTGACAAATAGGGGGGCGGGCTTGATCCGAAAGAATATCAACAAAGATTTTTCTTTCATTAACACCCATACGTAGAATATTAACCAAGAAAAAGTGAGAAATGTTGAATATCAATGAGATGGTACGCTTTGAAACAAAAAGATTGAATTTTCCAAAAAAATGGCTTCATTCTGCCATAATGAATGCTTTTTCTTTATTTTTAACAACATTTAGGGTCATGTTTCAGACCATAAAGTTAAAAAGAGTTATACTAAATTTCATCAGAGTTGGTCGAATAGTTTTTTATCTGTACGTCACACCAATTTCGAAAATTCAGTTTAGAGAAGCGTGGAGGTAGGCCGCCACTATTTTTAAGATAAATTTAAACAAATACGACCCAACAGCCAAAAGTAGTAATAAAACGTACTCTTAGTTACAAAAATGGTGAAGAAATCTTCCCTTAAAAAAAAAATCATGAAAATCAGCATATTCTTTCCTCGCCTAAAAGTTTCTCCCCTATTAGTGTTTGACCACGTGCTATTCGAGCCCGGCTATATCGCGATCGGTGCAAGAGAAACGATAACGCGAGACTCGGCTAATGGTTTTTGTTCCATAGGGCGCTTGGAAAATCAAAGTCGAGAAGAAAAAGTCACTACCCCAGCTTGTGCACACGTCGACGTTCGAAGTGAGAAAATATGTTTTGCCCAGATTTCAAGTCACGATCAATTCACCGAGATACATACTGGCGGACGCGGAAAACGTTACGTGGACGGTGTGCGCTAGTTACAGCTATGGAAAGCCCGTGCAAGGCAGCCTCTCGATCAAATCGAGCCGCGAAACTCCGAGGTGGCGACCAAAGCCCAACCTTCCCGAAATCAACGATGAGATACAGGTGTGTTTTCTAGCATGCTTGGTTCTCGCTTGCTGCTGCCTGGAAGAAGTGAAAACGATTTTTCAACAACGCAATTTCACATGAAGTCATTTCGTTCGCTAGGCCATTCAAAGTGAGCAAATCGATACTGCAGACCCGAGTAATTATTTAATATTTGCCTCAAAGTATTCCAATTCAACATGGTGGAAGTGAGGATTGATATACTGATCACGCCATCACCACGTTTCTGATACTGCAATTTTGTTGATGACCTACACCCATCTTACACTATCATTTTTCGGACCGTGACAAAGTTTTGCTTCAAACAAACGCGACAGCTGCGTTTGTTTGAAGCGTGTCATAAGATCATTGGGATCCTATCGTTTAGAATTGCCAAAAACTAATTACATTGAGATCGATACTTTTCATCCTCGAAATATTGTCAGGAAAATGTTTTCGTTTGAATATCTCTGCGCAGAATTTCACAAGACATGGGAATCAACTCAAACTTTAAAAAACAATTTTTACATGTTAAAAAAACCCGCTGAGTACGCGAGGGAACACGCATGAAGTAGGGTTCCGGAGTCATTTGTTTCTGGAGTCGTTTGAAGTATCATTGTGTAACGAGCTTCGGGACAACTTTCGATACATTATTACTTGATTTAAATTTACACAGGAAATTCCTCGTTATATACTGTCTGCAACCTTGAAATTTCAAATCGATCATCTACGTCGTTTTTATACAATTTACAATTGTAAAATATATGTATATATATTGCCATACTGTAAAGCCATAGTGTAAAATATTGTACATCAGCGTAAGGCTTGGAGATTGAACTTCGTTTCAGTTGACATCAGCGGACGGATGTACGAAATTCACGGTGACCGGTACGGAACTTGGTTTGGCTGATAGGCAAGTTGTTCCGACGAGCATAGTGCTCAGTGCAAATTTGACCGAAGCGGGCACGGACGTGATCGAGACAGCGACGAGTCGTACGACCGTCGTGCATGAAGCGTTGAAGATCGAATTTGCGCCGCACACGCCAAAATATTTCAAGCTCGGACTCCCCTATCACGGAAAGGTACGCCGAGTCGTTCCATCATCTCTGAATAAATCATCTCATCGTTACCGTTGATCAATTCGTAGCTGCGAGTACTGCGCCAGGATCAGACACCCGCACTCGGTGAAAAGATCCAGCTGTGCCTGAGCGTACGCGAACAGAACGAGTGGGATCGTGTCGTCGTCGAGTGTCGAAACTTCACCTCGTCCGTTGGTGGTATCGTTGATTTCATCGTACCGCCGCAGCACAAGAATATCGTCCTCTTGAGTTTCGTCGCCACTGCGAATGAACATCCGAACAAGTATTATTCACCTGACAAACGATGGATGGTACGCATATTTGTCTCTCCTTCTCTCTCTCTCTTTTTTCTCGACTTTGACAATCCACGGCTGTGATGAGGCAACGAAAACATTATTTTTCTTTCCCATAAATCAACGGCACGTTGGCGATAAGTTGAATGAATTTACTCCAATCGGATTATAGGTTAGAAATGTCAAAAATTGCCTCGAGTTTACGTGTTCACAAGACGGCCGTGACCTAAATATAAAACTCTTTTCTTTTGGGGGCACTTTTTGTGAGATTATGAAAGAAGAAAGCTTCTTCAGATTCGTTGCGAAGTTACTAAGGTCGGCAATCCAACGTGATAAGACAAATTACGTAAAATCGGGTTTTACCATGATTACAGTCGAATGGATGAGGTTTCAAGAAATTCCCGGAATATTTCTTCTTCTTACGCTTCGCTCGATCGATTACACGTGAAAAATACAAAATAACATCAACAGATAGAGTCCAGATAAGTAAACATCTTGAAAAACCCAAGCCATTTGTTATTGTAAGATTAGAAAACACATCAACCATGTGTCAGGCGTAATTAATGCGTCACGGTGTTTCGCAACTTCTTTATCCATTTAACGTTGATATCGTCAGCGGGTTTCGAGATACGGTAAAACTTTGCTTAACTACACGTTGGGGTATCGATATTGTTGACCTGAGAATGAATCTCGACACTTTTTCTTATTTTACAATGTTACAACAAAGCGCCGTAAAACAACTAGAGTATAATATTTATTTGTGGCCATGCTATGAAAATTGACCACAAGCCGTTTTTTGCCGATTTATTCTAAAGCAAGGATTTTTTCACCGTTTTTTAGACTTAGGGTATGTTTTATTACTACTTCTGGCTGTTACATGTTATTTCTTATTACTCGTTAAAATGGCGGAGGAATGGCACGGTCTTGTAAACTGCATTTCCAAAACTGTCGTAATGAAATTGATTTTTGTTTCCAAAAACTGGACATTTTTTTCGAAAAAAATTATCTTTTCGTTTCAAAGCATACCATTTGATCGATTTTCAAGTTTGCTTGCTTTTTCTTGGTTCATGTTCTGCGTGTGACTATTAACGAAAGAAAAATGGTCGTTGGTTTTTGTTTCAAATTAATCCCACCGAAGTTTCGAAGACCATATGTCATACCTCCGCCATTTTTAAAGATTAATATGCCAAAAGATTAAGATTTTAAACATTAACATGCCAAAAGTAGTAATAAAACAAACCCCAAGACCCAAAAATGGTGAAGAAATCTTGCCATTTAAAAAAAATCATGAGTCAGCATTTTTTTCCTCGCCTAAAGGCATCTTCTTCCTCAATCCCCGTAATCACGTCATTGGCCGTAATATTATTAGTGCGGTACTCAAAATCTATCCCAAATTGTATTGTATGCGAATATTGTATGCGAAAAAAAAACAGAAGCTCTTGAGCTTTTTCAACTGATACAAGAAGCGACCTTCTGTTAACACAGGATAAAGAACCTTCACATCCGCGCACTAAAATTAGTGCTGAATAACAAAGCACAATCGATTGTACAACTTCTCACGAACAAATCCGAAAAATGTTATTTCCCGAATTCACGATTTCATCTCTCAAGTCGAATTTATTGCGATCGTTATTTTTTAGGTGTTCATGAATCAGCCCTCGGCTCACATCGATGTAGAAGCTTGGTACTCACCATCCGAAAGTTATCTCGCCATAGGGCGTGTCGATCAGCCAATCGTGTGCGGCGAAGAGTACCCTTTCAACGTTACGTACACGATGCCGAGTGGCAAAGTCGCCAATGAATCTCTCGCTTTTCACTATGCCATCAATTCCAAGGGAGATCTCTTGATGTTCGGCCACGTGGAGCACAAGCCACACCAGGATTCTCTTCTCAATTATTCCGAGTTTCGCAACGTTCTTGGAGCGCCTAAAGCTCCTAACAATTCGAGCGAACATTCCAGTGTCGTTCGCAGGTCTTTTTCTCTATTCTCTCCTCTTTGAATCTGCATCAGTGTTTTTTTTTCTCGTGTACAATAATGCTGTAATTGGCACATTCTTCGTGTCAGGTTTACTCTGAGTGTCAAGGTAACGCCGAGCATGGCACCGTTGTCGGAGCTTTTGGTGTATTACGTGCGGAAGGACGGCGAGACAGTCGCGACAACGTACAGAATCGAGGTGGGCCACTGTTTCGAGAACAAAGTCAAAACGTCCTGGCACGATGAGACCCAGACACCCGGTGAAATGACGAGCTATCACGTCGAAGCGTCCCCATGGTCGTTGTGCGGCGTTTCCGTTGTCGACAAGTCGACTCTCTTCTTGGCTCAGGATTCCAGCAAGGGCTCGAGTCTCTTGGATGCGGAGAAAACGTTCGACAGGGTAAAGAGGTTCCATTCTAAACCCGATACGTCGCTTTATCAGAGCGCCTGGAGTCATTGCAAGGGTAAGGCTTTCATTCAATTACAAAGAGAGAGAGAGGGGTAAGCGAAGAGCAGGCGGTTTACGTTTATGAAGCGTATTGCAGAAACGACCCAGCCCGAGACAAGGATCGGTGAAATTGGTCATCTACCGAGTCCTGCATTTGGGGTCCGTAGTCTTGTGAGGAACAGACGAGCTAGACGTCAATGGCCCTTCCGTCGCCGGCCTACCATACACGGTGGCGGCCCTTGGGTCAATTACGTAGATGCCATGCAGGCATTCCATGTATGTTTTGCTTCTTGTCCTGCCTCTTCGCCAAGTATCTCAACGATAGCCTTCATTTTCTTTCCGTATATTTATAGGACTTTGGCGTGATAGTTATGAGTGATCTGATTGTCGAGTCGAGACCTTGTCCGCAGCATCCATGGATGACCGGTTATGGGGGTATCCTCTACAGTAGGTCTGGAATGAACATGCCCGGTGAGTGCACTATGTCACTTAGTTCTTCTTCGCTCTCGCAGGACAAGCTTCGAACTCGGTGCAAATTTTGAGAGTTTATTGTAAGGAAATTACTGGTGCGGTTTTTCTGGCGTATCATGTGTGTGTCTGTGTGGCATGATCTTGACGAAACTTGCAATTTCGGAACATGGAAACTAGGAATTTTATGCTGCCGGAGCATTCAAAGTCCGAAATTTCATCCCTGCCCCCGTGCCAATTTTTTTTTCAAATCAAAGTCTACGGGAAGCTTCACCCCGATTCGCAATTGCCACGGCAAGCTTGCCACAGCTCTGCCATTTTGATGAAAAATGAATAAAAAAAATTGTTTCATATACTTAAATGTATTATTAAAGTATACCTACAGAGTCATAAATGTAGAATAATTATTCCTTAGTTTAAAAAATCCCTCCAAATAGCCCAATTTTTTTCCGTCTAGATCCCACCTGAAGTCTCGAAATTTTCTTCACCGTCGCTCTACCTTGATCAATATTGAACCGACCAGTCCGACTTGCACTCGTTACGCTGAGTTAGGACGCAATATGATTGTATCCTTGTGAAAAAAAACGTTTCGCAATGTTTGCAAATATAAAAAATTATGACGGTTATAGAGTTTGATTTGTACCTAGTACCGATGGCTGCTCGCGCCCAGTCGATGGCCCAGGCTGTCCAGGTGCTCAGCGATAACGAGATAGACTACGTCGATTATTCGACCGATCACGCGAGTGCCACACTCAGATCGTATTTCCCGGAAACGTGGCTTTGGGAATTGGTGCCGACAGGGTTGGTAATGCGGCTCGTCTGAAAGCGTCAAACGAAACGTGAGAGTAACTTCCTTTCTTATTTTGTTCGGTAGGAAGGACGGTCGTGTGACGATAAAGCGTAATCTTCCGCACACGATAACCGAATGGATCGGTCACACGGTGTGCATTTCGCCGAATTCCGGTCTCGGCATAGCACCGCCAGCCAAGATAACGGCCTTCCAGCCCTTCTTCCTCGATTATGCACTCCCTTACAGCGTGAAACGGGGCGAAACGTTGCGAATGAAGGTATCACTCTTCAATTACATGGAGCACAGTCTTCCGGTGACAATCACGCTGCTCGACACCGCCGGCTTTGAGCTCCATCTGGCTCAAAGATACGCTTCTTATTGCGTCGCTGCCAAGTCCAGCGTTGTTCACGAGTATCCATTGCGAGCTCGGTCGATCGGCGAGATAAACGTTACGGTCAGCGCCGCTGTTGATTCGGAGTACGAGAAGCCATGCGGCCCGGAAGTTCTTCTCTACACACGGTACGTACTGCACTCTCTTTCAAATAAATCAGACGTATGTATTAGAACGTTGAATAAGTTCTCGCTGTTTTCCAACAGATGGCGTTACCATAACTGCGTGCGTGTTGAAGATGGTAACGCATCTACAAAGATGTACTATAAGCGAGCTTAAAATTCAGTGTATGTCATTTCGCAGAAGAAACAACTTTCTTTTTCATAATCTTAAACGTGTGAAAATTCGCGCGAAGAAAGAGCATTTGCCGGGAATCTGACTGCGCTACCTTATTCAAAAAAATCTGCAGCTGAAGCAAACATAATTATTGTTGAGACTTACGGCAATCATGCTTTGTCGGAAATAACATGCAGAGATTGGGTACGATGCTTTAAAAATAACGATTTTGATGTGTTCAATTGGCGGCATTACTTAATAGAGACTCATGTCAGATACTAGCTGAACTTGCAGAGACTTAGGAGTTGTCACACAACAGTTTCAAAACGCCTGCAAGTATTAGGAATGATTTTTAAAATAAAGACTTAATTTTCACATATAAGCAGCGAGAATTTATTTAACATACAAATACGTGTAGATGAAATATTTTTTATTATTCATTATTATGAGTTATTCACGAGGGAAATACGTGAATACGTCGACGAAATGAAATATGTTTTCCATCTCTTTCCGATGCAGTGACAGTATCGTGAAACCCATCCTCGTTGAACCAGAGGGCTTCCCAATTGAGACCACCAAGTCCGCGTTCATCTGTCCGAAGGACGTCAGTGATAACTCCTCGATAAGATGGAATCTCGACCTGCCGAAGGAGTCATTGGTCCCCGACAGCGCGAGAGGCTACGTTTCACTCGTAGGCGATCTGTTGGGTCCCGCACTCGAGAATCTCGACCACCTTGTGCGTCTTCCCTTCGGCTGTGGGGAGCAAAATCTTATTCTCTTCACCCCCAACATTCATGTTATCGGCTATCTCGAGGCGATGCATCGCAACAATCCTGATCTACGGAAAAAAGCCATACACAGCGTGGAGACGGGTATGCGTTATAGCGTAACACAACAAAAATCGCTAACCTCAAGGGCAAAGATCCGGTAGTGATGAAATTTTCGGTAAAATGTTATCAATTTTCCGAAAATAAATATGTTTGATATTAGCAACTTTCTGAAAACTGATAGTTTTATTACAGATTGTTTATTAGAATGTAAATTGATAATTTCCCAAACTCATGGGTGTTACGCATTATTGACTCAGAAATTCCCTGACTTTTTCACGTTTTTTAACACAGGTTTTGTAAATATTCCAGGGAGATTGGGCTTAAATAAAGAATATAATCTTTTTTAAGATAAAATATATAAAAATGTTAAACATAAAAATAACACATTTTAGAAATACTAAAATTCGCAAAATTATTTAAACACTAAAGTAAAAAAAATACATCAAAAGCAATGTCACTCACGATACAATCATAGCGAGATACTGGTCAATGTTGACAGTTGAAAAAATATTGTTCATCCATTCCTTTAATGAATGGTAAAACACTTCACATAAATTATTTTTACCACAGAAAAAAAAACAGTTTCCATAACTTATTTGGATAATTCAAAACATAGTTACACGCATTATGAATTTTTCCGTTAATGCGATACTGCTTTCTGACAGATTACGAATTATTCGGGTAATTGAACACTATTTTGAACCAATTAGACATTAATCACATAATTGATGATACATTTCTGATCGATGACCCATTATTTGGGTAATTGGAAATATTTTTTAATCATTCACTTTTTGGATACTTGAAATTACATTTATGATCAGTTACTTATCATTTGGGTAAATGAAAACATCTTCCGAATGACAATGAATTATTTGGATAGTTCGAAATGTTATAGGAATTACTCATTGTTTGGAGAATTACAAATATCTTCATACCAATTACCGATTATTTGATTAATTGGAACTTCAATTCCGATCAATTTCAATCCGTCATCTGTCACCGATACTTGTTTCGTACAGGTTATCAGAGGGAGTTGAACTACCGGCATCCGGATGGCTCGTACTCTGCCTTTGGTCCACACGGCTCCGGGGACAGTGGTTCGATGTGGCTGACGGCCTTCGTTGTGAAGTCCTTCGCCCAAGCTCAAACGTTGATACACGTTGACGAGCGTGATTTGAAACTGTCGGTCAACTGGATAGTGAAGAAACAACTGGAGAATGGTTGCTTTCCGCTGATAGGAAGAGTCTTCCACAAAGACATGAAGGTAACGTGAGGATCTCAGGCTCGTCGTGCCAATCTCAAATGTCTCATGTGCATCACCGAGGCTCATTCTCCGTTCACGCAGGGCGGTCTCCAAGAGGATCAGGAGACTCATCCGTCGGCATTGACCGCTTACGTACTGATAGCCCTTCTGGAATCTGGAGTTCCCCTCGCTCCGTCCCTCATCAGCAATGCTTCGTACTGTTTGGAGAAGGGTATGGCGGCGAGCGAGAGAGACGGAAATCCTTACACGGCAACGCTATCCACGTATGCACTCGCCCTCCTGGAACATCCAAATGCAAATGCCAGTATGGAATCGCTACTCTCGCGGTCGACCCGTCTCGACGTGAGTTTTTTCTTGTTGTGAAATTAAATTTTCATTTCGAATAATGCTCCTCGTAATTCATACATTGCAAATTACTAAGTTAATATAACTAAACATTTTTTTAACAAAGAGGTACATATATTGGGAGCCTTTAAAAAAAAGACAAAAAATACAGAAAAACTCATTCAATTTTAGAAATATATCAATGAAATTTTCAGGAAATATAGCTCGAAGGTGATACCATCGAATAAAAACATTTTTTGAAAATGCACCTTTTTCAACCACCTAGGTAGACGTAGTCGATTAAGTAGGATAGCGAGCGATTATTGGCACGATGGTGAACTATTTTTAAGAGTGAAAATAACGCTTCGGCGTTTTCCACTTCCTCATGGAGGAAACTTTATTGCAATGATTATAGAATTATACAGCAGCTCCGAAAAAGCACTGTTTGTCATCAATAATGCTATTTTGTACATTCGGCACCATAGGATTTAATTTGGTGGGAGGACACAAAGAAGCCATCGAAGGGTTTGAGCATAGAGATGACAGCCTACACTGTACTCTCCCTCCTAAAACTGGGCGGCGATACAAATATGGCGCTGGCTTTAAAAGCCGTACGATGGATGGCGAAACAGAGGAACGCCGAGGGCGGATTCACGTCGACCCAAGACACAGTTGTGGGACTCGAGGCACTTACGAAATATGCCGGTGCAGTGTCGACCAACACTACCGATCTGTGGATACTCGTTACCACCGGCGTCGTTGACCAGGTAGTCCGCATGAACGAGGAAAACCGGATGGTATTGGCTCAGGTTCGACTACCGGTTTTACCGACTTCGATTGAGATATTGGCCGAGGGTGAGGGATGTGTACTCGCCACGGTGAGTATCTTGAGCATATGAATTCCCCAGATCGAGCAAGACAATGATGATTCTCTCGCATGCGCGATACAACGAAAAAATGCCAACAGGCGAATGTGAAATACAACGTGGCGAACACCACGGGCTCGGAGGCTTTCGAACTAACGTTGAACGCCGAGCCTGTGATTTCCGGTGGTGAGTGTTCGACGCAAAAACTTAGCATCTGCTCCCGCTACAAAATGGCCGACGAAGAGACCAACATGGCACTTTTGGAGATCGGCATGGTCAGCGGTTACGTTCCTGACAAGCCGAGCTTGCACGCACTTCTGGAAGAACCCAGCACCAGTGAGTAACACGAATAGCTCGTTAGCGCGTTCGTCATAGATTGCGGCCCGTCTGTAACAAATCAGGTTGAATGTTTGACATGTTTCTCCATAATAAATCCGGTAAGATCTCTTTACAATCCGTCGTTTGTATTTCGACACAGAGGTGAAGCGATTCGAGGAGGAACGCGGCACCGTCGTCGTGTACTTCGACAAGTTAACCAGCGAGAGAACCTGCATATCTTTTCTCGTACTGAGGGAAAATATAATCGATCAACCGCGGCCGGCAAATGTCAAGCTTTACGACTATTACCAACAGGAGCTTGTCGTTACGCAGGTGAACATGAGAAATTGTTTAATTAGGATGAAAAAGTACCATCATTTCCAATGCTGCAGATAGCATTTTTGTATTTAACGGGCTACACCTACCTAGACCCGAAAAAAATGGGAAATTTCGATCATTTTTCTGTGGTAACGGTTGATGAAAAAGAAACGCCTAGGTAGACGTGGCCCGTTCAATTTTGAACATAAAACAAACGCAAAGAATGTACATATTTTTTGAAGAGTTACGAATTTTCGCGGACCTGCGGAGCGACCGAGAAAGACGAGAACAAGGAAAAAGAGGACGACCGCGACGTACTACGTAACGAGTTGAACGTCGACCATTCAAGGCCCGAAGCGAGTATCCAGCGGTCGTCGAGGATAAGTTCGCCCTCGGTTACAAGTGGTGAAGCATCCGCGATCGATCACACGACGCTTGACGAGAAGGAAAATGTTCACGAGGGATCGTCGGAGCGTCCGACGACGACCAACGTCGCTGATACCCCGACAACGGCAGCCTCGAACTTGCGCGATATCGAGAACTCGGATTTGTCGCGCGTGACCAACGTCAAGGACATCGCAGAATCCGAGCTACATTCAGGAACGACCAACTCCTCGACCGTCGTCTGCAGCAATTGTTCCTCCGTCGTTATCGACCATGAACTACCCTTGTTGCAAACGTCCAATAGGACCCTCTAATTTGTATGGATTGATTGGAATGTCCGGGTACACGAGTTCTATTTGGAAAACCGATATGGAATATATCAGATTCTATTATTTTTATGAGCACGATAGAATCTTCGGGGATCAACGTACTTGCGATCTATTGGATCAAAACTGTATTGTACACTGATCGAGATGCTGTGTGCTTTTGTCGGCAGCTACCGATTTGATTTAAATATTTTTCTATATGTATTGCCACGGGTTGTAAATTTGTAAATATCGAATGCACTCGGCCATTTGGGAACGAATGCGCATAAAAACGGGAAAATCCACGTATTTTTTCCAACGGATATTTGTTGCAAAAACTGATAGCAATGAAACTGTACTTATTTCGCCTTATGGAAAATGACAGATATATTAGGACCAAGTTTTGTGTGTGATTGAATTTGTCATTCCATGGACAAAAATACATCATTTCCCGATACGAATGTACGTTTTCAATGAGAATGAATTAGATATTTCTGATAAGTTACTTCATCAGCAGCAACTGGTATCGACTGATTGACATTTACTTTGGATATACAGATGCAACTTTTTTATTGATAAATACGGGTGTAACCTGTACCTGTTTCAATTGGAGTTTCCAAACTCGTTCAGGGTGAAGAGACAATACTTCAGATACGTAATATCGATTATATAATTCAAAACTGACCTTTGACTCTGCGGGAATGCATATGTTAATGCGAATTACAGTTTATCTCCGTAATTCGGTATTTATTCGTATTGTAAGGGATTCAACTCAAAAATAAAGCTCGGGTGTTTGTATGACAATACGAGCCAAACTTATATCCTTTTAAAGCTATTTCCTGTATCTGTTTTAAATCGGCGTTTTCCAAGCTATCCGGACTTGAGGAATAATACTTCCGGTCGGTTTGTGTATCGATTATCCAATAAAAACTTGACATCTGTGTCTATGGGAATACATACGTAAACATAAACTACAGTCTATCTGCGCATATATGTATCTATTCCTATTGTGAAAAATGCAGGCTTAGAAACGGGTCTGCTTTACACGAAATAACCTGGCGTTGCTCTCTGTTACACAAAACACAGGAAGAGCATATGGCTTTCATTATTTTATTTACATTTTTTTGCATTTTGAAAAACGTGCGAAAAAAATCGAGACAGCAGTTTACACCAGTACGTAGGTATGCTTCCGAAAAGGCCTTATTTATCTGACATTTTGCATAGACCTAAAGATACTTACCGGAACAGGATTTTCGTTCTTCATAGATATACCTCGTGTTTATCCCTTTCCTCACGCTAGTAGTGGAGCACCAAGCCTCCGACAAGACCAACGTCTACTGCAGGTCCAAGAGTATCTTCGAAGTAGCAATTCAAAACATGCGCCGAGCCAGAATACCGCTTAATTTCCGTGCTTCCAATCAGTCTGAACGTCTACGTGGCCGCGTCGAATTCCATCTCGACCCACGATGCACCTGATTCTCCCTTTGACAAACGTAAAGCAGCCAAAAATCATTCGTTGCAAATCATGGCTGTTAAGCATTATTGACTCAGACATTTCTTCGACTTCTCCAAGTTTTCCACACAGGTTTTACAATAATTCGAGAGAGCTTGGGGTCAAATAAAGAACAATCTTTTTCAAGATCAAACGTATCAAAATATTAAATATTAAAATGAAATAAAAAAAAACCGATATATTTGAAAAAAAGTAGATTAAAAGCAAATTCCGAACCTGTTGTGTATTATAAAGAGACATTTTTATGTCGGTACCAATAAATAAAAAATAAATATAAACAACATAATAATTGCGTGGTTGTGTATCGACAAATCGAATGCGAACGTATAGAGCTGCAGAGTAAACTACTTATGACTTTTTGAAATTTTCAATGTTCGGCACTGACAATGTTTTTCGTATATAATGAAGAGTAACATGTATATTAAAAATATACAAAAATATATATTTTTATACTTTACAGTTTTTTTCAAGTCGTTTTCATTTGTCGTAATTCTTGGAAAAAGAAAATTGTGGAAACACCCAGAGAGTTATCAAAATTGCCTGACTTTTCGCTGATTATTCCAAGAACATAGAAATTCCCTGAGTTTTTCCGGTTTTCTATATGCGTCACGCCATGCAAACGTATCAGTGTGAATAATGAAGAAGGATTAGCGGTGCTGACAGATGCTATTTTTGTATGCAAGGGCGACGTCGATTTTCGCAATTTCGGCTACGTATCCGTACGAATCGTCGATATTTTCCATTTCAGTGTTTGAATCGAGAACCGCAATTGCATTTTTCCACGAAATTGCACTAATTGTTCATTCAGCTTCAAATAAAGACTCCCTTCCGTTCTGCCGTTTGCCGATTTTCGGTAAACACAAAATCGATAGTTGTTTTCAGACGAAGTTTTGGCGTGAAGCGATGTATGCAAGCGCGAGTAACAATTAAGTCTAGCGAGCAGCGTGATGCGATAGACGGGGAGGGGGTAAGCCGAAGGAGAGAAGCTTTAAATGAGCTGGATTCCGTGAGGTTGAGTTCGTTAGAGACGGCAGTGTGCTCGTTTATCCACGACAGAGACGAACGTTCTCACATCGCGTTCGCTGTGTCTTCTCTTACTTGCCGATAAAGTTAAGCTCATCGTAGCGTTCGTCCGATTATTTCTGTAAAATAATTCTAATTTTCCAAAGTAACACAGAGCGTAATTAGAAGCAAAATTCAGTGAACCGTTTTGAGATTCGATCTCGGTGAAACGTGATCGAGAATGTTTCTCGGTGCAGTTGTTCTGTGCCTCCTGGGGCTCACGAGCTACGCCGAATCCAACATCGGCCCGGTCGACAGGTAAAAACGCCACGACGGACAGCAGCCGAATTACGTTTGGACAATTCCACATTTTTGCTCTTTTTCTTCTTCTTTCTCGTCAGAGGATACGTTTTTACCGCGCCGAAGAAATTGTTGGCCGGTGAAACTGAGCGTGGCTGTCTGTCGTTGCACAATCTTGAAGGACCGGCTCACATTCTTTTGGAACTTTTGTCACCGTCTTCGGCAAGTGACGAGGAGGTTTTGGCGAGCACCAGTAATCTTCTCGAAACTGGCAAGTCCTTTTTCTTCGTGGTATTCTTCAGAACGACGAACCTGCGTGTAATAAAATTTAGTTGTAACGGGGCTCTGTACATCTCATGATGAACTTTGTCACGTCGATTCTCACATGCCCATTATTTTCCAATGTATAATGACGGGAAGGTGAGTGTGCGGTATATACTCATCTTCCCTCTCTTTTATTGCGTTGTATTTCTCACAACGCAATAAAAGAGAGAGATCGTGTGCGCATTTGTTCGCTGGACCAGTTGATTATCAATAGAAATTGTTGCTTTTTGCGGAAAGGCCACTTTATGAAACGTGGGTTGGGTTTTTCGAAGACGATTTCGATCGTGCAAATTGCGCGATACGGAGCTAGCGATATTTGCATTTGTCATTGAAGCGATTGCTTCCCGCCGATTTTTTTTTTCTTCTACAGCGTTAGAGACATGTCTGGAGCTCGCTGTACCGGACCACACGCCGACAGCTCGCTCGATGGCGCGTTTGCGATTGAAAATCAGATTCGACAAGTATCCGGAGTATCACGTGAATACGGAGAAGGAGGTGTACATCGAGCACGACTCGGTCGTAACTTTCGTTGAGACTGACAAGTCGGTGTACAAGCCAGGACAGGATGTTCACCTGAGAATACTCGCGCTGAAACACGATCTCAAACCGTGGAAGCGAACGGTTCGTGATACGTTTCGTAAGCGTTCAACCGACTTGTCCGAATGATTCTCGCAATTGTGAATCGACCTGTTGCTTTTCGTCGACAGATACCAAAGGTGTGGATAGAAAATCCGTCGGAGGTTCGCGTAGCTCAATGGACGAACCTCAGTATGGATAGTGGAATGATCCAGCTGACTTTTCCACTGTCGCCTGAACCGACCCCGGTACGATTGTGTCCCAACATCGCATTTAAGGGGGGAGATTTCTTTGGGCGAGGAAAAGTGCTGGCTCTCATGATTTTTTTTTAAGGAAAGATTTCTTCACCGTTTTTAGACTTGGGGATTCATTACTACTTTTGGCTACTACAGGGTATTTTATTTATTTATTGATTTTTAAAAATGGCGGAGGTATGGCAGGGTCTTCTAAACGAGTTGCGGTGGATGTTGTCAGACAGCGTGACAGGTGGGCGGGATTAATCCGAAAAATAATCAACGAAGCTTTTTCTTTCATTAACACTCATACGCAGAATATTAACCAAGAAAACGTGAGAAATGTTGAATATCAATGAAATGGTACGATGTGAAACAAAAAGGTTGAATTTTCGGAAAAAATGGCTTCATTCTGCGATAATGGAAGCTTTATTTTATTTTCAACAACATTTAGGGTCATTTTTTAGACCGTAAGGTTAGAAAGATTTATACCAAATTTCATCAGAATCGGTCGATTAGTTTTTTAGCTATACGTCACACCAGTTTCGAAATTTCAGTTCAGAGAACCGTGTCTACCTCTGCCATTTTCAAGATAAATTTACAAAAATACAATGCAACAGCCAAAAGTGGTAATAAAACATACTCTTAGTTCAAAAAATGATGAAGAAATCTTCCCTTTAAAAAAAAATCATGAAAATCAGCATATTTTTTCTTCGTCTAAAGGTTTCTTCTGCCCTATTAGTGTTTGACCACGTGCTATTCGTATACATTCGATAACGCGAGACTGGGCCAATTGTTTTTGTTCCGTAGGGCACATGGAAAATCAAAGTCGAGAAGAAAAAGTCACTACCCCAGCTTATTCACACGTCGACGTTCGAAGTGAGAAAATATGTTTTGCCCAGATTTCAAGTCACGATCAATTCACCGAGATACATACTGGCGGACGCGGAAAACGTCACGTGGACGGTGTGCGGTAGTTACAGCTATGGAAAGCCCGTGCGTGGCAGCCTCATGCTCAAATCGAAACCCGAAACTCTGAGCTGGCGACCAAATCCCAATCTTCCCGAAATCAACGATGAGATACAGGTGTGTTTTCTAGCGAGCTTGGATCTTGCTCACTGCTCCCTGGAAGAAGTGAAAATGATTTTTCAACAACGCAATTTTCACATGACGTCATTTCGTTCGTTAGGTCATTCAAAGTGAGCAAATTGACACTGAAGACACGAGTAATTATTTATCGATGCAATATTTTCCTCGAAGTATTCCAACTCAACATGGTGGGAGTGAGGATTTAATGATCGAGCCATCGGCACGTTTCTGATACTGCAATTTTGTTGATTATCTACACTCATCTTTCACTGTCATTGAGTTATTATTTATCGGACCGTGACAAGGCTTTGCTTCAAACAAACAGAAAATCTGTGTGTTTGTAGGCATCTTTTTAACACAAAGAGATGCTCATCGCCGAATAGCAGTTTTACGCACGAAATAGGGTGAACAAAAGTTGTGAAAAACTGTCAAATGAGTCACTACATTATGAGACTGATGACGAAATAGTCATACAGAGTGAAAAACTGTCAAATCCGTCGGTGCATTATGATAAGTTCGTCTCCCTTTACATTGTGACAATTAGGCATCACCCTATGTTAAGGATGTTGAGACCCAAATCGCAAATGATAATAAAATTCTGAAAATTTGGTACGTTTTTGTATGAAGTATTTCAGAGGTCGTGTAAAAATCTCACAATTAGGAAGCTCGTTATCGAACAATTAACATTCAGAAATTAAATGTTGTCTTATGGAAACTGATGTAACTTTGCAATAAGTTTTTTTTTGACCTCTCAATTTTGTAATATCTACATTATACTGAAAGCAACGGAAACAAAATGAAGTTTGTTGATAATTTTTTTTTATTTCTTTTAAAAATTGTTCTTAACAAAATGTTAATTTTTTAATAACGAGCTTCCTAATCGTCGTGAAGTTTTAACACGACATCTTAAATACTTCATACAAAAACATACCAAATTTTCCGAATTTTTATTTCAACCCCTAACGAGGTTGAAGTAATGATGATAGAATTCTGAAAATTTGGTATGTTTTTACATGAAGTATTTAGGAGGTCGTGTAAAAATTTCATGACGATTAATAAGCTATTTATTGAACAATTAACATTAACATGTTTCACAGGGACTCAACATCCTCAAAACGTGTTTCCTCCATTGTAAATGTTACAGAAACGGTATAGACGATCGATTTAAAATTTCGAGGATTCATTCAGTATATAACAGAGAATTCACTGCATAAATTTCAATCAAATGGTAACATATTGTCAATTATAGGGAAACTCCTCAACTAGTATATAGTCATCAGTACTGTGCATGTTGGGCCGTAATAATTTATAGCTTCTCCGATTGTATTCAACAATGCGTAATTATGATGCTCAAATGGTACAAGCGGGGCGACAGATAGGGGGGAGGCTTTTTTTTGATGTTCGATATTTTATTAACGAGGCGTCAAGCAACATGTGATAAAATTATTTCGTTCAGCCCTCATGTGAGGTTCCTTTGAAATCAATATTGCAAAATATTGATTGTTGCAAACTTGGCACCATTTTGAAAAAAAAACCTCGAATTTTCGACTAAGAAACGGCCTCAATTCGTTCATAAAGACCGAAATTGTTAATCAATCGTAAAAATCTCGTGTACTTCGCTAGGCAATCTACGTAAGAAGCTACAGTTGAAGTTTGAAGTCAATCGGTTGGAAATTTCCGGAGCTATGAGCCCAATATACAAAACATGGTTTCAAGAAAAACGCGTTCAAAGTTTCAAAACCCTTTTTATTTCCGACCATTTAATTTCACTATGTAAATTACCATGAAATTTTAACATACTGTTAAAATTTCATGCGTAAAGATTTTAAATTGTAGAAACGGTGTACATGGACGTTGCGCATTATTGACTCAGAAATTTCCTGACTTTTCCAGGTTGTCCAGACAGGTTTTGCAAATATTCCAGGGAGTCAAACGAAGAACACGATTTGTTTTGAGAACAAATATATTAAAATATGGAATATTAAAACTAAATTTTTTTAATAAACTGAAGGTCGAAAAAAATGCTAACACTGTAAAGTAAAAAAAAATTACTTTACAGTATTAACACTTTTTTCGAACTTCAGTTTTTTTCTCTGTATTTAGGTATATAGAGTATACCTAAATACATGTATACAGAGTATACCTAAAATAAAATAACCGGACGGAGAGACACCCAGTTTTCCATGTGCGTAACAGCCAAGGCGAAGGTACCACAGCCAGACGCGACGAAGTTGCAAGAGTTCCTCATTTGCCTATGGGGACCTAAAAACGAGCGTGTGACGCCAACTCTTCCCCTCAAGACCCTAACGATACTGTAAAACACAGAGCAGGTTAAGGTTTGACGATTGAACTCCGTTTCAGCTGACATCAGCGGACGGATGTACGAAATTCACGGTGAGCGGTACGCTACTTGGTTTGGCTGATTGGCGAGTTGATCCGACGAGTATAGAGCTCAGTGCAAATTTGACCGAAGCGGGCACGGACGTGATCGAGACTGCGACGAGTCGTACGACCGTCGTGCATGAAGCGTTGAAGATCGAATTCGCGCCGCACACGCAAAAATATTTCAAGCTCGGGCTCCCCTTCCACGGAAAGGTACGTCGAGTCGTTTTATCATCCCTGAATGAATCATCGAATCGTTACCGTCGATCGATTCGTAGCTGCGGGTACTGCGCCAGGATGGCACACCTGCACTCGGTGAAAAGATCGAGTTGTGCCTGGATGTATACGGCGGGGACGGCTGGTTTCCTGTCTTCGTCGAGTGTCGAAACTTCACCACGTCCGTTGGTGGTTTCGTTGATTTCATCGTACCGCCCCAGCGTAAGAATACCGTCCGCCTGAATATCGCCGCCACTGCGATTGAATATCCGATCAAGAGTTACTCACCGTACCAACCATGGAGGGTACGCATATCTGTCTCTTTCTATTTCCCTCTTTCCGGTCGCTATTGACGATTTACGGCTGCGATGAGGCAACAGCAAAAAAATTCTTTATCTTCCCCGTAAAAAAACACGGCGCGTTAACGATAAGTTGAAAGTATTTACTCCAATCGGACTAGACGTTTGAAATGTCATAAATTGCCTCGAGTCAACGGGTTTAGAAGACGTCTGAATGAAAAACTATTTTCCTTATAGCGGCACTTTATGTTAGATTATATAAGGAGAATATTTCTTGAGACTTATTGCGAGGTCACTAGTATTGGCAAACTAACGTGATAAAACGAATTACGTCAGACCGGGTTTTGTCGTGATTACAGTCGTATGGATGACGTTTCAACAAATTCCCGGAATATCTCTTCTTCTTACGCTTCGCTCGACCGACTATACGTGAAAAACAAAAATAAAGATACACGGCGTCCATATAAGGAAAAATCTCGAGAAACCCAAGGCATTTGTTATTGCAAGATTAGAAAACAGATATTTCACCAACCATGTGGCAGGCGTAATTAATGAATGGCAGTGGTTCGCAACTCCTGTATCCATTTGAAGTTGATATCGCCAGCAGTTCTCAAGATACCCGGTAAAACCTGATGTGACGTACTTTGCCTCACTAAGCTGGTCCCTCACAAGCCGTTTCTTCGCCGTTTTTTTTTTTAACGAAAGATTCCTTCACTAGTTTCGAGACTCAGGGGATGTTTTATTATTACTTCTGGCTGTGGCATGGTAATTTTTCATTACTTTTTTTAAATGGCGGAGGTACAGCACGAGTTATTGCGATCTTTTTTAGACGCTCATAGTTCATCCCTCCTCGGATTACATCGATGTGAACGCTTGGTACTCACCATCCGAAAGTTATCTCGCCGTAGAGCGCGGCACCCAGCCAATTGTGTGCGGCGAAAAGTACACTTTCAACGTGATGTACACGATGCCAACGAGTGGCAAAGTCGCCAATGAGTCTCTCGCTTTTCATTATTCCATCAATTCCAAGGGAGATCTCTTGATGTTCGGCCACGTGGAGCACAAGCCACACCAGGACTCTCTTCTCAATTATTCCGAGTTTCGCAACGTTCTTGGAGCGCCCAAGGCTCCTAACAATTCGAGCGAACATTCCAGTGTTGTTCACAGGTATCTTTCCCTATTCTCTCCTCTTTTAATCTGCATCAATTTTTTTTTCTCGTATACAATGATGCTGTAATTGGCACATTCTTCGTGTCAGGTT
Source organism: Ophion costatus (assembly GCA_951751655.1). NCBI lineage: Eukaryota > Metazoa > Arthropoda > Insecta > Hymenoptera > Ichneumonidae > Ophion > Ophion costatus. The sequence continues at coordinate 41,778,595 of OX632359.1, read as the reverse complement.
CCCTCTGAGTGTCAACGTAACGCCGAGCATGGCACCCTTATCGGAGCTGTTGGTGTATTACGTGCGGAAGGACGGCGAGACAGTCGCGACAACGTACAGAATCGAGGTGGGCCACTGTTTCGAGAACAAAGTCAAAACGTCCTGGCACGATGAGACCCAGACACCCGGTGAAATGACGAGCTATCACGTCGAAGCGTCCCCATGGTCGTTGTGCGGCGTTTCCGTTGTCGACAAGTCGACTCTCTTCTTGGCTAAGGATTCCAACAAGGCCTCGAGTCTCTTGAATGAGGAGAAAGCGTTCGACAGGCTAAAGAGGTTCCATTTTGATGCCGATGCGCAGCCTTATGAAAACACCTGGACTCATTGCAAGCGTAAGGGCTTTGTAATTCCTGGACAAAAGACAAAATATTAGTTACAAGGAGAGTGAGAGAGAGAAGCGAAGAGCAGGCGGGATACGATTATTTATGAAGCATGTTGCAGAAACGACCCAGTCCAAGAGAAGCATCAGTGAAATCGATCATCTTCCAATACCTGCACCTGAGACACCGCCCGTGTCAGATATTGTGAGGAACAGACGAGCTAGACGCCGACGGTCTTTCGGTTTCGGGCCTACCGTAGGCGGTGCTTGGGTCGATTACGTAGATGCCATGCAGGCATTCCAAGTATATTTTGCTTCTTCTTCGTCTTCTGCCTGTTCGCCAAGTATCTCAACGAGAGTCTTAGTTTTCTTTCCGTATATTTGCAGGAATTTGGCGTGATAGTTATGAGTGATCTGATTGTCGAGACGAGACCTTGTCCGCAGTATCCAGAGATGACCGGTTATAGGGGTATCCTCTACAGTAGGTCTGGAATGAATATGCCCGGTGAGTGCACTATGTCACTTAGTTCTTTTTCGCTCTCGCGGGACAAGCTTCGAACTCGGTGCAAATTATGAGAGTTTATTGTAAGGAAATTACTGGTGCGGGTTTTCTCGCGTATCATGTGTGTGTATGTGGCATGATCTTGACGAAACTTGCAATTTCGGAACATGGAAACTAGGAATTTTATGCCGCCGGAGCATTCAAAGTCCGAAATTTCATCCCTGCCCCCGTGTCAATTTTTTTTTCAAATCAAAGTCTACGGGAAGCTTCATCCCGATTCGCAATTGCCACGGCAAGCTTGCCACAGCTCTGCCATTTTGATGAAAAATGAATAAAAAAATTGTTTCATATACTTAAATGTATTATTAAAGTATACCTACAGTGTAATAAATGTAGAATAATTATTCCTTAGTTTAAAAAATCCCTCAAAATCGCCCAATTTTTTTCCGTCTAGATCCCACCTGAAGTCTCGAAATTTGCTTCACTGTCGCTCTACCTTAATCAATATTGAACCGACCGGTCCGCTTGCACTCGTTACGCTGAGTTTGGATGCAATATGATTGCACCCTTCTGAGAAAAGACGTTCCGCAACGTTCGCGAATATAAAAAATCATGACGGTCATAGAGTTTGATTTGTATCTAGCTCCGATGGCGGCTGCAGGTATGGCGGTGGCGGCCCCGGCTGTTCCGTTGCTCAACGATAACGAGATAGACTACGTCGATCATTCGACCGATCACGCGAGTGCCACACTCAGATCGTATTTCCCGGAAACGTGGCTTTGGGAATTGGTGCCGACAGGGTTGGTAATGCGGCTCGCCTGAAAGCGTCAAACAAAACGTGAGAGTAACTTCCTTTCTTATTTTGTTCGGTAGGAAGGACGGTCGTGTGACGATAAAGCGTAATCTTCCGCACACGATAACCGAATGGATCGGTCACACGGTGTGCATTTCGCCGAATTCCGGTCTCGGCATAGCACCGCCAGCCAAGATAACGGCCTTCCAGCCCTTCTTCCTCGATTATGCACTCCCTTACAGCGTGAAACGGGGCGAAACGTTGAGAATGAAGGTATCACTCTTCAATTACATGGAGCACAGTCTTCCGGTGACAATCACGCTGCTTGACAACGCCGGCTTTGAGCTTCATCTGGCTCAAGGATCCGCTTCTTATTGCGTCGCTGCCAAGTCCAGCGTTGTTCACGAGTATCCATTGCGAGCTCGGTCGATAGGCGAGATAAACGTTACGGTCAGCGCCGCTGTTGATTCGGAGTACGAGAAGCCATGCGGCCCGGAAGTTCTTCTCTACACACGGTACGTACTGCACTCTCTTTCAAATAAATCAGACGTATGTATTAGAACGTTGAATAAGTTCTCGCTGTTTTCCAACAGATGGCGTTACCATAACTGCGTGCGAGTTGAAGATGGTAACGCATCTACAAAGAAGTACTATAAGCTAGCTTAAAATTCAGTGTATGTCATTTCGCAGAAGAAACAACTTTCTTTTTCATAATCTTAAACGTGTGAAAATTCGCGCGAAGAAAAAGCATTTGCCGGGAATCTGACCGCACTATTTTATTTTAAAAAATGTGCAGCTGAAGCAAACATAATACTCGTTGAGATTTACGGCAATCATGCTCTGTCGGAAATAACATGCAGATATTGGGTTAGACCCTTCAAAAATAATGATTCTGATGTGTTCAATTGGTGCAAGTATGAGGAATGACATTTAAAATAAAGACTTTTTTTTCACAAATAAGCAGCGAGAATTTATTGAACATCCAAATACGTGTAGGTGAATTGTTTTTTGTCATTTCTTATCATGAGTTATTCACGAGAGAAATACGTGAATAAGTCGACGAAATGAAAAGTGTTTTCCTTCTTTATCCAATGCAGTGACACTATCGTGAAACCCATCCTCGTTGTACCAGAAGGCTTCCCAATTGAGACCACCAAGTCTGCATTCATCTGTCCGAAGGACGTCAGTGATAACTCCTCAATAAGATGGAATCTCGACCTGCCGAAGGAGTCATTGGTCCCCGACAGCGCGAGAGGCTACGTTTCACTCGTAGGCGATCTGTTGGGTCCCGCACTCGAGAATCTCGACAACCTTGTGCGTCTTCCCTTCGGCTGTGGAGAGCAAAATCTTATTCTCTTCGCCCCCAACATACATGTTATCGGCTATCTCGAGGCTACCGGTCGCAACAATCCCGATCTGCGGAGAAAAGCCATACGCAGCCTGGAGAAGGGTACGGATCGTAGCGTAGCACAACGAAAAATACACTTTTACCTTGAAGGCAGAGATCGGGAGTGATGAAATTTGCGGAAGATGTTGTAAATTATCTTAAAATGAATATGGTTGATATTAGCAACTTTCTGAAAGCTGATAGTTCTATTACAGATTTTTTATCAGAAGGTAAATTGATAATTTCTCAAACTCATGGTTGTTAGGAATTATTGACTCAGAAATTCCCTGACTGTTCCACGTTTTTCGACACAGTTATTTCCGACACACATATTCCAGAGAGATTGGGCTCAAATAAAAAACATAATATTTTTTAGGATAAAATATATAAGAACGTTAAATATGAAAACGAAACATTTTTAAAATACTGAAGTTCCCAAAATTATTCAGACACTAAAGTAAAGAAGATACATTCAAAGCCGTGTTGAAAAAATATTTTTCATCCATTACATGAATGAATAAAAGAACACTTCACATTAATTATTTTGATAATAGAAAAAACAGTTTCCGTAACTTATTCGGGTAATTCGAAACATATTTATACGCATTATGAATTTTTCCTTAAATTCAAAACTCATTTCTTATTCGGGTAATTGGACACTATTTTAGACCAATTAGTCATTAATCGCATAATTGATAATACATTTCTGATCGATGACCCATTATGTGGGCAATTGGAAATATTTTTCAATCATTATTCATTTTTCGGGTACTTGGAATTACATTTATGATCGGTTACTTATTATTTGGGTAAATGAAAATATGTTTCGAATAACGATAAATTATTCGGATGGTTGGAAATCTTATAGGAACTACTTATTATTTGGAGAATTAAAAATATCTTCATATCAATTACCCATCATTTGATTAATTGAAACTTCAATTCCGATCAATTCCAATCTCTCCGTCACCAACAATTTTTAACTATCATCAATTGTCAATACGTTGAAACATACATAAACCCAATTGTTTCATGCCAGACACTGTCTCAAGCTGTGACGATTTTTTATCGAGTTTTAATTCTTCGATGGCGAGTTTTATTTTCACAAAAGTCTTTTTCAAAATATCAAACTGCAAGTGGAATAAACTGCGATAAACGTTGATCTATTTAATGTTCCAACTTCTTCATTCATCCATAAGACTTTAGGAGAAACTGTATTTTCATACTCGCGATGCCCTTTCACGATTTTCATCGATCGCCAAGTGTTTGATCGATGGATCATCCCGGGCTGTATCGCTCAAAGTACACTTGTACGATAATAAAGGCGTCTAGTATAGCAGATAAGCAAAGCCGCGCCGAAAAAAAACTAGTCTCGCAAAGTTTACGACACGAATGGCCCAGCATCGACCGGATATGCGATTGGATAACTTATAATATCAACTCTTTCAAGCGCTGTCTCAATTTTCGCTTTTTGACGTTTGCCTTGTAAGACGAAAGGAGTTCGATGCCCAAGATATCTTCAAGTAAAATACTTTTCGAGAACGTCGCAATAATATTGCCTACCCGATGCTTTCGTATAGGTTATCAGCGTGAGTTGAACTACCGACATCCGGATGGCTCGTACTCTGCCTTTGGTCCACACGGTTCCGGGGACAATGGTTCGATGTGGCTCACGGCCTTCGTTGTGAAGTCCTTCGCCCAAGCTCAAACGTTGATACACGTTGACGAGCGTGATTTGAAACTGTCGGTCAACTGGATAGTGGAGAAACAACTGGAGAATGGTTGCTTTCCGCTGATAGGAAGAGTCTTCCACAAAGACATGAAGGTAACGTGAGGATCTCAGGCTCGTCGTGTCAATCTCAAATGTCACATGTGCATCACCGAGGCTCATTCTCCGTTCACGTAGGGTGGTCTCCAAGAGGATCAGAAGACTCATCAGTCGGCATTGACCGCTTACGTGCTGATAGCCCTTCTGGAATCTGGAGTTCCCCTCGCTCCGTCCCTCATCAGCAATGCTTCGTACTGTTTGGAGAAGGGTATGGCGGCGAGCGAGAAAGACGGAAATCCTTACACGGCAACGCTATCCACGTATGCGCTCGCCCTCCTGGAACATCCGAATGCAAATGCCAGTATGGAATCGCTGCTCTCGCGGTCGACCCGCCTCCACGTGAGTTTTTCTTGTGAAATTAAATTTTCATTTCGAATAATGCTCATTATAATTCACACACTGCAAATATTAAGTACGTTAAAATAGCTAAGTATTTTTTTTCAACATGGAGTTAACGATAAATACGTGTCATTGACCATCGTCGATGGTTAAACTTGGTTTTTTCAACAACGTGGCGACGAAATGCAACTCGAGCATAGAAAATCTATGAGAAAAGTCGTCATTTTTATGTAACTATTAAAAATGAGGTTCGATTTTTGAAAGTTGCCATTCTTAGCGGCCTTCAATGTTTCTCATCGTATGTCCTGTAAATTTGGAAACGACCCATCAAGTGGTTCTCGAGATATCGTACCCACCAACCCTGAATTCAATGTCTCGAGAAAAAACGTTTTTAAAGTTTGAAGTATGGTGCTGTCAGCGCTCGGCCGGCCAACTTTTAGAACCTGTAGCTCATTCAATTTTAGGAATACTTCAATGAAATTTTCAGGAAATATAGCTAAAAGGTGATACTATCGAATAAAAATATTTTTTGAAAATGCAATTTTTTCACCCACCGCGGTAGACGTAGTCCGTTAAGTAGGATAGCGAGCGATTATTGGCACGATGATGAACTATTTTTAAGAGTGAAAATAACGCTTCGGCGTTTTCCCTTCCTCATAGAGGAAACTTTATTGCAATGATTATAGGATGATATAGCAGCTCCGAAAAAGCACTGTTTGTCATCAATAATGCTGTTTTCTACATTCGGCACCGTAGGATTTAATTTGGTGGGAGGACACGAAGAAGCCATCGAAGGGTTTGAGCATAGAGATGACAGCCTACGCTGTACTGTCGCTTCTAAAGCTGGGCGGCGATACAAATCTAGCGTTGGCTCTAAAAGCCGTACGATGGATGGCGAAACAGAGGAACGCCGAGGGCGGATTCACGTCGACCCAAGACACAGTTGTGGGACTCGAGGCACTTACGAAATATGCCGGTGCAGTGTCGACCAACACTACCGATCTTCGGATACTCGTTACCACCGGCAGCGTTGACCAGGTAGTCCGCATGAACGAGGAAAACCGGATGGTATTGGCTCAGGTTCGACTACCGGTTTTACCAACTTCGATTGAGATATTGGCCGAGGGTGAGGGATGTGTACTCGCCACGGTGAGTATTTTGAGCATATGAATTCCCAAGATCGAGCAAGGCAATGATGATTCTCTCGCATGTGTGATACAACGAAAAAATGCCAACAGGCGAATGTGAAATACAACGTGGCGAACGCCACGGGCTCGGAGGCTTTCGAACTAACGTTGAACGCCGAGCCTGTCATTTCCGGTGGTGAGTGTTCGACGCAAAAACTTAGCATCTGCTCCCGCTACAAAATGGCCGACGAAGAGACCAACATGGCACTTTTGGAGATCGGCATGGTCAGCGGTTACGTTCCTGACAAGCCGAGCTTGCACGCACTTCTGGAAGAACCCAGCACCAGTGAGTAACACGAATAGCTCGTTAGCGCGTCCGTCATAGATCGCGGCCCGTCTGTAACAAATCAGGTTGAATGTTTGACATGTTTCTCCATAATAAATCCGGTAAGATCTCTTTACAATCCGTCGTTTGTATTTCGACACAGAGGTGAAACGATTCGAGGAGGAACGCGGCACCGTCGTCGTGTACTTCGACAAGTTAACCAGCGAGAGAACCTGCATATCTTTTCTCGTACTGAGGGAAAATATAATCGATCAACCGCGGCCGGCAAATGTCAAGCTTTACGACTATTACCAACAGGAGCTTGTCGTTACGCAGGTGAACATGAGAAATTGTTTAACTAGGATGAAAAAGTACCATCATTTCCAATGCTGCAGATAGCATTTTTGTATTTAAGGGGCTACATCTACCTAGACCCGAAAAAAATGGGAAATTTCCATCATTTTTCTGGGGTAACGGTTGATGAAAAAGAAACGCCTAGGTAAACGTGGCCCGTTCAATTTTGAACATAAAACAAACGCAAAGAATGTACATATGTTTTTTGCAGAGTTACGAATTTTCACGGACCTGCGGAGCGACCGAGAAAGACGAGAACAAGGAAAAAGAGGATGACCGCGACGTACTACGTAACGAGTAGAACGTCGACCATTAAAGGCCTTAAGCGAGTATCCAGCGGTCGTCGAGGATGAGTTTGCCCTCGGTTACAAGTGGTGGAGCATCCGCGATCGTTCACACGACGCTTGACAAGAAGGGAAATGTTCACGAGGGATCGCCGGAGCGTCCGACGACGACAACGTCGCTGATACCCCGACAACGGCTGCCTCGAACTTGCGCGATATCGAGAACTCGGATTCGTTGCGCGTGACCAACGTCAAGGACACCGCAGAACCCGACCTACATTCAGGAACGACCAAATAGTCTATGTGGCAGTAGAAATGTTGGCTTCTAGTAATTTTAATGGATTCATTGGAATTTTCGTGTTACACGGTTTCTGTTTGGAAAACCGATATGGGGTATATCATATTCTATTATTTTTATGAGAAAAATCGAATCTTCAGGAATCAACGTACTTGCAACGTACTTGATATACAGATGCAACTTTTTTTATCGATAAATACGGGTGCAACCTGTACCTGTTTCAATCGGAGTTTCCAAACTCGTCCAGGGTGAAGAGACAATACTTCAGATAAGTAATATCGATTATCTAATTCAAACCTGATTTGTGACTCTGCGAAAATGCATATGTTAATGTGAATTACAGTTTATCTCCGCATTTCGGTATTTACTCGTATTGTAAGAGATTCAACTTAAAAATAAAGCGCGGGTGTTTCTATGGCAATACGAGTCAAACTTATATCCTTTTAAACCAGTTTCCTGTATCTGTTTTAAATCGGCGTTTTTCAACCTATCCGGACTTGAGGAATAATAATTCCGATCGGTTTGTGTATCGGTTAAACAATAAAAACTTGACATCTGCGTCTATGGGAATACGTACGTAAACATAAACTACAGTCTATTTGCGCATATATGTATCTATTCCTATTGTAAAAAATGCAGCCTCAGAAACGAATCTGCTTTACACGAAATAACCTGGCGTTGCTCTCTGTTACACAAAACACAGGAAGAGCATATGGCTTTCATTATTTTATTTACATTTTTTTGCATTTTGAAAAACGTGCGAAAAAAATCGAGACAGCAGTTTACACCAGTACGTAGGTATGCTTCCGAAAAGGCCTTATTTATCTGACATTTTGCATAGACCTAAAGATACTTACCGGAACAGGATTTTCGTTCTTCATAGATATACCTCGTGTTTATCCCTTTCCTCACGCTAGTAGTGGAGCACCAAGCCTCCGACAAGACCAACGTCTACTGCAGGTCCAAGAGTATCTTCGAAGTAGCAATTCAAAACATGCGCCGAGCCAGAATACCGCTTAATTTCCGTGCTTCCAATCAGTCTGAACGTCTACGTGGCCGCGTCGAATTCCATCTCGACCCACGATGCACCTGATTCTCCCTTTGACAAACGTAAAGCAGCCAAAAATCATTCGTTGCAAATCATGGCTGTTAAGCATTATTGACTCAGACATTTCTTCGACTTCTCCAAGTTTTCCACACAGGTTTTACAATAATTCGAGAGAGCTTGGGGTCAAATAAAGAACAATCTTTTTCAAGATCAAACGTATCAAAATATTAAATATTAAAATGAAATAAAAAAAAACCCGATATATTTGAAAAAAAGTAGATTAAAAGCAAATTCCGAACCTGTCGTGTATTATAAAGAGACATTTTTATGTCGGTACCAATAAATAAAAAATAAATATAAAGTCAATAATAATTGCGTGGTTGTGTATCGACAAATCGAATGCAAATGTATATGGCTGCAGAGTAAACTACTTTTGACTTTTGAAATTTTAAATGTTTGGCACTATCCATTTTTTTTGTATACAATGAAGAATAATATAAATATAAACAATATACAAAAATATCTATTTGTATACTTTTCAGTTTTTTTTTCAAATCCTTTTCATTTTTCATAATTCTTGGACAAAGAAAATTGTGGCAAAAATCCAGAGAATTTTCAAAATTCCTCGACTTTTCGCTGATTATTCCAGGAGCAAAGAAATTCCCTGAGTTTTCCCGATTATCCATATGCGTAACAGCCATGCAAACGTATCAGCGTAAATAATGACGAAGGATTGGCAATGCTGACAAATGCTATTTTTTCTATGCAAAAACGCCGTTGATTTTTGCAATTTCGTCTACGTGTCACGTACGAATCATCGATATGTTCCATTTCAGTGTTTGAATCGAGAACCGCAATTGCATTTTACCACGAAATTGCACTACTTGTTCATCCCGCTTCGATTATAGACTCTACACGTTGATCCAGCTATATAAACGTTGTACAATGATACAGAGACTCACAATCGCGTCGTTAAAATTGCCCAAACCATTGCCAATCGCAAATCACGTAGCTGATGTTTCAAATTACTTACGCACAACGTTGTTCGCATCTGAAGTAACTTCCGGAGACTCGAGATAAAGTATATGTACCCTGACGTAAAATTGCTTCGACAAATGGAAATTTGACGGTCGTGGTGATGGGTTCCGAGGGAGGCCATCGTTTTACGTCGTTCAATAGAACGTTGAGTCTGGATGGAACTTATTCGATCTACGGCTTGCCGGAAATCGGTTCGAGCCATGTACCAGAGGAGATCGCGAAGGCTCAAGCATCCTGTCCTTGACCTCCCGCCGCGTAAATGATCTCTACCTCCCTCAACATCTCATCGATTCAACATACTCGCGCTCCGAAATGCGCAACATTGATTTTTTTTTCCATTACGCAATCTCCTATTTTCAGTCATCAATTTTCGCCTGCAACTGAATATTCCCAGTTACAACGCACTATTCTGCCAAGTCCCAGTGGAAAAGGAAACATACTAAAAGAAAACAGAATGAGACGTTCAGAAAGAATAATGGAGCTTATAGATTAAGAGTAAGGTATAATAAGAGTAAGGCAAAAAAATGATTATTGCTCATCGCTGTTCTCGCTTTATCACGTTAATTCGCTGCATCGCTGTTTATTATAATTATCATCTGGCGGCTCGCCGCTGTTGCAGGGATCATTACAAATAAACAATTATATTTTTAGACGGTAACCCTACCATTATGAAGTAGCATATGTTTTATATATATATATATATATATACATACATATATAAATATGTATGTATGTACATATATTTATCGTCAATGTCTACGGCTCTAGCAACTGTCATAAACTTTTGGTTACCCGCGTCTCATCGAGACCTTCGACACATTTCCTTTCCAGCGCTAATGTACGGCATACGGCCTTTTGTTACTACATAGTATTCTCTCTGCATAGCTCCCTCCCCCTCTCTCCTATCTTGTACTATAGGGATAATAGCACTTATAACAATAATGATAAGATGAATAATAATAATAATAATAATAATACTCTTAAACGTAAATTCGTATAAGCTCGAGAAACTATTGAGGGAATGAAGGAAGAAATCTGCGCGACATCATCATCCGAACGTATAAAAGTGGCAGTAAATAGCGGCATAGATCCCGATATTGAGCTTGTGCGCATATCAGAAGTAGAAAAGAATGACAAGTCAATCGTCCTAACGCTAGAATGAGACCGAGATAGAGTGAGAGAGAGGAGGCGAAAGAGAGACAGAGAAGCACGCTAGCGAAAAAACGAATGTTCGAAAGGTTAGAGACTTTTTTTTTTGGAGACGACACGAGACTCGGCAGGTTGCCATGTAGCGCAAGTGCGATAATTCAACGACAAGGATAAAAACGATGCGGATATGCGCGCTTTCGAATGAATATATAGAGATATATAGTAATCGTGTATTGTCAACGTCGTACTGCTCGGGTGATGATTAAATGCAACGATGATGGAGCAGAGAGATGAGAGAGGGACGCTATGGACGATTGGTCCGCTCGGCAAAAACGGAGGAACTCGCGTGCTCGTTCAACATTGAGCAATCAATGGAGCGTTGACTCGTTAATTACGCGTATTAGTCATTTCTTAATAAATTTGCGGTGCCGAACGATCGTTTATGGGACCGCTCGTTTTGCGCAACGAGGTACCGCGTCTTATCTGATCCATGAGGGAATCGCGAACTTGGAGTGGATCTATTATCGGCACGCGATTGCTCATCAATCGTCTGACACTCGCTGATCTGCTGTTTGACCTGGAGCCACTACCGACGCTCGAACCTCCCTGTGCGGTTGCAGCCGGTTGCTGTTGCTGCTGCTGCTGCGCCAATTTTGCATTTAGACTCTCCAAAAAGTTCGTCGCTCCTCGAGGAGCCTTGTTGCTCGCCGCTTCCGTATTGATATGCTTTCGCGACGATTTCGGGCTGCCGGCCGAGTTGGCGGTGGTCGAGCTACCAATCAGCTTGGAGCTCAACACTGCCATGAAACTGTGGCCTACGCCGCCGGGCCCGACCCCTTGGAACGTACTCGTACTGTTGCTCAGAAATGTCGACGTCGTCTCGATCACTTTCATCGTGCTCGTCGTGCGCTCGATCACGCTCGAACGCGACGGAATCACGGCTATCTGCTGCTGTTGCAGCTGTTGGGCTTGTTGGCGGACCTGTTGATGTTGCGGCTCTTGCTGCTGGCAGGCTGCTGCCTTTCGCAGAAGAGAGGGGCTGGCCGGCGTGTGGCGGAGCTCGGTCAACGTTCGCACCGTCTCGGAAACCGATATCGCGCTACGAGCGATGAATTATGAAAGAGAGGACAAAAATTAGGTCAAATATCCGGCTTCCTCATAGAGAACCTCGAATAAAAATGGGACCAATCATACGGAATACGTTAACTTGCATCTCGTTCAGAAAGCGAGTCAGCCTGATCTCGGCCTTTGTAAAAAGGCCGGAGATTAAAGCACCAGGTAGATCTTTACCAATTGAAAGAGGGGGCCGAGAATTTTGCGGAAATTACATTCCATTTTCGGGTCGGGGAAAGCGTAGTAACCAAATTTACACAATCGATCTAATAACCTACAGATGATAGAATAAATCTGTCTCGAATTCGTCTTCCATTGTAAATCTTGATGACTGGCTGCGTATTACGATCTTTGGAAATATAAACTTCTCTCTACATAGAGCAAATCCGTTGGAACTGCATTGTTCGTAATTTGGGTTATGTTCAACCTCAAGTTTATATCAACTAAACAAGGTAGAAAAAAATTCAAAATCCGTTTGTACGTTTGCGCGTTTGTAACTCGAGAACCTCTGAATAAATTTTGATCGATCTTTCACAGAAACGAAGTACTCTAAAGTGTGGAAGGAGACTTAGGCGATTGGGCTATGCAGTTGATTACAATCGTAATGAGCAAGCATACAAACAAATAAACATAACGTTTATATCAAGGGTAAGACACAGTTGGACTTATTTTTACACCGTATTTGAAAATTAGTTTTATTACTACTTTTGGCCGTTACATAGTATTTTTTCTTATTAATTTTTGAAAATAGCGGAGGTGTGGCACGGTATTCTAAACTGCATTTTCAAAACTGGCGTGACGTATAGCTAAATCGTATAGCTAAATATAATAATGTATTAATATAAATATACAAATTATCTACATAAATCTTTCTAATCTCATTGTCTGAAACATGGCCCTAAACGTTTTAGAACTGAAAAAAAATATTTTTTCGCTGCAAAATCTGGCCACTTTTCTCGAAAAATTAAATCTTTTTGGTTCAAAGTTCGTCGTTTCGTCGTTTGCCAACATTCTTAACTTTTTCTTGGTTCACATTCTGCGTATGAGTGTTAATGAAAGAAAAATCTTCGTTGGTTTTTCTTTTCAGATTAATCCCGCCGTCTGACGACATCCGCCGGAACCCCTTCACGAAACCGTGTCATACCTCCGCCATTTTCAAAGATTAGTCATTGAAAAATACCACGTGAACGCCAAAGATAGTAACAAAACATACCCAAAGTGTAAAAAATGGCGAAGAAATCTTTCCTTTAAAAAAATAATGAAAATCAGCCACTTTTTCCCCTCCCAAAGGTGTCTCCCCCTTAAACACACAAAAGCCAATAAAAACGAGCACATAGTAAAAAAAATGGCCGAGTAAACAAACAAAAAAGTACGAATTTCGGAGAGTTATGTGTAATTTCCACATTTTCACAAATTATTTTCAAGCAACATATCAAAACTGAAAAAAAAAGAAGTATAAAACTACAAACGCAACACCAGAAAACCAAAGTGGTTGGCAAACCTACAGACTGAGGCAGTCCGGATCCTCCTCAGTGTGCAGTGTGAAAAATTTTAAAAACTCTCTCGAAAAAAAAACTGCAATTCAAATGGAGGACTAGATTTGCCATCAATCGGCCGTGACCGTGGGCGAGGCGCAGTTAGTATTAAGGCCTTAGGCCACAGTAACGGGTATAAAATCATGCGCGAATTTAACAATTTTTTACGTATGAAAAAGTGATTCACTCATAAAATTAATTACACATCTATTCAGTATGAATATCAAGCTGTTAGAAAAAATATATATATTTTTTTCGATGTACAAAATGGCCGACTACCCGAAACTTCTCTAAATAGCTTTTTTCCAATTGGCGTGACAAATAACTTCAACAATTTTCGCTCGATGTATTTGAAAGTTATGTTCCTAATTGCATTTCGTGCAATAAATATTAGTAGTCGGACATTTTGTGCATTGAAAAAAACAATATATATTTTCTAACACCTTGATATTCACACTAAATAGATGTGTAATTAATTTTATACGTGAATCACTTTTGCATACGAAAAAAAAATTGTTGAATCCGCACATGATTTTGTACCCGTTACTGTGGCCTAAGGCCTTAACATATCATTTTTTTGTCCCTTTTTCTATCTGCCTCGGTGTGCTCCGTGTACTTGTCCCTCTCCTTATGTATCAAGAATACGAGGAAGCAAGTTCACGTTGGGCTGATAGAACCAAAAACGTTCAGGTTTCATCGTCACCGGTGAATACTTCGATCTCGTTCGTAACCCTTACCGTTGGGGTGTCGGGCTCTGGGTCGGTGAGTTTCCCTCGAGCAAGAAGGCCGGTGGCGGCGGAAGATTTTCCGTCTCGTCGAGGCAAGAGGCCACGTGTATAGATTCCGCGGGATTTTCAATCGCTGCGGCGTAGGCGTTTCCACTGTTGGCCGGGTTGCCGGGCGTCGGTGCCGCAGCCGCGTTAACGACCGACGTTATGCTGTAATTGCCGCTGATTATCGTGGAAGTGCGTCTCGTAGGCGGTGGAGGTCTGGTTGTTTGTTGCATCGATCCACGCCGCGACAATATACAAGTAGGCGGTGCGACAGCGTTGTTCCAAGTGTTGTTCGAGCTGTTATTCTCGGCGGCGTTGTGATTTTGTCCGGATTGCGAGTGGGGCAAGGTCGTCTGACTGCCGTAGCCGCTGCTCGATTCCAAGCTCGATTCGGACGTTTGGCTGCCCCCGCCGTCTTTTTCCGTCGTCGCTTCGGCCTTTTTCAACACGCGAGATAACGGGACAACGAGAGCAATGAGACCTGTGTGGGTTGGACGGGAGATTCGAGTGGAGGAATACTCGAGTGCGTACCTTGTCCGGAGTGGTGCCGGTGCCGGTGGACGGTGACGTGACGGCGGAAGGTGCCGAGGCCGCGGGGACGTTAGCTCCGATCGCTTGGGCTTGATGAACCGGCGGCACTTGTTGCATCTCTTGAGCACGATTCGCTGCTAGACTCGCCAGCTCGTGCATGTTGACGTACATCGGTTGGGCTAGCCCGACTCCCAACTCTGCAAATCGTAGCTCGCGGGTCAGTGTCTCGTCGAGATCGAACGAAGCAGAGAAATAGCGAATGAGGGATGGATAGCAGTCTTGGGCAAGTTAGTTCATCAAGAAGAGCGCTCAATTTAGTTCGCAACTCAATGACGAGCTGGTTCACTCTTCTAGTTCGTTACTTCGCGGTCCTCTCATATAGTTCGTTCACCGTTTTCAGAATGCTTGTTTCGGAAATGTGTATGCAATTGAATGCGTATAGATATCAGAGAAAGAAAATAACTCGAGCAATTAAGGAGGTACGATCATTACTACAGATCCAACTTTCCGATTTGAAATTTTTATATGATTTTCACGAATACTTTTTGCGCCTATTGTCAAAATTTGAGCTATTTGGACCGTTTAGTTTTTGCGCAATAAAACTGCAAAGTCGAGCACTTTGAGTTACCGAAGCACGTCGTCTTATGGAGACGGTCAACCGGAAGTGCGGTGATCGTGGTTTTTCTGCTCGCGTATCCAACTAAACCCGTTGGAAAACTGAAATTCGATAGATTAGATATAATAGATATTGTAAAAAATAAGAAAATCAATCTTCACCGTGTAGTTAAAGCACTACGTTACAAGAAACTTTCAATTTCCGGTTGAAAATGGTCAGAACGACGAAATAGCACCCACAGACTTGGCAACGTCGCGAGTAACAGCTGATGCGTTTGGCGAACATAACCCAGCTTTATTTTGAAATTAATTTGAATAGAAACCGCCACAAAATATGCAAACAACAATTTATGGAGTTTTATCATTTATCGCGTATCAATAATATGTATAATTATATTCTGCCTATCGTGTTAATTCCGCTGAGGTAATTCAAGCCTATTTTAATAGGTTTCCGGCTGATTTTTTGTTGTATTTTTAGTCCGTTTTTTATGGTGGATATTTTAATATTATTATTACGAAGATTACTACCGAGTCGTTGACAATCTAATTTTTCAGTTTTTATTTGTTCGCGTGCAATAAATCCATCATTTACCCCAACATTCGGCACACTATAATCAATGACACGAATAATCAACATAAACAAAAATAAATCAGAGCAGCTGCGGGTAAAATAAATTCAGACTCTTTTTGACCCCGTGGAAGTGATCGTACCTCCTTAATGTTTCATGTTTTAATGCGTAGTTTACAAAATAATTAACAAAAGAAAAAGTAATAACAAATTAGAGACTGTTCTTTATTAATTAAATAATCGGTTATTGTAGTTTAACAATGAACTTAAATAGTATTATATAATTTACCTATTGTCATAGGTACTCAAAAACAAAGATAAAATCTTCTGAAAAAAAGAAAAATTATAACTGCTGTCGTACCGTTAATTGTACCAATCGACTATCACGTTAACCTACTATTCAGTTAATCAGTTTTGTGCATACTGTACTACCTTCGTAGTTGCATTTAAATGTTTACTTACATATTATTGTGTAAAAATATTAATTTCAAAACTTTGCTCGGCTTCAATAACGTTCGACGTTGCTTAACAATTTGTCCGGTTGCTGAGAAAACGCGAGCGCAGGGCCACAAAACTGCCATCAGTGAAGAGGATCTTCTTTTCGATCCAAATATTCTTCATTGAGGTATTTATTCAGCTCGCGAAGGCCAGCTACGGTTTTATTGTCTGGTATCGTGATTTTATTTATTTCACTGCCGATTTCGTCCCATATACTCGTGCTATGCTTTTTATTTTCCGTGCTACTGGATCGTCGCAAAAACGCTGCGCAGCCGCCATTTTGAAATGAATCGCTTCAAAAAAATTATCGTATACGGTCATTGATATGTATGATGAACACCCTTTTTTGTAACGTCGATTTATTTTGTAGTTTTTCCGAGAAAAAAATCTCCCGAAAGCCTATTTTTGCGGCCTCCAGAGTGGCCTACGGCCTTAAGACTTGACTTGAAAGAGAGAGAGAGAGAGGAGGGAGTGTGTAAAAAAGAAGCGAACCTTTGGCCAGATGAGCCGGTATAGGCAGCTTTGGTTTTCCTCGTCCACTCGCCGAAGGTTCGTTCTTGGCAGCGGTTGTCACTGAAGTAGGTCGCTCGAGGCTCGAGCATCTGTTGGGAATCGGTGGTCTCGTGCCACCCGCGCTGTTCTTGCGCAATTGAACGCGCGCGAGTTGTGGATTCGACGACGCCGGCGAGGACACCGGGGACGCCGGCTGGCTGTGGCAACAATTGGCATCGCGATCCGGTGGCTGGAATGTATAGACGCTCAGGGCCGGTCGTTGATGACCCTTCTCGTACGCTGTTTGGAACACAAACGTGGATCAACGTTTCGAAAAGAGAAAATACGATGAATTTTCATTCAACGGGCTTGGAGCGTCACAATCAAAGATTTAAACCAAATATATATTTTATAGTGTTCCTTCCGGTATTATTTTATTAAATAATACTTAGCCAGCTCATTTTCATTCTTTACGGGGATGAAACTGAGCCGGAAAATATTGAAAGAGGTTATACCTTCACAATTCACAAAACAGAGGTTATAACTTCAAATATCCGTAGTTATTGTCAATTATGTCCATTCGTACAATTTTAGTACGAGACCGACACCGTGAAAATGTACCGCGCGCGTTGACAGCTTCTTTTGTTTACGTTATATTTGCGTGGCGTTATGTGCGCTGAGTAAGGTTCCCTATTGTCTGTCTCCGACGAAACCAACGATGGAAACTACGTTATCGCAATTAATTGCCTTACCAGAGGAGATCGTATGGGGACGTTCGTTGATCGTATTAGGGCTTTGTCGATCGAACTGGACGCCGGTCGACTCCTGGAGATCAGGCCACGTGGAGGTCGTGAGGGGTCTCGATATCGTTGTGCAACCGGTACTCTGATTGCTCTGGCTCGACACGTTCGAAACCTGAATGGCACAGAATTCGTGCCCAAATGAGCATTAGTCGCGAAACTCCGACAAAGAGGCTACTGTTACCAATAATACGAGAGATGCTATCGAGCAACGACAGTACAAAGCGAGAGCATAGAAAGAGCGAGAGCGAGACATACAAATAGGCCACATACCAGATATACGTCTCTGGAGCGTTTGATTTTAATTACCTGGTGTTCAAAAATCGCTTGCTTATAAAGCGTGTCCTGAGAGGTAAAGCCAGAGTCTCGAGAACTGCTGCCACTGGTAGAGTGACGTAGGCTCGTCACCGTGGCTCCAATGCCTGACGCGGGTCTGAGGCCGAGTGGCTACAACGTACGATTACACAACATCGAGGCTACCAACACACAATCATACGCAAAGCCGACTCGTCGCATGCACTCGAAACTTGCCAGCGAGCCACTCGAGAGACGGAAAAATCGAGGGAGAGAGATCGAGAGCCGACGCTAATGGAATACATCTACCGCTAATTTATACAGATACGTACCTAACGAACTATAAGATAAAAATGAAATTATATTTAACGGGCTACATCCATCTAGGTCAAAGAATGGCCTTTCAAAAAATATTTTTATCCGATGCTATCACTTCTCAGATATATTCCGTAAAAATTTCAAACTTTAACCCTTCGACTGCACACTGGGTCATTTCGACGCCTTTTTTTGTCAACGGATTGTATCGCAAAACGGGGTAATCAATTTGGCCGCAGTGCAGCGCTCGAGTGTTCCCCCACTCCTGCTCTATAGGTGGACGCGCGGAAAAGGACTTGGGGTCGAAACGACCCCGTTTATGCAGTAGTGCCGTGAAAGTGAAAACGTTTTTTTTTGGTGATATTTGGCGTTTCATTACTACATGTAAGTGAGTTACGATAGAAAATGGTCATAGGCATCTTTTATTTTACGCTAGTGAGTTATGTATTTAGAATGCCGATCATAAAACTAAAAGCAAGTGTCCGTTATGCAGGCGGGCTATGTGCAACGAGCACCGAATGTACTTATGCGATCATTGAGGTAATAAATGTGAATAATAATAAGTCGTGAATAATAATAAGTTGAGGTTGTAGGTTAATAATGTGTAGTTGCGGTTCTAGGTAATAATAAGTTGAATAATAATAAGTTGAGGCAATAAATGTGAATAATAATGTCATTGAGGCAACAATTTAACAATCAATTTGTCGAAGGAGTTAATTTTTTTCCATTTTTCACTGTCCCAAAAATGCTCAGATTCAAACCTCCGAATAAATATACTTTTTGGAAGTACAGTCGACACTGTCTTTTTATTCGTATCTACAAACATTCCGCTTTAAAAACCTCAAAGGACTTTTTTATATTTCGATTAGAAAATTATCTTTTTCGTGTAATTACGTATTTTTTAACGAATCTCCCAGTTTGAACGAATGCATGGGCACATAATTTTTGTTTTTCTTAAAGAAATACATTTTGAGCCTTAAAATAAGGATCATTGACTACAAAAAACGTCCCTACAAGAGAAAACGCATATTTAAAGAGATACAACGATCTGAAAAACGTCTGGGGTCGGATCGACCCCATAGGCAGTCAGAAGTTCGTGGCGAAACTGTGCAGTCGGAGGGTCGAACGCGTTTTTGGCGAAACACCGTTTTCAAAGTCGGTCGGCATCATATCTCGAGAGCCACTCGATGGATTGTTGCCAAATGTACAGGAGATACGACGAGAAACATTCAAACGTCCTTGACGATCTCACTTTCTTGAAATTGATCTTCACTTTTCAACAGTTACGTAAAAATAACGACTTTTTCCATATACGTTGTGCGTTCAGGATTCAATTGGTGGCCACGTTTAAAAAAATGATTTATAAAATCGACGATCGTCAACGGCTCGTATTTATTGTTAACTTGAACAACCCGTTTGGTTCCTAGCTTTCGGATGGATCGTTCAAGCTGGATAGCGTCCACCGCCAAACATCGCGAAAAGAAACTTCGTCTGCCGGCGACCATGTTTTAGTTGTTTTTTGGTATTTTTTGTCTTTTTCTAAAGCTCTCGATATACGTACGTTCGTGTTTAAAAAAATGCGTTTCCTTTTCACCAACCGCTACCCCGAAGAACAATCGGAATTTGGCCATTTTTCGTGCCTCTAGGAAGATGCAGGCCGTTGAAAAAAAACAAAAGCGGATCGTCTACTCCCGTGCAATTCAGGCTCATGTGGCGCTCGAGCACGCGAGGCAAATATATCGCGTTACCTGCGAGAGTGATCTGTGCCAAGGGTGCGTGCACGAATTGGAGTGATTCTTGCAAGATCCGCTGCTGCTACTCGTGAGCGAGCTTATCGAGCACATCGAGCTCTTGCGGGAGCCAAGCGAGAGTGACGGGCTGGACGGTGGCGTTGCCAGAGCCCACTGGCCGCTCTCTCGAACCTTGAGATCGGTTATTATCTGTTCGGTGGCTGCTGGTAGATCGAGAGGTGAGGCCGCGTGCCTCTCCAATTGATCGGAGACCTCTTGAAGATGCGTCAGCTCCATCAGCATGGCAATTTCTTCGTCCTGCAACCGCCGCGGAAAACGTTATTTGTCATCGTCATGCATCGATACGAGCTTTCTCTTCATTGTTCATCGTTGATGAAATTAATTCCACGTGTGTAATTCTTTGTTTTTTTTTTGCTTCTACCGTGCACTTACGAGAACGGGTTTTAGAAATCTCGCGAGCAGACAATATCTGCCTCGTTCCTCGAGTAGAGCGGCACGCACGGCTTTTCTCTCGGTCTCCTCGAGGCTCAGCCGTTTCTCGTGAACGACCGCAGCCGAGGATTCCAGCAACCTCGCCAATTCTTCGTCGCTCGCCCGGCCACCTTGGCCCTGATGCGACTGACCTCCGGGCCCGTGAACGTGACCCTGCTGCATCTGACCCTTGCGCGCTTTCTTCTTCTGCAATCTGAACGTGTCCGTGGAACGCTTCTTCAACTCCGCCTTGGCCCTTTTGTACTCTGCCGAATGACAATCAACGTTAGTCCAGGCGTCGGAGTACTCGAGTGTTTTCTATACTACGACGAATATTTATTCTACACGGTGGCTGGCAAAGCGTGCCTTTGTACGCGCAATGCGCTATACATTAACGGGCTACATCTACCTACGTGGGTCAAAAAATTGTTTCCTAAAATATTTCATCACCTTTTAGCTATGTACATTCGCCGAAAATTTCATCGGAATATTTCTAAAATTGATGGGGTTGAAGTTTGCATCGTTGGAATGCAACGAAGATTCTTTTTTTTAGAGGTGCTCCCGAAGATCAGCTATAGCAGCTTACAAAATAATAATCTTTACAAATTGAAAAATGATAAAATACAGTTGAAAGTTACCATAATATGTGTACAAATTCTTACGTTAATCGATTTGAAGGTCTTCTGAAGAAAAATTCTTAAAAAATCGATCTTTTTGGGCCTCCTGACTGTATATAACCCCTTAAAGGCGTTTTTCTCGAAACACAGTTTTCAAGGTCGGTGGGGGTGATATCTTGAGACCCACTTGATGGATTGTTCCCAAATTTACAGGAGATACGATGAAAAACATTTAAAGGTCGTTGACGATCTCACTTATTGAATATCGACCGATCGTTGATTTGAACCGTGGGATTTTGACTAAACTGAAATTCCAGGGCAGTATTACGATATCTAGGGCCTCTAATTCTGACCACGCAATCTCCATATTCAACTCAAAATAAGACTTTTTCATAAGCGTTGAGAACAGAAATTTGACCTTTAAGGGGGTGATGGGGATTTTAAAGTTTATACGAGACAACACATTTTTTGGTCAGATTTGCGTGAAACTTGGTATGAACACGCTCCCATACAAACAATTAAACATGCGTTTCAGCAATTTCTAAAATGTAACCTCTAAGGCGGTTAAACGGGAGTGTTAAGGTTTGTATGCAAAAACATATTTTTTACCAGATTTACCTGGAACTCACCATATTTATTTTGTAAATAACACTATACCATGTTTTCCTCACTGTGCTGTGCGAATAGACAGTCAAGTAGTACTTTTGATTCCTTAACTGTCTATACCGCACGTATGCGAGCGTTAAAAAAAACATCCAAACAAACCCAAACTTTAAAACCCTGTTTCGTCCCCTTAAGCGTCAAATGTCGATTTTTACCTCTCGAAATAAGTCTTATTGTTGGTAAAATATGAAGGCTTTGTGGTCAGAATTCGGGGCCACAGATATCGTAATATCCCCAATTCCAGTATCTATACATATGTCATGATCCGACCCATCGACCGTTGCAGACAAGACCATTGATAACAAGACACCCTGTATGTACCTTTGAGTTAAAAAAAAATGCGTTTCTTTGTCACCAATAGTTTCCCGGGAAAAAAATCGGCACTTGGCCATTTTTCCAAACCTCTAGGTAGATGCAGCCCTTCTTAAATAGACACAGCCGCCATGCACAAGGCAAAGGCGCGAGAAGTACATAGTTTGTCGCTTCAAATGGGTTTCTGCTGAGAAAAAAAAATCCTCCATAGCTCATTCTTTTACCTTTGGCGTGTTCCTTGTCCAAATTGACGAGTGTTTTTTTCCAATCCTCGAGCTTCTCCTGAAGCGGCATCACCAGGCAATCCATTATCGCGCTACGTCGAACAAGTGGGATATCGAATAATTGGATACGCTATAACGATTCTTGCAGCGATAATACCTCATCAAGATTGTCTGGAATAACGGCGCTTACCATGTGAAGGATTTCACACGTGTCTCTACGGCCTTGTGCCTGAGACATATCCTGGTGAGGGCAGTGCCGATTTCCTTGGTGGCGCCTCTCGCGTTGGTAGCCGCGTCCGCTATCTTCTGAAAGGCGTCCAGATAGGCGGAAACTGCCAGAATCGCCGCTCTGCCAAAGGCGAGACGCTTTTAGTCGCATGTCGCGAGAGAACGCAGAAGGGGTTACAGGGATATCTTACCTGAGGCAAGTATGGAGTTTGGTTGCTTTGGAGATAAGATCCTCCCAGAGAGGAGTTCCATTCTGAAGAGCAATTATTATTATTTACGGGGACAATGGTACGATCGTGAGAGAGCCAAAGAGGGCAAGAAGAAGAAGAAAACAATGAAATGAAAGAGGTAAACATACTTTCATGTCTGTGATGATCTGTTGGAAAAGACCGCCCAGGGCGCTGCACTCCTTCTCGACATTGACGTCCATGTTTTCGCGCTTTTATTACAGCCGTGTGCACGTAAACGCAAAAACCGTGCGTTAATCTTCCCGTTTGTTTGTTTCAAATTTATTTTTTCTCAAATGTTATTCCAACGAGTTTTTTTTCTCGTTTCGGCGGTCCCGTCGTCGTTCAATCGCTTCGTTGTCGTACTTTTTTCAATCCCCGCTTTTCTCGATACCCGAGACGTATCCCACGGAACGCGACCGAACGACAATTAGCCGAGTTATCAGCGCGCAGGATATTATGCAGACGTAAGGGCACAAAAAACAAAGCGCAGTAGAGAAGCTGGTCTCTATTGCTTCCGAGCGATGCTTATTATCGTCGAGGCGCGGCGGTGCACAATTTTGCACTTGCACCTGCAACGCTGCCCGCTAGGAAGCATTACAAATTTTTTGTTTGTCAAACTTCGGGGCTCGGGTGTTGTGCGTGTAAGGGCTCGCACGCGCGCGCGCGCGGGAGCGCTTTGTTTGGACCACCGCGCGGTCCAGCGAGAGGCCTATATGCGTTCCTTCTCGATCGTGTCGCGTCTTCGCAACGCTGTGCAATTATGCCTGCTCGTTCGTTGATAATCGCCGATAATCTGGGACAATTTGCCGACGCGTAATTTGGGAATCACTGGAGAAAATGTAGAAATGTAGGCAGGATTTCTTTCACACTGAGGCGGCAGGGGAGATGGTCGAAAGAATACGGATATTAGACGGCCCGATGTTTCGCGTTGGGGTACAGTCTGGGGGCCAAGGCGTGCAAGGAATTGGTCGTCTGTCCTTGTTTCTCCCGTTCTCTGTCCTTTCTCGCCCGTATAACACCGTGTGCGCTCTGTCGCCTGCTACTATACTAAACGGTACGTTATAGTACAACTCGCCCGATTGAGAACGTAAACACAACTGAATTGACACACGAGCTTTACGCGTTTACACACTGGCAAGCTTCCCAGTTCTCCCACTCCCACACTTTTCTCCGTTCCACGGCGTCTCTGTCGCCCATCGGCTGCTTCAGGCCCGCTTCGTTGGCTCTCTTCTCCACACTCACTTCCTCTTCGAATACATACATTTATATATATATATACAGTATACAGCGTTAATATACACTATGTAGTCTCTATGACCCCGCGCTGCAACACATGCGCGTATATGTTTTGGCCGAAGCGCGCTTGCGTGTGCTGCCCCGTAAGGTTTTCCAGTCTGGCGTAGAGAAGGGCGCGGATACGCTCTATACCTGAACGTAGGCTGGAGCCATAGAGGGATCGACCCGAGGAGTCTACACTCGCGTATACGGGAGACGTTTACGACTGGTAAGGTAAAGTGCAGTGAGCGCACCACGAATCTCACCATCTCCGCTCTCACTCTCCCTCTCTCTCTCTGTCTGTGTATGCAACTGGCAGAGCCGGGCAAAAGCATATAATAAAAAAAATCATCAATTGTAATTGAGTAACAAGTCCCTGTGAAGTAGCGTAACGAGACTGAAAAAAATATTTCTACTCTCACAGCAGGGAAAAATTCTTCCCGAGTATTACCCCGTCGAAGAAAATCAGTTAATTCCCAATTGTGGAGGTCGGGATCGCGTGTGAAATGACGCGAGATTGCCAACTGAATCGAACTACACACTGCAATCACCACGTATTAATTCGCCGTTATGCACGAACGCGTGTATAATTTAGTCCAATTTGGATTTTCCAAAAATATTTTTACTCGCTACACCTTTTAGCTATATTCCCTGAAAATTTCATTGAAATATATACTTAAAATTGAATGGGCTACGGTTTCTAACAGTCGGCCGGGCGAGCGAGAGCAGCACCAAACTTCAAACTTCAACCCTCCGCCGTCACCCGGGGTCAAAATGACCCCAAGCGAAACTTCGGCCCAAAATTACCGTGTCGCTGGCGGCCAAGGCTATTGGCCTGCCCTCTAACGGTGCTTAGGGGTAACCCTTTGTAATTACAGACTAGGGTTGGAGATGGAGCTATTTTTGAACCTTAGACTGTCACATCTCAAGAGTATCACCCGAAAATGTTTGTAAAAAAGTTGAAAATTACAAGTTATGATTTTTTAGTAAGATAATGGCTTTTTACGTATTGGCCAGTTGTTGATTTTTTCCGCCATTTTGAAATTCGATTTAAATATAATACCGAGAATGCCACATTCTGGAAGATTCAAACTAATATCCTGAATTTTTATGCGTCATTCGAAACGATACGGTCAACACGGCAATCGTTTGAAGCACGGCTGGGGTCATTGCGACCCCATGTGACCAGCGTATGATAGGCAGAATGTGTTCGACGGTGGACGTGATATCTCGATAACCACTCGATGGATTGTTTCCAAATTTACACGAGATACGACGAGAAACATTCAAAGGTCGTTGACAATTTCACGTTTTCCAAATCGATCTTCATTTTCTAATAGTTACGTAAAATTGACGAATTTTTCCATAGATTTTGTATGCTCGAGTGTCAATTCGTCGCCACGTTGTTAAAAAAAAAGATTCTTAAAATCGACGATCGTCAACGACTCGTCCTCATCATTGATTTGAATGACCCATTTTGTTTTTAGATTTCGGATGGACCGTCAAAGCTGGTGTCCACCGCCAACCGTCGCGAAAGAAAACTCACCATCTGCCAGCGGCCGTGTTTTTGTTGTTTTTCCGTATTTTTTTAACCTCAACGTATGTACCTATGTTTAAAAAAACGCGTTTGTTTTTCCCCAACCGTTTGCCAGAAAAAAAAATCCGAATTTGGCAATTTTTTTCGTCCCCCTAGGTGGATGTAGCCCCTTAATTGCCCGCATACTCATGGTCGGCAATACACGCGACACATGCGCATAAACGAGTGTACGTACATGTAAAAAGTGCACTTCCGCCGTTAGCGACCTATAATGATGAGATAGGAACATCTCGTCGCTCGGGGGGTGGGGGGGGGGGGGCATATGCAGCTACGCCGATGTGTACGTGTGTACTATATAGAGTCTGGAAATGCAGGTCAAAGCTGGTCAAAGAGCCGCAATAAAGCTTGCCGTTGCACCGGAGGCCACCAGAGCGCGGCAAATATATATATTCATATATATATATGCATGTATATTCACGTGTACGCTGCTTGTACTCGCGCGATCAGTATACGCTACGGCTCTACATATATCTGTATACACACACATATACATATAAGCCCATAGTTATAATCTTTGCATCCATATGTATATCTATATGCAACAAATAAAACACGAAGGTGCAACGACCGAATAAAGACGACGAACCCCAGCAGCGCGAAGAGCACGCGCTCTCGTTCTATTCTTTTCTGCCTATATCCTTCTTATCCTCTGCTAAGACTGTATACTGCTGTCTCCCTCTCTCTACGAGCCTTACATTCGTGAGCTGCTCGCTCATGAATCTTTCCCCATCCTCCTCTCGTGTTTATGTCCATATATATATATATATATATATATATATATATATATATATATATATATATATATATATATATATATATATATATACGAGGGTATTCTCGCGATCAATCACGCGATGACCCGATTCTCCATTTGACAAATCGAAATACTGGAACACCGTCGAATTACTTTCTGCATTTCGCTGGTACATACACTAATGCACATGTGTACGTTCCTCGTAGGGCTAGCCTCGCTTTGCGGTTCATAAATATGTTTATCCCAACGTCCGCAAGATATTCATCATAGTCACAAAGTCGATGGCGATCGCCGAAAAAGACTGCGAAGGGCTATCGGTCTTTGCCATAGTACATTTTAGGTGGATGAATAGACTATATTCCCGTACGACGCACGTGTGCTATATTACGAACCACAGGCACAACCAACACTGCCGTAACGCCGTTTCGTTTTGTACACTGAAATTTGTAAGAAACGAGCTTTTCCGTGCAAGGTTGTAATTCGCGGGACAGTACTGGCTGTTCCCGTCGATTGGGATAGACTGATGCATAGCTAATTTGTTTTTTTTGTCCGGAAAGAATACGCCCCCCGGTGGTGTATCCTCGCTGGCCGGAACGCGGCTGACGGTAAAACGAGGCGATTTTTCATTCAGATACGTTAACGCCCTCCTCCCGTGACGTTAACGCGTCTCGCTAGCAACGATCATAAATACCTCGGCGATTGTAATACTTACTTTTTTATGCGTGCAGCGAAAGAAAGTCTTTTTTCTCGGGCACGCGCGCCTCCTACGCCGGGGCCGGGAACGTTCGGGGGGGGGGGGGGGGGGGGAGGAGAGTGACTCGAGATATTCGGGGAGCAGAGAAGTTCGGGGAACGATTGTAGTAATCGGGATAACTATTTTGAGAGAGGAAAGGCGAATTTTTGCTGCGATATGGATTGGTTTTATCAGGTGTTACAGGCTGCTCTTATTTCTTTCGTATTCTTCTTGTTTATTTCGAAAGGATCTTTCGAAATGGAAGGGTCAACGGGGTACATATACCTAGGTTGGTCGAAAAATCGCATTTTCGAAAAATAATTTTCATTCGGTGGTATTACCTTTTAGCTATATTTCCGGAAAATTTTATTCAAATATTCCTAAAATTGTATAAGCTACAGCTCCTTCAAAGGTCGTTGACGATTTTGATTTTTTTTAAAGCGATCTTCATTTTTTAATAGTTACGCAAAAGTGACGACTTTTTTTTCATAGAGTTTGTATGCTCGAGTTTCAATTCGTCGCCGCGTTGTTGAAAAAAATGATTTAAAAATGTACGATCGTCAACGACTCGTATTCAACGACGTTGAAGTTTGCATCGTTGGAATGCATCGCACATTCATTTGTATTTTCACAAGGTTTTATTTAACTTGACTTACTGTGAGATGCTAAACGGAAAATCGATATTTCACCCACTTCCCGACTACTTGGAGCTCCGAAACTTTTGCAAACATGCATCCAAAAGGTGACAATGCATGAATCTTAAAAAATCATCTTAAAAAAAAATATATATATAACATTTTCATCTTTTCATGTAAAATTAACGATATCTAATCATCCATATAAAATCTCACTAACACATACAAATTCGTAGCCGACAGTGTTTGTATGTGAAACGTTTTTGTGCAGCAATTAGTCGTAAGTTCAACCCCAATTACGGTCTTTGTTATTTTTTTACAAGGACTCCATGTTCCTAAGTACAAACTCGTAAACCAGTAAACTACTAGTAACAACTAACTACTAAAATCAATTAGACTAAAAAAATAGACTAAAAAGTAGAAAATAATTTATAATGAATAATTTATTTATTTAATTTATATAATAATTTATTTATTTAATGTACTAAAAATAGAAAATAGTTTTTTTTACCAAGTCACCTATATGTGACTATAAATAAAAACTTGGTGTGCTCAAAATTTAGACATATAATCTTTAATTTACATAAATCCGTTAACACATCGACTGTATTTAATTTACTGTAAAACAACCTTCGATTTCTTAAATGAAAATCCTGAAACTGAGTATAAACGTGTGATAATAATTTCTTCAATTACTATTGTGCCAAATTAAATACGATTACTGAAACTGAATTGATCGAATTGAATTAACATTCGAAAAGTTAAGCGCCCCCAGCTCTTATCTATAGTCACATATAGACGACACGGTAAAAAAATTCTTTTCTACTTTATACTACATTAAATATAAGCGCGTTAAGAGAAAAAAAAATGTTCGCGTGTAAATTTTTTATCGCCCCATTTTCATTACCGTTGAAAAAATGTTTTTACATATTTAGGCTAAAGATCCCTAATGGGAATCCTGAAAAGAATTCAAGTGATTTTAGATGCCCAAATTTGGCAAAAAAATATACGGAACTTTCGTTGCCTTCCAACGACGCAAACGTCGATATCTTCGAATTTATGGTTAACTTGAATACCCCGTTTGGTTTTTGCATTTCGGATGGACCGTTTAAGCCGAAGTGTTCCATTCATCCATTTCGGAAACGAATGAATACAATGATTTACGCCGACTGGGATAATCGGCGTAAATCAAGAATCAAGAACTACGACCCCTGTAAATATAAGATTTCAAGATTCATTGAAATGCTGATTTTAAGTCAAAAGTCAAAAAAATTTCACAGTCTGCCGGCGGCCATGTTTTTGTTGCTTTTCTGTATTTTTTGGTGATTTTTTTCAGCCTCTCAATACCTTTGTGTTAAAAAATGCGTTTCTTTTTCACCAACCATTTTCCAGAGAAAATAAATCCGTATTTGGCCATTAGTTAGGGCTTCTAGGTAGATGTAGCCCCTTGATTGCCCAGCTGGGACGTAGTCCGTGAGAAAACTGTCGCGTTTCGAGAAAGGGACGAGTCGAGCTTAGAAAAACGCTTCGTTTCGTGTATTTGCCATACGCGTATATACGTGTATATTCGTGTATACATCCGTAGAGAGTCGGCTACTGGCGTTCGTCCGTTTGCCTCGGTGGCGTAAAATCGGGTCACCAGTACTGGGGACAGTGCTGTTTCACTATCGATCGCGAGACATCAGCGTGCCCTTTGGAAAGAAATAAGAAGCGAAAATGTCCGATCAAGAACGAATTTTCCTCGTTGAATTACCACGAATCTCGTCATTTTCGTTTCACCGCGCTACGAGAGTTCCTCACCCAATTGAAGCTCGATGTAAAGCGCGAGCATTATAACGTGTATCGGAACGTCGCAGTTCGGGCCTTTGGACAGCCAGACCTGTTTCAGTATCTCGCCGGATTTGTTGAGCTCCCCCCGAATGGCGTGCGCCACCGCCAAGTTGTATTTCATAATGGCCCTCGCAGTTTGCAAGCTCGACGGAAACCAACCTACGGCATCGTGAATCAAAGGTAGAAGAAAAAAAAAACAAAAACGTCTGAAAAATTGAAAACGATAAAAATTCAGCACGTGCCTGTGGAACTCACCGGTGCTAGCTTTTGGCACCGCCTCGTCGCTCTTATCTTTATCGGCCGGTTCGTTTGTCGAGGTTATCGGTATTTCCGTATCCAAATCCTCGATATTATGCGGCTTAAGGTGTTCAATGGCCTCGTTCATTTTATCGACCAGTATGAGGCTCTCGGCGGCGTAAAGATTGGCGAGCATTTTGTACGCGCCGGGTAACTTTTCGATGTTGAGCATCGCTCTCGCGTGCTCGAGAGCCACGAGATAATCGCCGAGGCAGAGAGATACGTAGGCGCTCGCCGCTAACACGGCGATTCGCAAATTTAGCGTTTGCGTCCAGGCTGTCGATATTTGGGCGGTGGACGTTGATTCCTGAGGGGGGCAGTCAGCCGCGACTCCGGATGCGGCTCCTGATCCTCCTCCGGCTGCTGCTGCTGCTGATGATCATTTTGAAAATAAAAATTCTCGAAATTGGTGTTAATAATGGAGGCGTTAGGAAGAAACGGGCAAAAAGTAATTAAATTGACAATTAACGATTACAATTACTACTGTAATTGATAATTGAATGACTTTGTAACAGATTACTGAAGTAACTAGTTACCACAAATACCAAGTGTCATTAATGTCTGTGTAATTTGATTGAAAGCTCATCTGATACGAATCGATCGAAAAAAGAGTCTAAATTTATTTTACCCGCAGCTGCTCTGATTTATTTTTGTTTATGTTGATTATTCGTGTCATTGATTATAGTGTGCCAAATGTTGTGGTGAATGATGAAATTATTGCACGTGAACAAATAAAAATTGAAAAATTATATCGTCAACGACTCGGTAATAATTTTCGTAACAATAATATTAATATATCCACCATAAAAAAGGACTAAAAAGAAAGAAAGTCAGCCGGAAACATATTAAAATAGGCTTGAATTACCTCAGCGGAATTAACACGATAGGCAGAATATAATTATACATATTATTGATACGTGATAAATAATAAAACTCCATAAATTGCTGTTTGCATATTTTGTGGCGGTTTCTATTCAAATTAATTTCAAAACAAAGCTGGGTTATGTACGCCAAACGCATCAGCTGTTACTCGCGACGTTGCTAAGTCTGTGGGTGGTATTTCGTCGTTCTGACCATTGTCAACCGGAAATTGAAACTTTCTTGTAACGTAGTACTTCAACTACACGGTGAAGATTGATTTTCTTATTTTTTACAATATCTATTATTATATCTAATCTATTCGATTATATCTAATCTATTCGATAGATTAGAACTATTATATCTAATCTATCGAATTTCAGTTTTCCAACGGGTTTAGTTGGATACGTGAGCAGAAAAGCCACGATCACCGCACTTCCGGTTGAGCGTCTCCATAAAACGACGCGCTTCGGTAACTCAAAGTGCAAATTTTGGAAATAGGCGCATTAAGTATTCGTCAAAATCATATAAAAATTTCAAATCCGAAAGTTGCATTCGTAGTAATGATCGTACCTCGTTAATTCAAATAATGTAATCGTGCGCGTTACAAAAATCCGAGTTACGGTTCTTGCAATTCACGAGCGCGAGTGGACCTGACCGGTGGCAATTCGTGAAATTGCACGTTACAGTAGTGTGGTTTAGAGGTTAAGGTGATATTTTCTCCTATATTATGCCATAAATAATAACGTAATTAGATTACAAAGTATGAAGTTGAATTGAAGGCATTACTTCATGAAGACGCTTGTCAAACGCAAGCTGAACTCGCAGAATAATTAGAAATTGATCACACAGCAGTTTCGAAACGTTTGAAAGCATTAGGAACTCTTTTTTGAGTTAGGGATGATTTTTTAAACACATTCTAATCAGATTACTTCGTAATTGAATACATTACAACCGATTGCATAATTCGTACTGAGAAATTTAATTACAACGTAATGAAATACAATTCAATGATATTACTCTGTAAACGAATTACTTTGTAACCAGATTAATAATGAAATTGCAATGTAATTTCGTTATGCCCGTCACTGGTATTGGAACGTTGAATAAGTTCTCGCTGTTTTCCAGCAGATGGCGCTACCAGAACTGCATGCGTGAAATATAAGACGGAAAACTAGTTTAGGAGTACGTTGTTTTAGTTATTTTCATGATTTTACTTTGACAACGAATCAATGAACAGAATTTATTCAAACTTTGGGAATATTTTATATATATTTTTAAACAAATTTTTTAATTTCGTCGAGGCATTTCCTCTGAGAATATGGAACATGTAACCTGCCACCCATCCATGTTTGGAGATGGCTTTAAGACTATGTTTTCCTTTCATATGAACCTAACTCTGACCACAAATTGACAATTGCCTTTTTAGAGACGTTTAAACGAGTAATTTTTGCCATTACTTTATAACCTTGTTTGCCATAACAAATATACTTTTAACAATGATATTATCCGAAATTTAGGCTCATATAGAGTGTTGAATTGAAGGCTTCATGAAGACTCACGTCAAACGCTAGCTGAACTCGTCGAATAATTAGAAATTGATCACACAAAAGTTTCGAAACGTTGTGAAAGCATAAGGAATGATTAAAAAAAAAATAAAGCTTAAATTTTCACGAAAAAAGCAGGGAGAACGTATTCATCGTTCCAATAATAACGGAAGAGGAGATTCAGGGAGACGATTATTACCGAGACCACCACTGAGCGACATCGAGGCGCTCGTCGTGGCCGATACGATCGGGCAGCTTATCGGCAAACTGCTCGATTCGTCGTCGTTCGCGGGCAACACGAAGAGGGCGTTTTTCAAGCAGAGCATGGCGAATTCCATAGTCGGCTGAGGCATCGCGTACGAGAGGCTCTCGGTGTGATACTTCGTGTCTCTGGACAATGCCGAGGCTAATATTATTTTTCTGTGCCTCCCCGTCCCCGTCACCTTCTGAACGAGATCCTCGCGTCGTTTTGCGATGTCAAAGTCCACCGCGTTCGTCTGTTCGCGAAACGTTAAAAATTGCCGCTGTCAATGCCTCGCTCTTCTGTATTAAAAAAAAAAACAAACAAACAAACAAACAAACGAGACTATCGCGACTCACGGGTTTGTGACACTGTATACAGCACTCCGCCATTCTTAGCCACAGCTGCGGTCGATTGTGCAGTCTCTGAGCAGCTTCGGTGAAACAATCGAAAGCTCGTATCGGTTGACCCGCGTGCAGTAGCGACACACCGAGATTGTACATCAATTCGTGATGCTTGTTACCGTTGAGGGTGTAGAGCGGCTGGCCCGAAGTCGATTCTGCAATCGAAAAAGCACCAATTCACATTCCGCTTTCCACATCATCGCGCTCAGTCATCATTCGCACTCGATCGTACCACGCGTACCGTTATCTTTCGATCTCACACTGTCCATCGCACGTTGATTCTCCTCCAGGGCTTTGCGGAGATAAAACGCTGACAAATTTGGCTTTCCACGGGCCTGATGGATACAGGCCATGTTGTTGTAATACAAAACCGCCGCCGATTCGCCGCTCGTTCTGAAAATAATTTTTTTCATCAGCTATCGCTTTGCGAGTACACGCACGGGTAAATTATCGATGAGGACGTCGAGCGGAAAACTCGAGCGGTTGGCGAATTGGACGAGGAGCGTCGAGAGAGAATGAAAAAGAGTGATCAAGTGGGTGAGGTTTTTAAACGACAGAATTATGCATTTAGAATATTTTCTCAAATTTTCAAGGCGAAATCTGAAAAACTTCAAACGTGATACTCAGAAGTACTGAAGATAATTTATCTATGATCTGTGAGTCTTCGTTGTGACTATACATATACTCACTTTACATCCAGTGTCTCGTTCGTCACCGAATTCAAGAGTTTTATAGCCTTCTTGTAGTTTCCCCTAGCGCACTCCAAATTCGCCTTGAGGAAGACCGTAGATATATTCTGAAAAGAGAGACGAATCGATGTGATATGGGAGGATGAGTCGTACGAGTGGACAGGCGAGGATTACTCACGACTCTTGCACCGAGCGAGATCAGGGTCTTCCACTCGCGCTTGCACAATTTTGGCTGCTGCAGCAACAGATATATCCTCGCTTTGTACCTGAGAAGTTGTAGTCTGAACGCGTCGGTGGCAGCGTCCGAACTCTCCTTCTTTCGATCCTTGTGATCTTTGATCGCAGGCGATTTACTTGACCCGACAACGATATCCTTCTCCACCGGACCACCCAACTTTTCAGCCTCCGCAGAAACAAATTGGCTCTCCACATAATTCACTATGGAAAGAGCGGCGTCCGGTCTATTCGTAATTATATGCAGCTCGATGACGAGCAGACACACACTGTGAGCTAGGCTCTCCTCTGTAAGACACCAAAAAAGTCATCGCTAATTATACAACTGCTTTTCTACTTCATCCCGCCAAAGGACCTTTTATGCACAGCGGTCTGTGCAATTTATTGTATCTCCGTCGTTTATGAATATTTCTTACTAAAAAAATTGCCAAAGATATGTGAAATGATACCCTTTACTATGGAAAAAAGAAGTTTAAAACGAGCACCCATTTTCCAAAAAAAAAAAATTCACGAACAAATTCACCCGTTAAGCAAGTGCACGACTACCACACTAGAGAAAGTCACGAGTAGAAATAATTACATTGAAGTTTGCGCGGTTGGAATGCGACAATTTCTTCGTTAGTTCTTAATTATTTTATCATTCGAAACATTTTTTTGCAACATGAGGTCGCAATTCTATAATAAAAATAAGTAAAAACGTTCCAATGGCTTTCGTAGCCTAACTCAGCTGAAAAGGAATTTATTTTGGTTCCGTTCCAACGATGCTAACTCATGACGTTGGAAGATTGCCAGATTTGAGCTACGAAAATCACGCAAACGTTTTTGAGGATTCTTGTTTAGCAATTTACAACAAATCCGTAAAATATTATTTTAGATAATAATGAAAATGAGAAATTGGAAGAATTTTCGTGGCATTCCAACGATGCAAACTTCACCCGCGTGCAAACTTCAAGATCGTTAGAAATACACATTGGCACATTGTACCGTTTGTCGAGCAAACTTTTTCCTACATTCGTATGCGACCTTGCCATGAATTAAGGTGGGATATACATTTACGATAAAGAAAATCGATTTTTTTTAAACAATAGAACTAGATATGTGTAATATTTTTCCAAAGTCTCGAAGCAAAATTCGAAAAACTTCAAAAGTTACAGCTCGATAAAGCTGTGGCTCGACGCTTGGATTCGGAGAGTGCACGGCAGGTAGAAGCGACAGCGCAGAAGGTCAGGCAGAGATGGGCAAAAAGTAATTAAATTAACGACTAACAACCACAATTATCACTGTTATTGATAATTTAATTACTTTGTAACAGACTACTCAAGTAATCAGTTACAAGTACCTAGTGCAATTTAACAAATTCTATGTAAACTTTGAAGGTTTTTTCCTCCAAACTGCATTTTCCAAATTGGTGTGCAGGATTGCTCAAAAGTTACTCAAAAACTATTAAGCCGATTGAGTTGAAACTTGGTAGGAATATTGATAATATACGTTCTACTTGACGAGAATCGTTTTTGAAAGATAGGAGAAAAAAAACTACTTTTACAATCCAAATTTTACAGAATTTTTGCATGCAATTTGGATTTTTCGTTGTAAATGCCTGTCATTCTCTCCAATTTGCATCGTATCAATTTTGATTACTATCAAATTGAAATTATACATGTTCTAACTACCTTGACGAGGAATCTTTTTGAAAAATTAGAAAAAAAAACTACTTTTTAAATCAAAATTGTACAGAAATATTGATTTTTGTTTGTCA
The DNA here is from genome assembly GCA_951751655.1 of Ophion costatus. Lineage (NCBI taxonomy): Eukaryota > Metazoa > Arthropoda > Insecta > Hymenoptera > Ichneumonidae > Ophion > Ophion costatus. The sequence goes on along the minus strand of OX632359.1, from coordinate 41,742,885 downwards.
ATGCGTGCCATTCTCTTAAATTTGCATTTTCTTCATTTTAATTACTGTCAAATAGAAACTACATACGTTCTAACTGAAAGTTTGGAATTTTTTTGCAATTCAGAGTATATGAGAAGCTGGACTGCACTCCGATTCGTAGTTCTACAATTTTCATGATAAATGAATTAAAACAAATTGGTTCGTATATTTAAATATACTATCAAAGTATACCCACAGTTTGATAAATGTAGCAAATTAGTTCTTCGTTTGAAAGAATCCGTTAAAAATGCTTAATTTTTTTGCTTAATGGCAAAAATCCCGCCTCAAGGACGCACAAACAAAGGGCAGCAAACAGAGATTTTGAATTAGAATATTCACAGAGGAAGAGTAACTCCGACGTACCCATAGGCTCGACGAACGTGAACAGCCTATTGATTATGCGCAGCGCGGAATCGTACTGGCCGGTATGATAGAACAATACCGCCTGATTGTAGCGCATAACGCACTTTTCAACGTCGTCTATGGCGTCCAACGGAGTGTCCGGCGTGGTGGTAGCCGCGCCGCATATAGCATTGAGACTTTTGCCAAAAACCTCGGTTTTCTTCAGATCACCTCTGTAATACTCAGCCACGAGTCTGTTATGCATCACCTTCAAGTCTTTCGGCCTAAGAGCTTCCAATTTGTTGAGGTACGAGAGACACGTGGAGTATGCACCCTTTTGAAATTCCACGAGCGCGTTTTGCGCCAATTCTCGTTCTTGCTCCGTTATGACCCCGGTTGCGCCGCTCCCCGACGCTCCCTCTTTGCTCGACGACTCGACGCTCTCGCTCATTGTCGTTTGCAAAAGCTTTTTTTTTTCTCCTCAATCCTCGGTTCCTCGTTGTTCAATTATTTCAATACGAATTTCCAGTAGGTACAGTCGGGTCAGTACGTACCTTTTGCGTCTATTGTTTACCGCTCGGGACACTTGACAGTTGTTTATTTTAGGTTATGTTGCGCGCCGACGTCACATGCTTGCTGGTGTCCCGAAGATGGCCGAAAACTTGCGAGGGTAGAGCACGGTCGGGTAGACTCACGTGAGCGTGATACGTAGCGCCAAAAATTTAGATGTACAAATATAAGCCTCACGATCCGCATATTTCGTTCGGATAATCGTCCTAATTTTTGTAACCTTGCGTGGGCAAGGTTATGGTCGAAAAAAATGACACTTTTGCGTGAAACATCAATATGGTTGTCATTGATTCTTGTATAAATATGTATAATATATTTCCGGAAATATACATACATTTTGCGTGATACTTTGAGTTGAAAATTCGAGGGCTACTCACAAAAATGGCATTTTGTGAGCGGTTTGGAGTGAAGTTATTACGGTTACCCTAAAATAATACGAGTTTCGACAAATATGGGATTTTTCGAGTGCCCCGCGTTGCGATTGGCGATCTTTACGTTATTTGAAAAAAATTTGACCTGTCAAAAAATGATGGCTTCCGGATTTTGCAAAATAGTCTTGCTTGATAGACGACGATTCATCCGTGAACTTTTTTTAGTTATTCATAAGATTAATCAGTCTCTAACATCCCAAATTTCTTCTGATAGATCCAAGCTAAGAAGATTATGAAAAAAATTTTTAGGATCCTTACTCAGCGATCTTCAAACTAAATCTGCGAAGACGATTTCGGAGAATAATGAAAGTAAAAAAATAAAAAAGGATTTTCGTTGCATTCTGACGATGCAAATTACAACGCCATTCTGAAGAAGAATAAAAAGAGAATTCTAAATATGCATCCCTACTAATTAACTTCGAGTGCATACATTATTATTGCAAGTCGTCACGTTATTTGCCAAACCTTTGATTAAAATAAATATTTGTAAAATAACGAGTGTTAAGTTTTACGCTATAGAATAATGTTTGCGGGGGGGTGGGGGCTTTTTAGGCGAGGAAGGAAAGTTTTTTTCACCATCTCTTGACGAAAATAATAGAAGACAAAAAGCGTAAAAATGTTCTTGAAAATGTACTTGATCATTTGCGATTTGGGACTCAACATTCTTTAAAAAAAACATTTTTTAACGTTAGAATTTTAGACCCAAACAAACCCAAACAAACCCGTACAAGGTATTTTTTCTCATACAAACGTCAACCCTTCCGTTTAAGCCCCTTAAAGTTTAAATTTTGCACATTGCTGAATTAAGCGTTCAATGATTTCTATTCTAGAGCACTTACGCTAAGTTACGAGCAAATCTCACAAAAAATATGTCGTCTCATACAAACTCCAAAGCCCCTGTTTCACCCCCTTAAGAGTCAAAATTCGATTTTTACCACTCTCGAGAAAAGTCTTATTTTGGGTCAAATATGAAGGCTGCGTGGTCCGAATTAGGGGCCGCAGATATCGTAATATCCTTCGATGCGGTTTTTTAGCTGCGCGCAATGTGCTTATGCGTCCCGGAAGTCACGTGCCACTGTGAGAATATCCCGCCGGAAATTAAACTGTTTCGACGTACACAATAGGTTTGTTCGCGCTAGCTACACTTTCTACGCTTTGACCAGATACAGTAATAGAAAGTCCACTGGAGGTGTAAGAAGTGTAGAAAAGTGTACCTAAAACGAACAGACCCAATATTCTTTTCGACAGTACGTAATGCGCATTACGTTAATTTGCACGTCGCAGTTTTGACGCGGAATAAAAACGGAAGCGCGAAAAGATGAAAAAGCGCGGATTTTTTAACTCGTCCCAAATGATTATCGCTCTCAGAGTCGTAGACGAATAAGTAAATAACATTGAGTCACGTTTCGGTGCGGGTTTCTTGTCGAGCAATAACGAGTACGTAGTTGGACCGAAAGATGGCGAATCAATATAGTTGTACCTGTTGTACACACCCCCCCCCCCCCATACACACACAACGCGCGTGCGCGTTTTTGCACTCACGGATAGTTTACCGCTTCACTTAGCGCTAGTTGTAACCCGCGTCATTGAATACTTAGCGCGGTCCCATTTGACGTCAAGATTGTGTATAAATGCTTCGCGAAGTCGTTCCTACCGAGCAAACACTTGAAGCTTCCTCGAGTGGCTTTGTCGCATAAAAGCATTTAAAAAGTATACTTTGATTTGGAATTCCAATCGCAACACGACCGAGGATATAGAAAGAAGCATACTTCGAGTAGCAGACGAAATGGTAAGACAATTTTAATTACAAATAACATACGAAAGTGACTCGAGTTTAAGTTTGCATCGCTGGGATGCAACGAAAATACTTTTTGATTTCTCATCTCCATCCTAAAATGTGTTTGCGTGATTTTCGTAGCTCCAATTTGCGCAAGGAAATTTCGGAAATTGGAATAAAATCATTTTTGTTGCGTTCCAAACGATGCAAGCTTTAACGTCATAGAGTGAGAGCGTGGCAACTTTACCTTGTTAATTTCTTGAAAGCTGTTTTAAGGATGTTGAGTCCATATGAAACATGTTAATGTTAATTGTTCAATAAATAGCTTCTTAATCGTCATGAAATTTTTACACGACCTCCTGAATACTTCATGTACAAACATACCAAATTTTCAGAATTCTATCATCATTACTTCAACCTCCTTAAGGGTTGAAATAAAAAATGATAAGAAAATTCTGAAAATTTCGTATGTTTTTGTATGAAGTATTTAAGAGGTCGTGTTAAAATTTCACGACGATTAGGAAGCTCGTTATAAAAAAATTACCATTTTGTTAAGAACAATTTTTAAAAGAAATAAAAAAAAAATTATCAATAAACTTCGTTTTGTTTCCGTTTCTTTCAGTATATTGTAGATATTATAAAATTGAGAGGTAAAAAAAAAAACTTATTGCAAAGTTACATCAGTTTCCATGATACAACATTTAATTTGTGAATGTTAATTGCTCAATAACGAGGTTCCTAATTGTCGTGAAATTTTTACACGACCTCTGAAATACTTCATACAAAAACATACCAAACTTTCAGAATTTTATCATCATTTGCGATTTGGGACTCAACATCCTTAAACTCTGAAAACCTGCATCCCATGGAGACTAGCTTCAGTGGATTTTGCCTTCAATTCGTATGTTTTCAATGGTACGGAAAAATGGACCACCAATTTTTCGAGATGGAACGATACCCCGAAGATGATAAACAACAATAAGAGCCCCAGATTTTTGCGTTTAATCCAAAACTAGTGCCGGACCAAATTATGGTGAAAGAATTTGGAAGTCTCTCTAAAAGACCAACCGGAAATATTAGGTTGTATAAATATAAATGTAGTAAAAACAAATCCATTATTTTTGCCTTCAATTTCATGCAAAAATAGTGGATTTCTTTTTACTACACCTAATAACTGGGGAGGTTGGAGCGGCAGCCCAGTTGAGTTAAATGACGGTTTATGAATTTCTTCTTTCAATGAACCTCAAAATTCTGTTCGGCAAGACGGCTTTTTCTTCAATGTTTACAAACGTTTAGTTTGCGTTGATCCGTTGTTAAAAATGATTTATCTTCGTGCTAAATAGCAAAAAAAAAATTACATCCCTCGGAACGTGAACGTCTTGCTTATCCAACCGCACGTAAAATTACATACGTTGAACTATTTTCTTATCTCCAGTGTGTCGTAGTGAAAAAAAATAAAAAAATTCGCAAACACTCAGCAAGGTCTAGACAATAACATGTATTTTTTTAAAATTTAATCTTGGATTGTGGCCAACGCACCAACCTCTTCAAAATATACAATTCTAATTATTTATCAAACCTTGATGGTTCAATATTGAATATATATATATATATGTATATAGTTTACGATGGGCAAGACATATTTGCTCAATGTTTACAAAGGCTGCGTTGATCCGTTGTTAAAAATGGTTTATCTTTGTGTCAAGTAGCAATAAAATGACATTACATGTAGCGTGAACGTCTTGCCCATCTAACTGCGCGTAAAATTACACACATTAAACAATATTTTTTATCTCCGGTGTTTCTCGACGAAAAAATTTCAAAAAATTCGTACAGACCCGGTACAGTCTATACAATAACATATATATTTTTTCAAATTTAATTTTGGATTGGGGCGATGCTTCAACCTTTCCAAAATGCATAGTTGTATGAGAAACGATTTGATGACCTGAGTAAAAATGATTGTATATACTTACAAGATACAATTATATAAAAATGATAATACAATCATATATATTTATATATATGTTTATGTATAATTGCATATAACTCTATACATTTGTATATATAATCCGATATAAATGTACTTCCATCAAATTTGATTTGATAAAATTATACATAGTTCTGTATATATTAATATATGGAGATCCTATTTTTATAGGGAGTTTATATAATTAGATATAATATCATATACAGTTATATATAATTCAGTATAGTGTTGTATATAATTATATATATACGTGAAAATTTGATTTACGGTATATAAAATTGTACATGACTGTATATGAGTACTTTTATTTTCTTTTGAAATATAGATTAGATATAGAAACAGTTTTCTTTGGTTTTATTCGCGTATGGAAGCAGGTAAATCAAAAGATTGTTTATTAAAAGTCAACAAATGATGTATTGATGCAATATATTTGCCAAATTTTATTACAATTATTGCGTTTCTTACAGATATAATTTCCAATTCTGATCAGTTGATTAATATTAGTTTTTTCTTGATATTTTACTAACAAAATGTCATCGCTTTCTTCAACTGGTATAATACGTGTCACAATAGCTTTTTTTTCTACATGTCAAAACATATCGACGTATTTTACATTGAAATGTTGAATTATAAAATATAAAGTATTTTCAAATGAAAAGAAAAGACGGTTTGATCCATATATATATATACATAACAAATATAAATTCCTATAAATGATGATAATATACAATCGTATATATGTATAAAGTAAACCGGTGCGTCGGTCTAGTGGTTAGCGTGCTGGCCAGCGAACCGGAAGGTCGCGGGTTCGAATCCCAGTCGCGCACTTTCGTCGTGAAATTTTTTTATTCGATATTTTTCGGCGAAAGACGACTAGTTCCGTGACTGGGAAGCGAGCTTGTTTGTGACCGGCTGTATCGGTATAGGTTTTCCGCAGTTTCCCTAACCCATGGCAGGTATGCATGGCGAATACGATACAGGGGGGGGGGGAGGTCGGCTTCGGCCCTAGGGTGAGGCAGGACGTAAGGGGCGAGTTGTGGAAGGGGGTGGGGGGATATGTGGAACAGGGGGGAGGTAAGAACGAAGTTAAGGCGGATTGTGGGGCTCGTAAAAAGGGAGACAAGCCCTGTCGACTGGAACGAACCAATATATGTATAAAGTATGTTGTAGATAAAATTGTATATTAATTGATCATATATAATTGGATAGGAAAGTTGGCCCGATAAACGTCTATATATTCGTATTATCGTACATAACTGTATATTAGTATATACAATTGTATACGTTTATATATACAAATATATAAAATTCTATCGGGCCAATTTTTGTATACCATTGTATATGATCAATTAATATACAATTATATATGTTTATATATATTCATTTTTACTCGGGGAAAAGGGTAAAAATCAAGTGTCCACGATGTTCTTCCAGGCATCAGTAGCGACCTTGTTTGCAAGAATGCTCGTGGTAGGCGTCGTCATCGGGCGCCTGCTAACGCGTGTCGAGTCTATGCCGATGGCATCACCGGAAGTGCGAAGTTTCGACGATGCTGGAGCGGGGCTGCTCCTAGAGCTCGACCAGGGAACATACGACCGTGCAGAAATCGACAGGCTGCTCGGAATGGAGATCGAGGATGGAACGCGGGAGAAGAGCGCGCAATATCGACACAGCGAAGAGATCGTTAGCGAAGAGGAGGAGAATCGTGACGATTTGGAGACTGCCGCTGGTACGAACGTTCTTCGGCCACTGTTCGTTTATCGTCAGCAGGTCGCGTATCGCGAACGCGTCAAGAAAGCGGGTCGACGAGCGGCTCCGAACTTCTGATAATGTTCGCCATCTAGCGCCATCTTGTGATAACGCAAGGAACGAGGAACTAAGACTGAATCGCAAACGACAACGGTCCTCAAGCTGGATCCGCACCAAAAACTACCATATACGCATTTCATGTATGACCTTGAAGTCTGTTCGTTGCAACGCAATGGAAATTGAGGAGTTTTTGCTTTTTAACACTTTTCAACATTGGGCCTGAATGCGCATTGCTGAACGGCAGCTTTACGCACGAAAAAGAGTGAAAAAATGGTGAAAATTTTATGAAATCTGTCAAATCACGAGGTTCGTTATGACAATGATGACGAAATTGTCATAACTGACAAGGGAAATCACTTAAGTGTCCGCCTTCGATTTTGTTGTAACTCATATATGTAATAAAGCATCGAAAACTATTAGACTCGTATTTTGTTTAATCTGCGGAAAAACGTTTTCCGGGGAAACGACCCCCTTAAATAAAAAGAAAAGGCGCATCACCCCTTAATTATTATTTTTGCCGAAACTTTTATAGTGGATTTTTCATCGCTGTACATTAAAAGAATTTTGGTTTTTGTTTCATTCAAATCGGTGGACTGCTTGTGGGTGAAACTGCAGAATCACCCCTTGCCACGTCTTTCTTTGAGGGGTGGTTTCGACCCTTAATTTTTTCCAAAGCTTTATCATATATATGAGTTTCAACTAATTCGACGGCGGACACCTGAGTGATGTTCCTTGTGAGTGAAAAACTGTCAAATTACTCAGTGCATTATGACAGTTTCGTATCCCCTTGCATAATGACAATTAGGCATCTCCCTATGTCAAAAATTGAAATGTTTCTTCAATTGTAAGTTCTCTGGAAACGGTGGAGACGATCGATAAAAAATTCTTCAAACATTTCTTCAAAGAATACTTCAAACATTTCTTAATTGTCTCTAACATTCAAATTCGGAAAGTATAAAGTTGAATTTTTGTAAAAAGTGATTAAAAACTGTCAATTTTGGTGAAGTGAGCATTTTATTTCAAATTCATCCGGGCCGAAATGGCCCAGTGTGTCAACGTAGGGTTAAAAAAGTATATCCCAAAAATCGATTTGAATCACGTCACTAAAAATCCAATGTAATTCTCGTTTGCTATTTATTTTACTGCACTTTGACATAATATCACCGCGTACGTACACGCTCACGAGGCGTGCGGGTTACGATTTCAACATGCCGAGTTCTTGCTCGTGACTTTTCACATATTTTTGGTTCGAACGCGGTGAGAATTGGACCTCAATGAGGACTCCCTATATGCGTTGTTCCTAAAAATCCCTATAGATTTGTGTATAGGCATATCCCTATGGATATGAGTGAATCTCGGGACTCCCAAAATAAATTTGTGCACGAGATCACGAAAGGATTTTTTACATCCAACAAATACTCCTTGAGAATATCAAATAAAAAGTTCGAAATGTCAATCGGGAAATAGCGCAGAGTCTACTTGAATTTCAACGTGAACGGCCCACGCGCGGCGTCCCTATCGAATCCCTATTCGCGATTTTCACGTCCTAGAGGTGGCGCAGCGATATTTCATATGGCCGGTTAACGTATAGCCTCGAACGGAAACAATTGGTTCGTTCTTGATTTCCTGCGAGTTGTCTATTGGATTTACCTCCATGGTAGATTGTAAAGATGTTGCTGCAGTGAATAATCTATTTTTTGCTCTTTTTTTAGCTCTGCTCGCTCTTGATTCAGATTTTTTAAGGTTATGAGAGACACTCGCAGATTTCGAGCGATTCTTTTTTTCAGAGCATACTTTGTATAAGGCACGTCTGAAATTATATTTCTACATTGTATGTAACAAAAATAACTTTCAATATTGCTCGATTTATTTATTATTTACAAAGATACAAACTCGGAAACGAAAGATCTCGTGGGATAACTACAAGCCTGCCTTGATGGCCTAAAGAGAGTCATTTTCAGAGCCAATAGCCCCTTTTTTAAGACTTTATCTTTAACTCGTCGACGGAACGACAATTCACTTTTATTATCCGTCTTGCACCCAGGACACAGCAAAATCTTGAGTAATTTTATGTTTTTTAACTTTGTCCACTGCTGTCGACGCATTGTGACAAAGTTCACTGTACTAGTGGAGCTTCCGCTTTATGCCGCGAGAGGCGCCAAGACCTCGGGATCACGAACAGGGATATGTTAGGATCTGGGAACTCCCCGACAAACATCTGCACGCCTGAACTCGCGCGAACTGACATTTTATTTTCAAAAACTCATTTCTAAGATACCGATTTTTGCCGAACCACAAGATATTTCCTTTTCCTCCCTCGATTCTTCTTCGCCGCCAACAATCGTCCATGCCGCACTATCGTAAAACTGTCATCAACGCGATAAGACGCGAAGACATCACTTCCGGCCGGGAAAGACGGGATACACGGGGCGTCTCTTGTAGCGATCGTTGGGTTGGTTCGACCCAAAGTTGGAAGTCGTCCATTGGTCGTTTCGTCTGAGCGGACGTTGGCGGTGATAGTTGTAGTTGTCGTATTTGGAGTTGTCGTAACGTGGATCCAATTGACGAGCGACACGCGCGAGTACGATGTTCGGATCGAGGAGGATGTCCTCGGAGAGGAGATCGACCGGAAGCTTCGGTTCTTCCGGATGGCGATCGGCCGACTGGTCGGATTCGCTGGAGCTGGCGATCGCCGTGGTCGTCACGAGGCTCGACGAGTCTTCGCTGCTAAAAGACTCGCCCGATCTCGTCGTTGAACCGGAAGTCGAGATATCATCCTGCTCGCCAGAGTTGCCCGGAGTGGACGAAAATTCTTCGCTCGTCGAAGAAGACTCGTCGACTGCGCACACTCCGACGACGAAGATCGAAAGAGCGATGACAGCGCCGAGCCGCGGCGAGCGGTCGAAGCGAAACATGCTTATCGGGCGAGCTGCTACGACAGGCGGAATATGACGCGATAAAACTTCTGTCACGATCGTCCTGGGAGTTCTGAAACCTCGTATGGGCTTGCGTGCCACTTTTATAGACGCGCTCTGGCGGCTCGTCGGGGATGCGAGCCAGAGTCTTTCCACGAAGCTTCCCTAATTGCTCGCTAAATACGACACACGCTCGCGTCCGACAACGCGTGCGCTCTTCAACGACGCCGCTATTGTCTTCAATCATTTCTCGAAGCTACGACGAGTGTGCGGCAGCCTCTGGGCCTGTATGTGTGTGTGTGTATGCGATCTAGCATGTACCCGCGAAGAACGTGGCTCCTTCCGGTGACCTTGCTTACTCCAGGAGTCCCGTTAAGGGGTAAGGCCACTGTACATTTTTTGAAAAATCGATTTTTTTTTATTGGCTTAAAAAATAGTTTAAACCCTCTAGAATAAGAAAAAAAAGGTCCTGTGCGAAAAAAAATTTGTTGTCCTTAGGAAATGAAGGTCGCCGCCAAGCGTGTCAAAACTTGCTCCGAAACGACTGCAATTATATCGGAGATGGCGATTCCAAAACTTTCAAAGGCATCGTGGATTCGAAGCCTTATGAAAATGTTGATGTTAAAAAAAAAGAGTGCAAAGATCACGTGCAAAAAAGAATGGGCACTCGATTGAGAAACTTAAAAAAAGGAACAAAAGGTCTCGGGGGAAGAGGAAAACTCACTGCCAAATTGATTGACGAACTAAGCATTTATTACGGCTTAGCAATCCGTCGAAATTCCGATTCCATCAAAAATATGAAAAATGAGATCTGGGCAACCCTTTTTCACAAAATGTCAACGGATGAAAAGCCTCAGCACGAAAAATGTTCGGAGAATTGGTGCAGTTGGAAGAAAGCGAAAGCAGAAAATGCCTTGGATGCGTATCATCACAATCAGCAAATGAGTGAGGAGGTTTATCAAGCCATCAAACCCATCTACATGGAATTGAGCCGGGACGAGTTGCTGGAGCGTTGCTTGGGGGCCTATACTCAAAACAATAACGAAAGTTTCAACGCTACCGTTTGGAGTTTGGCCCCCAAATCATCCTCAAGCGGAAAAACTGTACTAGATATTGCGACGGATATCGCTGTTTGCATATTCAATGGCGGCCTTACCAACGTCTTGCAAATATTCAAGATGTTGGAGGTGGAAATTGGTGTACAGTTATATAATTTCTGCATCGAAGCCGATGCCAAACGCATCACGCACGCGGAGACATCTCTGAGCGACGCGGCCAAAAGTGCGCGCGCGCTCCAAAAATCAACCAGGAAAGACGAAGAAGACGAAAATTTGGCTATCGAAGGACAAATGTATGGTGCTGGGATTGCAGACTAACGGTAAAAATTTTTTTTCACTTCTTTTTTTAATTTTTTCCAATAAAAAACTATTCGCAAAACTTTAAACGCGTTTTTCTCGAAACATAGTTTTTCAAAATGGCACGCAGCATAACTCGAACAATTTTCATTTTTTTTACTTGAAATTTTAACCAGATGTGAACATTTACATTATCTTGAGAATGTCGATCGGAATTTTCAAGAACTTCATTTATTGATTTTTTATTAACAAAAAACTTGCCGTTTTTTTCGTCAAAAATCAATTTTTTTTTCAAACGCACGCCAAATCCACAAAAATTGATACTTTTTAAAATCCGATCGACATTCTCTAGTTATAGCCCTCTAGATTAATGGTTTTTTTTTTTTTTTGTTCAAGATTCAAAAGTGCACCAGTGGTGCTGCGTGCCGCGGAGCCCTGGAAGCAAAACATGTCCCGGGAAGATAGCTGTGGGACCGCCATTTTGTTTTTTTTTACTGTAAAAAAATTTTATAATAAAGTATAATGTATGCCCGATAACACCATTAAAAGTTTTTTTTCAAATACCTTGAATTTCGGGAGCAAAAAATTAGTGAAAAAACCTTTTTTTTTGGGCCGTTACTCTTTCTCCCCCTTACTCCTTAAGGGGGAGAAAGACGAGGAAAAATGGCGGTTTTTCATGTTTTTTTTAACTCCCTGGTAAATATTCGGAAGTGGGGCTCCTGCTAGAATCAGGCTAATTTTTGTTTGGGTTTGTTTGAGGTTGTTTGTGGTTTTTAAGGTTTGTTTGGCGTTGTGTAGGTTTGTTTGAGGGTTATTTGTGGTTGTTTGAGATTGTTAGGGTTGTTTGGGTTTTTTTGGGTTTGTTTGAACCCTTGAAGAAAATTAGCCTGATTCTAGCAGGAGCCCCCTTCCGAACATTTACTAAGTTCCCTTGGCAGACTTGGATTTGGCCACGGCATTTACACACTGGGTCAATTTGACCCGGATAGTACTTCATCCACTTCATCCACCTGCCATTAACAACCCTTCGGTAGGTTTTTATTGAACAAAATCGGGATATTTTTAAACATTTCTTAATATGTCTGAAACATGGAAACTTCGGGAAATATAAGGCTGTGAAAAATTATCGAAAACTCAATTTTGGGCAAGTGAGCATTTTGTTTCGAATTCGTCCGGGTCAAATTGACCCAGTGGGTGAAGGAAGAGTTGAAACAAAGATTTCTCCACCACTTTTGAGACTTAGGGTTTGTTTTATTACTACTTTTGGCTGTTGGGTGGTATTTTTTTTTCATTCGTCTTTATAAATGGTGGAGGTATGGCACGGTCTTCTAAACGGGTTACGGCGGATGTTGTCAGAGGGCGTGACACGTAGCGTCGGCGGCATTGAGGCGGGAAACCAGTTTAGATGGCTCAAAAAATCGAGTTTTTTTTATTCCATAAATTGTTAGTAGAGTTATTGAAGGATGTGCTCCCAAAGCAGCATAAATTATTCATTACTAACTTGCATTTTTTTGCTTATGGTATTTTTTTTAAATGTGTTTTTTCGAGACGCCTTTTGTTGAATTTGTGTTCACTGTAGCTTCAAAAGTTTCTAACCTATAATTTTATAAAGTGATAGTTAGTTTCTTTATATAATCACACTCTATATGAACCTCAATTTGGGGAAATATCATTGTTTAAAGTATATTTTTTGAGGCAGAAAGGTTATAAAATAATGGCAAAAATTATTCTTTTTTATCTAAATACCTCTAAAAAGTACAATATTCAATTTTTTGTCAGAGTTAGGTTCATATAGAGGGAAAACATGTTTTTAAAGTAATCGTCAAACCGTATTGGTTTCCGATGAAAATTGTGGTCTCCAGAGTGTACACAAACAGCAAAGTCTGATGGCGGCAGGTTATGTGTTCCATATTTGCAGAGGAAATGCTCCGACAAAAATTAAGATATTTATATTTATTTACGGGTATTAAAATATTTATGGTTAAAATATTTATATTTATTTACGTTTATTAAAATATTTATATTTATTTACGTTTATTAAAATATTTATATTTATTTAGGTTTATTAAAATTTTCTGGTTAACATATTGATATTTATTTACGTTTATTAAACTATTTATGGTTAAAATATTTTTATTTATACATGTATAAAATATTTCCAGAGTTTGAATAAATTCTCCCCGTTCGTTTCTTGTGAAAAAAATCATGAAAATCACTAAAAGGACGTACTCCTAAACTGATTTCCCGCCTTAGTCTGAAAAGAAACCAACGAAGATTTTTCATTCATTAACACTCGTACGCAGAATGTGAACCAAGAAAAAGTGTGAAATGTTGAAAATCGATTAAATGGTATGTTTCGAAACAAAACATTGAATTTTCCGGAAAAATGGCTACACTTTGCAATAAAAAATTTTTATTTTTTATTTTTAAGAACATTTAGGTTTATGTTTTAAAGAGGAAGGTTAGAAACATTGGTGCCAAATTTCTTCAGAATCGGTTGAGTACTTCATAAGCTATACGTCACGCCAGTTTTAAAAATTCATTTTAGAATGCTGCCATACCATCACCATGTTTTAAGGTTAACAATCTGAAAAATAGCATTTAACAGCCAAAAGTATCAGTAAAACATACTCTACGTCTCAAAAATGCCGAAGAAATATTTCCTTAAACAGATTGATGAAAATCAGCAAATAGTTTCGTCGTCTAAAGCTATCTTTCCCCCCCCCCTTAGTACGGTCTTCAGGGATACGTTAGCGGACGAACGCTAATTGATCCTCGGCGCAGTATCGTCCTTGTAACGTCTTTGCATCTTTTTTCCGATGCACCTGCGGGAGAAGCTTTAAAAGCTCGCCGGGGCCGAGGCTCGAGCATCAGTGCAAGCTCCTCCGACTTCAGCGAAGATTCGCGTAATCGAAAAAAAAGAAAAAAAAAAAATTCTGCGTCAATTTGAAGAATATCGTCGCCCTGCACGGTGGTAACGTTCGCGACAACATGAATTCGCGAGTTCAGGTACACGAGCGCAACGTTCGTATATCCGTCGGTTATGTGGGTGCGGATTTTGTAAAGTTGGGAAATACGTCGGTGCTCATTGTTAGATTATGGGAAAGACATCGTGTGTGGAACTCGTCACTTTGGGTGCGCGCGATCGTTGCAAATGCACATAATTGGGATCTTCCGCTATTTCGTAACACGATTCATCCAGTCCTCCCGCTCATCGTTATTTTCGTGTTCGCGTGTTTGCCTTGCGAATGCCGGATGCACGACTTTGATTCGCCGTCTCATCCTAGATTTATGAACTTTCGAAGCGTTAATGGCACTGAAGATTCGTATCGATATGTTACCCACTCAGGTTCGGACGGCTGTATTTGCGCTTCCAATTTCGTCCGCTCCGGCTGTTGGAGCGCGAAGAGCAGATGGCTCTGTTTTACTCTCGTATTTCGACCTCGCTCCCAAACTCGTTGGAACTGCGCGTGCGGAAAGACCAGAAATTTTAAGTTATTAAGAAAAAATATTATTTATTTGAAAAGTACGAATATTTTTAGTTTTAATATGAGATACAAACATGAAGGGTACTTGTAGAACACAATATCCGATAAATGGCACAAACGGCATCGACTTGGAATACATGCTTTCAAGCAGATGGCGCCACCTGTCACACGGGGGGCGAAACAATGCAGTTAATGCAGCGAAGTTTCATGGTCGTGTTTATCACGCGCTGCGGCGATGTGAATTGGCCACCAAGATCGTGCGATTTTACGCCATTGGGCTTCTTTCTTTGGGCTTCCTGAAAGCTGAAAAGAAAGAAGTGTATGCCAACGATCCACAGACCATTCCGGAGCTCAAGGAAGCAATTGGACCCACCATTAATGAAATTAGTCCGCAATTATGCCAACGTTTGTAAACAGGACCGGAGTGGCCATTTATCGGATATTCCACACATAACCCCCATGTTTGTACCTTGTATTGAAATAAAAAGTATTCGTATGTTTCAAATAAATAATACGTTTCATTGATAAATGCAAATGTCAGGGCATTTTGAGACACCCTATGATTGGATTCCCATACTTGTTCCTAATTCCTGATAGGCATCCAATGGCTCATCGCGTCGGATTTTAATGCCGGAACGTACGAATCCAATTTGAATCCAAAAGGATTTCCATATTATGGAACAGAATCCGATGCGATTCTTGGTGAATCCCATCGCATTCTGTACGTTGAACTTTCTAAATAAAATATATTGATGTACAAAATGAGTGGGTCTTTAAAAAGCACACATGTTATCTTAAAAAAGTACCAATCGCATGAAAAAGTATATCTTAAGGGGAGAGACACCTTTAGGCAGGAAAAAATAGCTGATTTTCGTGAGTTTTTTTAAAGGAAAGATCACTGTACCAGTTTTGAGACTTAGGGTATGTATTATTACTACTTTTGGCTGTTACATGGTATTTTTTTTTCATTTAAAAATAGCATAGGTATGGCACGGTCTTCTAAACGGGTTGCGGCGAACTTTGTCGGACGTCGTGACACGTCGCGCCGGTGGGATTAAACTGAAAAAAAACTAGCCAAGATTTTTCTTTCATTAACACTCATATGCAGAATATGAACAAAGCAAGAGTGAGAAATGTTGAAAATTTATGAAATGGTACCCTTCTAAACCAAAAAAAATAATTTTCCGAAAAAATTGGCTGCATTTTGAATAAAAATTACTTTTCGAAAACGTCATTTTCCAAATTCATACCAGACATATACCAAATTTCATCAGAATCGGTCGATTAGTTTTTTAGCTATACGTCACGTCAGTTTTTAAAGATGTTGAGTCCCAAATCGCAAATGATAATAAAATTCTAAAAATTTGGTATGTTTTTGTATGAAGTATTTCAGAGGTAGCGTAAAAATTTCACGACAATTAGGAAGCTCGTTATTGAACAATTAACATTCACAAATTAAATGTTGTCTTATGGAAACTGATGTAACTTTGCAATAAGTTTTTTTTTGACCTCTCAATTTTGTAATATCTACAATATACTGAAAGCAACGGAAACAAAACGAAGTTTATTGATAATTTTTTTTTTATTTCTTTTAAAAATTTTTCTTAACAAAATGTTAATTTTTTAATAACGAGCTTCCTAATCGTCGTGAAATTTTAACACGACCTCTTAAATACTTCATACAAAAACATACCAAATTTTCCGAATTTTCTTATCATTTTTTATTTCAACCCTTAAGGAGGTTGAAGTAATGATGATAGAATTCTGAAAATTTGGTATGTTTTTACATGAAGTATTCAGGAGGTCGTGTAAAAATTTCATGACGATTAAGAAGCTATTTATTGAACAATTAACATTAACATGTTTCATAGGGACTCAACATCCTTAAAACGCAGTTCAGAAGACCTCCGCCGTTTAATTGTTTTTTTTTTTTTCAATACCATGAAATAGCCAAAAGTAGTAATAAAACATACCCCAAGTCTAGAAAATCGTGAAGAAATCTTTACTTTAAAAAAAAAATTATGAAAATCGGCAAATTATTTCCTCGCCTAAATTTCCCCCCTTAAACATCGACTTGAATCACATGACTGAAAATCCACGGTAATTGTCGCTTGTTATTTATGTTACTGCACGCCGAGGTTTTTATCGTGACTTTTCACGTATTTTCGATTCGAACGTGGCAAGAATTTTCAAACGAAGTTCAGGGGAACAGTGGAAAATCCAATTGGATTCCAGTGAAGACTTTATTGCGACTTGAAGGATTGCGAAAGAATTTTTTTTTTTAAGGTCCAACTAATTTCGGTTGGGAATTTCATATAAAGAACTCTCAAATACGTCAATTGGGAGATAGCGCGAAATCCACTTGTTTTTCAATGCGGCGTCACCATCGAATCCTTGTATAGGAATGTGGTAGGATATTTGCACTTCCCGATAAATTTCTGGACGGAATGCAACTTCCGGATCGTTTGCTTACAGGTAATCATCGATTTTCGCATTCTCGTCTGCATAATTCTCGCGTTCGTCGGGACGTCGAACGAAAGTCCCGTGGACGCGGTCGCAGCTGATGGTACAACCGGGACGCCCGGAAGTATCGTGGTAAGCGTTTTCCAAGACTATTAATAAAACGAGAACGTGCGTTGAGGGATCTTCTCACTTTAGACGCTAAAAAAGGCTATTTTTATGAATTGTTTGATTGGTTTATATCATAGATATTGATATAAAAGTTGTCAAAAATTTGACAAAATTTTTCAAATTGACAAAATTGACAAAATATTTCACAAATTGACAATTGACAAAATATTTCAGAAATTGACAATTGACAAAATATTTCAAATTGACAAAATTGACAAAATTGACAAAAAAAATGGACAAAATATTGAACAAAAAGTTGTCACAAAAAAATACCCGTTGTTATACCCGATTTTATACCTGTTATACACTTAAGGCCTTAGGCCTTAAGTGTATAACGGGTATAAAATCGGGTAACGGTATAATCGGGTTTTATTGATTGATTTTATAACGGATATAAAATCATTTGATTTTATAACGGGTATAAAACTGATTTTATAACGGGTATAAAATTGATTTTATAACTTGATTTTATAACGGGTATAAAATCGGGTAAAGGTAAAATCGGGTAAACGGTAACGGGTATAAAATCATGTGCGAATTTAACAATTTTTTTTCTCGTGTGAAAAAGCGATTTGCTCATAAAATTAATTACACATCTATTTAGAACGAATATCAAGCTGTTAAAAAATATATATATTTTTTTCGATGTACAAAATTCCCGACTACTGATATTTTTCGTTGTTTTTTAGGCGCTTCGCAGCGTGACATTTAGCATCCACAATTTTTTACCTAGAACAAAAAACAAAAATTCTCGTCAATCTACATTAGAATACCTAGAGAAGTGCGTACGGAATTTAAAAAATATTGTTTTATTCAAAAGTTGTAGGTATTTGAAGTTAAGAAATGAATTTTCAGTGAAAAATTTGGTATAAAACTGCTCGTAAAATGAAAATTTTTCGATTAATCAGAAATTTCGTACGTACTTCTCTGCGAAATGCAATTAGGAACATAATTTTTAAATTTGAAGTGAATGGAGGGAAAATAGTTATTTGTCACGCCAATTGGAGGAAAAAAGATAACAAATGAAAATATTAGTAGTCGGCTGTTTTGTACATCGAAAAAAAAATATATATATTTTCTAGCAGCTTGATATTCATACTAAATAGATGTGTAATTAATTTTATGAGAGAATCACTTTTTCATACGAAAAAATGGTTTAATTCGCGGATGATTTTATATCCGTTACTGTGGCCTAACGCCTTAATAAATACACTTTCGAATTACATTAAATAAAAAAAAATGTATTTATGTAACCCAAACAAACTTTAAACGCCTTTTTCTCGGAACAACGTTTTCGACGGCTTGTTGATAAAATCTTCGAAACTACTGAACCGTTTCTTATGAAATTTTAACCACATATTTTTACAACTATAGCTATAGCGCATATCAAGGGTTTTTAAAAATTTTGACATTTACTATTTTTTTTTGCCAAGAACGATTAAAAAACACGTTTTTTTTCGAAAAATGTCCGCCATTTTGTTATTGTTGCATATTAAAAAAATCGTATGATACGCGCTATACCCATTAACATACTGAATCTAAAACCGTTTGATTTTTTTGTTTCGGATGATCCATCGCCGAGATTTCATCAACAGCGAAGACTTATAATTTTTTTAGGACATTTTTTTAACTACCATTTTTTTAGGGCAATAGCCTTTTTTAGCGTCTGAAGTGAGAAGACCCCTTAAGGTATTCCTTCCGCGGAGGGCCGTGTTTAGTGGGGCCATAAGCAGGGCCCTTCCGAATAATCGATTAATTACAATGGCACTCAATAAAAAATAAGTTACAATCTGTTATTATACCCAACGATAAATTGGAATATAAAATTTCGCCCAAATTTAGTAAATTAAGACATTTTTAAATTTTCTCTGAAAAGTCTCGGCTGCGTCACATTTTTCCAAGTTTTATCATTAATATTTTCTTTAAACATTCGGTGACCCCTGTTTTTATTGTCGTTGTGGAATCTTTAGAATTTTTTACACGCGTAGAGCAATTTATATCAGGCCTCTATAGTTGCGGGGTGGATTTATAGACTAAACAACTTCTAATAATAATAATTTATTATTAGCTGATTTCATAATAATAATTTATTATTAGATAATTTCATTATAATAATTTATCATTAAATAATTTTATAATAATCATTTATTAATAGATAGTTTTCTAATAATAATTTATTATAAGATGGAAATATGGCCAGCGTGTCATGTCCAGCAACCACCACATAAATTAAACGTTTTCTAGAGTCGTCATTTTTTATTAAAGATGGAGGCGAGATAAAATAGGCGAGATAAAATTGCTGATTTTTATTATAATTTTTTTAAAATGAAAGATATCTTAACCATTTTTGAAACTCAGGGTATGTTTTATTACGACTTTAAGCTGTTACATGGTATTTTTTAAATTTCCATTG
This sequence comes from Ophion costatus, assembly GCA_951751655.1. NCBI lineage: Eukaryota > Metazoa > Arthropoda > Insecta > Hymenoptera > Ichneumonidae > Ophion > Ophion costatus. The sequence goes on along the minus strand of OX632359.1, from coordinate 41,723,146 downwards.
ATCTTTAAAAATGGCGGAGGTATGTCACAGTCTTTTAAACGAGTTCCGGCGGATGTTGTCAGACGGCGTGACACTTAGCGTCAGCGGGAATAATCTGAAAAAAACCAACGAAAACCATTCGTTCATTAACACTCATACGCAGAATATGAACCAAGAAAACGTGAGAAATATTGGAAATCGATGAAACGGTACACTTTGAAACAAAAAGATTGAATTTTTCGCAAAAATGGCTATATCTTGCATCAAAAAAAGACTTTTTTGTCATTTTCAAAAACACCTAGGGTCACGTTTTAAACGATAAGGTTAGAAAGATTTATACCAATTTTCATAAGAATCGGTCGAATAGTTTTAGCTATACGTTTAGTCAGTTTTGAAAGTGTAGTTTGGAATCTTTTAAGATTTTTGAAGATTAATTTAAAAAATACCATTTAACAGCCAAAAGTAATGATAAAACATACCCCAAGTCTAAAAAATGGTGAAGAAATATTTGAAAACAATAAAAAATCAGATAATTTTTTTCCTCGCCTAAAGCTAACTCTTTAAAGCTAAAATTTTACACCTTTTCCAAGGGCGATGCGATGCGAGTTGTAACGTTACATTAATTCGATATCGCGGGTGTTAATTATACGCCAAAGTCGGAATTTCCAAGTTGTTTCTTTGATTATGTTTGAACAACGCGCAGTCCATTATCCTTGCGTAATATTATTCGTATCAACGGAAAGATACCAGCAGTGATCTGATACAGAAGACATTAGAACAATATTCCATGTAGATAAGCGCAATCTTCGGTCGTGTCTCTCTAATCGTGCAATTCCCACTACCAGAAGATTCCACAATTTCAGATTTGCTCGATGCAATTTTCACGTAATTTTATTTTGAAATTTTATGTTTATTATTAGAAAAAAAAAACATTTTTTTTTCAATCCTGGCTTCTTCGCGAAGAATGCTTCGTTGGTTAAATAATATAGAGAGCGTTTGTTACTTTTTACAAAAGATTCACATTTTCTATATCCCACAAACCGTCAGATGCGTCTTCGTTACATTGGTTGGATTTTCATTCTCAGATCCGTGGCTGTCATATAATAAAAAGTTTATTTGTGCGTATGAAAGATTTTGGCTCGGTTCGAACTTTTGCAAAATTTCAGTTGTTTTGCCTTACGATACAGATTTTTAGATGCTGTAAGATTATTATACTCGAAATTCAAGAAAAATGGGACTGCAAACGGACACCGTGTTCATTATTTTTTTTACATTGAATTTCCTGACAAAACTTGGCCTGTAACAAGTAGGCGTTTTAAGGGGCCAGCCCACTTTGGAGCCACGAAAAAAAGGCTAGTGTCGCGATTTTTTTTTTACGATTTTATAAAAGATATGAATGTAAAAGTTGTTGGGCTTGATAAATAAAGTCTTGCAATATATTTAAAAAAAAATTTTATTCATTTTTATTCATTTTTAAGTACCAAAATTATAGTTTAACGTAACGCCTCAAAAATAAGTGGGCTAGGTAGCTCCATCACAACTTCAGTTTTCATAAGGCTGCGTGCAATTTGTGAATTCTAATTTCTCAGTAGCCAGCTTCCTAATCGTCGTGAAATTTTTACACAACCTTTCAAATGTTATGCACAATGACCTATCAAATTTTTAAAATTTTATCACCATTTTCAATTAAGAACACAACATCCTTAAGTTCAAAAACCTACAACTTTCGAATAAAACAATATGTTTTAAATTCCGTACGTACCTCTCTAAGTATTCTAATATAGATTGACGAGAATTTTTGTTTTTTGTTCTAGGTAAAAAATTGTGCATGCTAAATGTCGCGCCGTGGAGCGCGTAAAAAAAAATAACAAAAGAAAATATCATTAGTCGACTATTTTGTACATCGAAAAAAAAAAAATATATATATATATATATTTTCTAACAGCTTCATAGTCATACTAAATAGAAGTGTGATTAATTTTATGAAAGAATCAATTTTTCATACGAAAAAAAATTGTTAAATTCGCACATGATTTTATACCCGTTACTGTGACCTAAGGCCTTAAAAGTATTTTCAATGCTAAAAGTTTCATCACGATTTCTCGAAGTACAGCGCGAACATAAAATCCTCAAAGACACGTGCACACACACCCACAAATCCGAACATTTTCTAGTGTTGTCATTTTTCGACATTTCAGTGCATTTTCCCGACTACAAATTTTCACAGGGACAACCCTATATGGCATAAGGACCTTTTCAGGTGAACCCTAAATAGGGAATGCCTCTCAAGGTCCTGATAAAGATAGTATTGGGACAACCCTGCGATGGGAAGTACCGATAACGTCCTTATAACGTTTTACCAGGGTTATCCCATCTGGGGTTTGGATAGGGTAACGATGTAAGGTCCCAACAATGTTTATTTAGGGGTAACCACATGAGTCATAGGTGAACATATAAACCTTATACTTCGCAATAATAAATAGACATACAAATACATTTTCGATAGATACTGCAATAATAAGTGGATCTTATGAGATTTTTTTTTCATTGTAGAACTCTTCTTATTTTTTTATTCGGATTTTTTTTCATTTTTATTCGGAACTTAATTTTTCATCAAGTTTTTCACATATATATTTTGATAAGCGTATAGACATTTTATTTTTTGTTATGCTTTGTATCCGTACTCAGCAATTTATTTTGTATTCTTTAGTTCCTCTATCTTTAATCAAAAAATGAATATGTGATTTAAAAATTAATCAAAAGTGTTCTTGCTTACATGTAAGCATAAACAAATAAAACCAAACAAAAACGATAAATTGTGAATTCAATCAATGAAGGGTAGGTTATTTTTCTGCCAAGTCATTCCCGACTATTCCAATTTTTATGACGTTCTAAAAAAATCCCAACCCAAATCCATGCAGCGCTACTGATTTCAGTGGGTTAAGGATGTTGAGGCCCTATGTAACATGTTAATGTTAATTGTTCAATAAATAGCTTCTTAATCGTCATGAAATTTTTACACGACCTCCTGAATACTTCATGTAAAAACATACCAAATTTTCAGAATTCTATCATCATTACTTCGACCTCCTTAAGGGTTAAAATAAAAAATGATAAGAAAATTCGGAAAATTTGGTATGTTTTTGTATGAAGTATTTAAGAGGTCGTGTTAAAATTTCACGACGATAAGGAAGCTCGTTATTAAAAAATTAACATTTTGTTAAGAACAATTTTTAAAAGAAATAAAAAAAAAATGTATCAATAAACTTCGTTTTGTTTCCGTTGCTTTCAGTATATTGTAGATATTATAAAATTGAGAGGTCAAAAAAAAAACTTATTGCAAAGTTACATCAGTTTCCATAAAACAACATTTAATTTGTGAATGTTAATTGTTCAATAACGAGCTTCCTAATTGTCGTGAAATTTTTACACGACCTCTGAAATACTTCATACAAAAACATACCAAATTTTCAGAATTTTATCATCATTTGCGATTTGGGACTCAACATCCTTAACCCATAGAGTGCACACCTCTGCCGCCGACCTATAAGTGCACACTGGGTCAATGTGACCCATGACGATTTTCGGAGCGTTATATCTCAGTAAATATGCATTTTTTTTTTTGTAGAGACCTTTTTTGTAGTTAAGTATCTATATTTTATGGCTGCAATTGGTTTTTTTTGAAATAATAAAGATTTAATGCCAAAACATTGGCTCAAAGTGGAGCATGCATTGAAAAATACGCACTTTCACGAAAAAATGCATGGGTCAAAACGACCCAGTGTGCACTTTAAGGGTTAATGGTAGGACCGGTTAGGGTAGCCCGATAAGAACCCAACAAAAAATCGGGCTTACGCGAGGCAAAACCTGACAGGACCCAAAGAAAACCCTAGAAGATCGTTACACACCCTATAAGAACCTGATAGGGAAGCCCGATAACGACCCAACAAGGAATTGGTTTCACCCAGCAATGAACTGTACGAAAAAACCCAACGTCAATTTCTAGCCGGGTTGCACCGTTTACCCTAGAAAAACTTGAAAAAACAAAGTTTCACGAAAGCAAAGTTTTCTCTGAAAGTCTTTGATTTTTGTGCTAACATTGTAACCGTACGGGGAAACAGGTACCTCAAGTAGGCTTCTTGGAGGACAGGCCGGATGTGACCGTTCAAAAGGACGCGTTGGCTTCACCGAGCAGCGACGCAGCCAAAGGAATTTTGGTGCCGATCGTCTCAGTCGTGAATCCCGACGATTCATCGGCAAAGAACGCAAATCCATTGGTTGCTCTTCTACCGGCTGCACCAGCGGCCGGAGAATCGCCCGCCGGCCCGGCCAAGCTTCCCGTGGTCGCGACCTTGCCCATTGTTCCGTCATCCGATCCGGCCCAACCCGCCGTACAGTCAGAGGTAAACAGAGGACAATGAGTGCGAAAAATCTCTCCGCCTGGTAGCCGACTCTTCGTGCGACGATCGCTCCTCCAGATCTAGCTCTGCACACGATCAAACTATGAGGACCGCTGTCTCTGTAATATTCGAGTTTTCCCAACGTCTCCTCACAGCTTGTTTGCGCTAACGAAATCGAGTGGGAAAATCTTATTTCTAAAGGAAAAAAAAGGTTTTTTCGACTGCGCGTTGATAACTGGAGAAGTGCAGAGTCGATTTCGATCAACCTTCGCAGGTGGACGGCTTGGAGTGTGGGACATGATTTAGGCTTTAGACTATTCATTCAGGCTATTGCCCTACGTAGATAATTACGTTCACAGTAAGCAAGCACGTAACCAAACGAACGTAACGTTAATATTGAACAAACGAGCACGAATAAACGAATGGACAAAGAATAATTTACGAATAAACTCGGCTTATGTATACCTATCGGATTTTCATCGATTACTTTGCAAACCATTATCTTCAACAAACAAAATGTCAAAAAAGGGGTTTTCTCACTTCAGACGCTAAAAAAGGGCCATTTTCTTGAATTTTTTTTTAAAGGTTAACATTTAAAAAAAATGTACTCCGGACGCGTATTTATTGAGTGTAATAACTTTTAGATATTAATATAATATTAATAGTTACAACTTTTAGATATTAATATAATATTAATAGTTACAACTTTTAGATATTAATATGATATTAATAGTTACAACTTTTAGATATTAATATGATATTAATAGTTACAACTTTTAGATATTAATATAATATTAATAGTTACAACTTTTAGATATTAATATAATATTAATAATATGTACTAACAACTTTTAGATATTAAATAGATATTGATATAAAAGTTGTTACACTCAATAAATACACTTTCGAAATACATAAAAAGAAAACTTCATGTATTTATGTAACCCAAACAAACTTTAAACGCGCTTTTCTCGAAACAACGTTTTTCGACGGCTTGTTGATAAAATCTTCGAAACCACTGAACCGATCCTTATGAAATTTCAACCACATATTCTTTACGATTAAAGCTATAACCCATATAAAGGATTTTTGTAAATTTCGATATTCACTATTTTTTTGCCAAAAACGGTTAAAAAACACATTTTTTTTGTTTAAAAAAAAAAAATGTCCGTCATTTTGTTATTTTTGCATATATAAAAAACCGTATGATATGCGCTATAGCCATTGACATACTGAATCTAAAACCGTTTGATTTTTTTGTTCCGGATGATCCATCTCCGAGCTCTCATCAACAGCGCAGACCTACCATTTTTTAGGACAATTTTTCATCTACGATTTTCGTCTATAAATAGTGACTTTACTAAATAATTTTTTAAAATGTATTTCGAAAGTGTATTCATTAAGTGTAACAACTTTTATATCAATGTCTATAATAAAAAACCTATCAAGAAAAATGCATGAAAACAGCGTCTAAAGTGAGAAGACCCCTTAAGGCGTTACCCCCACTTGTAGCGCAAAAAAAGGGCCTTTTTCATGGTTTTTTTTTAAGGAAAACTACAAAGCTTTTTTAATCGATCAATATACCATCTTAAAGAACACATCTTGAAGAACTTTCAGTAATTTTTTTATTGAAAAATATTACATTGTTTAGTGGCAAATGGCCGTCAATGAAATAATGTTTTTATATACACGGTTTGCGGTGACCAACATTGCGGCGAAGTGGATCATCTGAAAAAAAAATGCGGATGGATTTAATCAAATATAAGTATAAACTAGTCTTTAATCGAAGGATTTTAAAAAATATTCATTTTTCACAAAATGGCGGACAGTCAAAGTTAATGGTTCGATTTTAACGAAAAAAACGGCCGTTTTTTGGCTATAAAACGGCCATTTTTTTCGAAAAAAAAAATCGAACGATTAAAGACTACATTTTTATGTATTAAATAAGCCTGCAAAATTTCAAGAAGATCGGTTCATTAGTGTTCGAGTAATCTTGGTCACCGACTTCAGAAATGCCATTTTGAGAAAAACGCGTTTAAAGTTTCAATTTCAGTTCTTCAATTCACGGATTCTTCTCTTTCAACGCTCATATCTCACTCAATTTTGTTCGGATCGACTTGAAATTTTCAGGACATATTCTCAGATACTTATACTTCAAAAAAATGCAATAAAAAAAATCGATTTTTTCAAAATCGCAAGTGGGGGTAACCTCTTAAGCTACAGAGACACAACCATATGAACAAAGTGAATGAAAATCCTACAAACTGAGGTACTGATCGTCTTCAATACGTTGGGAACAAATTTCAACAATCTCTCCGAACAAAAATGTTACTTAGAGGCTCATATGATATAGTAAAATTTGCATCGTTGGAACGCAACGTAAAAGTGTGCGTTCGTGTGTGTGTGTGTGTGTGTGTGTGTGTGTGTGTGTGTGTGTGTGTGCGCGCGTGCGTGCGTGTGTGAGGGAGCGACAGTGAGAACGCAATGATATACTATATTCGCAGATTCGACGCTCCCTTGACGATTTGTCATCCGGTACAAAAATCAAGACGAAACTACGAAACAATGACGATTCGTCCGAGACTATGGATGTAGCTGAAGACATCGTGTTCAGGCCACTCTTCAAAATTCGCCAGAATCCTGGAAGCAATGATCCTGTCTATTCGCGGGGCAACCTCCTGCGAAGAAAGAACGCCTCGAATAATTATCGTCGTTACAACGTCAACGGCTACTATCGACTACCCTATAATTCATTTCGATACAATAACAATCGCGACGATTATCGCAACGACCGCTCGTCAGTCGAATACTGACGATCCCCGACGACGAGACCGAGCGAGGCAGCGAGAAAGAAAAACAACACGGCACACGAAGAGCAGGCAAAATCGTAGCCACGTGTCGGATCAATGCGTATGCTCTCGTATCTCATTTCCATTCTTCTCTGGTTTTTTTTCTTCATAAATTGTATCGACGCAGAAACATTTGTAATTCATAGGCACTAGAATTCAACTCGGTCGTCAGCTGGTTGGAGAAATTTATTTTTGACTTCGATTCCGCGCATGCAGTGACTAAATTATATTTGAAAAAAGGCATCCTTGTTTCATAGATATTACGTTGGATTTTTAATATTACGAAGTTCATAGTGTCAGGTAGGTATGCTGGTCACGAAATAAAGTTTCGAAGCGCAATAATTTGGTCAATGATAATTATAATTTCTCATAGCTGATGGTGAGTATTCGATTGGGGGAGAAGATATATTTGGGCGAGGAAAAAATTGCTGGTCGTCATGATTTTTTTTCAAAGGAAACATTTCTTTATCGTTTTAGAGACTTGGGTTATGTTTATTTATGATTTTTGCAGATGTTGTCAGACGGCGTGACACGTAGCGTCGATGGGATTAATCTGAAAAAAAAAACGAAGGAAGACTTTTCTTTCATTAATACTCATACACAGAATATGAACCAAGAAGAATTGAGAAATGTTGAAAATTGTTGAAATGGTACGCTTTGGAACGAAAATACTGAATTTCCCGAAAGATGGTTGTATTTTGCAATAAAAAAATACGTTTTTTCATTTTCAAGAATATTCAGGCTCATGTTTCAGACAATAAAGAATTCAAACCAAATTTCATCAGAATCGGTCGATGAGTTTTTTTATTAATACGCCACGTCAGTTTTGGAAATGCTAGACTTAGACTTCAGAAGTGCACACGATTTTTACGAGCCGCCAACAATTCTCGCGTTTATAAATAATTCAAGGCCGATTTCTCAGCGATTTTTTTAAAACTCAAAACGTTGCCGTTTTGTGAAAATACCATATTTATTAATAATCGTGTGTACGTGTCTAGCAAAACTGATGCGAATAACGAAACTTTTTTTTTCTTCTATCCTCAAAATTTCGTTGTCCTCCTGCATAGGGCCTGAAGAAACGTTTTTATCGTAGCGACGACTAAGCTGTCATTTTGTATACTTTTTCATGATTTTTTTTGTTTACGCCAACAGATCTAGAATAAACCTTCCAAACCCCATTTTAATTGCTTTTCCAGTATTCCCAAAAATAATTTTCGAAAAAAGTCTCATTTTACGGTGAGCAACATAAATTATTTAATGTCGGATTCAATTATTTTAAACTGCAGTTCGAAATAATTGTATAGTCAAATATTGAATAAATAAGCAAAACAACGTCCCTAAGTATTCTGTACTCAAGTATAATTGACTACAACGAGGAAAAACCCACGATCGAAACTAGACGACATTCGAGAAGTTTTTTTTTTCTTCAGGCCAACCGACGATTAACATGGGAATCCGATTAACGGCATGGTCCAGATTGCCCGAGAATACTTTGAGAGTAGGTCAAGATCGAGCGGCGGACGATCGACAAAAACTCACGCGTCTCTAATGACCTACGCATCAAAATTAATAAAGTTTCAGCAGCGCGTAAAGATTCGAGGAATTTGAAGAAAAAAACTCGCATACAGCTGTCGTCATCGTTTAGCGAGACTTCGATAAAACCTGAAACGTCACATTTGCCAGTGTTTGTATCTTTATTTGGTTTATAGTTTCGTGCATGTGTTACGAGCTGCAGAAAGATGCGCTGTTTTCTTGCACAATGACAAAGACGAACATACAAGCATCACCTACAGTGGGTGAAAAAGGTATCCATACACTCACTTTTTTTCCGACAACTTTATAGGCACAAGTGATACACATAGAAAAATCATTTTGTTTAATGGTCCACCTGGTACAGAGATAATCTGCAAATTATTTTTTTTTAATTAGGCGTAATAAAAGAGTAATGCAATAAAGACAAGAATTTGATATTATACGATAAAAAGTATTCGTATACTTAGCATTGTTGCAAAAAGCCACATAATCTCAGTTGTAACGCATACTTTGTGTGCATAATCCTTTTAGCTTCAATTATGGCCTCTAGTCTTCCAGGCACAGATTCCACGAGCTTCTGAGTTGTATACTTGCATAGTTTATTCCATTTTTCTAATATTACTCGTTGTAGTTGAGATTTGTTAGATATTTTTATTTTTCTTACTTCTGCGTCCAACAAGTGCCATTCATTTTCTATAGGATTCATATCTGGATAACCGGTGGTTTAATTAATTGTTTAGGAACATTGGGGTCCGATTAATTTGGAATTTCGTGTACCCGTGTATTTTGACCCGGTGATTACAAATATGATAGTGAAGATACCCACAAATTTGATTTTCAAGGTCAAAACTCACACAAACTGATTTTTTTTTAATTTCCACTTTATTTCAATAAATGTTGATCTTAGAGAAAAATGTTTCGCGAAAAAGTTGTAACTTATACAAAGCTTGATCTTTTATGTTCTATACAGTTTTTGTCTAAAGCCATTCTGTTTTGAGAAAAATGGGATAATGCTTCAATAAGTACATTTTGCGTTACTCCATTAGTTTCGATATTTTCGTTTCAACACACGACCTTTCCTGATGTCGACGTGACATCATCGCCAAAACCTTGAGCACTTATGATTGGATTTTTCGTAGCCTCTTGAATTATACTTCGATGCTCTCTAACTGTGAGTATCCTCGGCCGACCTGTTTGATACTTATTTTCTGTACTTCTTTTCTCTCGTACTTCTTAAGGGATCATCACAGTGTAACGGGTCGAAAAATAGCTGATTAGCGCAATTTTTTTTTCTATGGATAAAATACGCTTATCAATCTGATTTTTTAATGTCACATCAAAGCATTCATGAAGAACAGAAAATACATTTTAAAACGTTTGTTTGTATTTTCTTAACATTTTTAAATGTTGAAAATATCTGAAAAAGGAGTTTTTATGGTGTACACGGTTGCGGCCGTAAATACTATCTGAAAAAAAATTGTAAAGCGATTATTCATCAGTTTGAAAGTCGCTATCTCGCTATGGAGGTTTTTTAACCTTTAATGATCACACCGGGTGAAGCCCCAGCTGATTTTTGACCTGGAATACCTTCCGGAATATTCAGGGAAATGGGACATATTTTTCGCATATTTAAAATCACACTTTTTGAAAATAATCGGTATATCGTCGTGTAGAAAAGAGTTAAAAGTACGTTGCAGTATTTTGTTATACTTTTAAATAATTTATCACATTGCTAACTCATTGGGGTGTATTTCACCCACAATGACTATCACGTCATTATTTCGCGGTGTGACTGCCAAGGGTTAAAATCAAAATCGACAAAATGTCGGTGGTTTGTAAAAAAAGTATCTAATTTGGCCCATTTTATCGACAGTTTTTCGTTAAAAAAAAACAAAGATTTCAAAAAGAAATGCTCTCATAGAAGAATAGATAAAGAATGGCGTGAAGATTGTTGTGTGAAAACTTGAGACGGAGAGCTTGAAAACTCTTCCTTTGAGAGTGTACACCGTTTGGAAAAACGAAATTTCGTGAAAAGCGCGTTTGAAGTTTCCCGAGCGGAATTTTACCATAAATTGTCTACTTACGAACAATCGGCGATGCCAGGTTCATCTACATAACCGTCTATACTAACGGATAATGCAAAAAAATCAATTTTCTGAAAGTTTCACACCGTGATGAATCCTCAACGATGTACTGTACTGTGGTAAAACTTAAATTTAATTATTTACCAAATTTTCGATAACCTTCACCGCGTTTCCGAAGAAAAATTACCCTATCTCGTACTGATACGGATATTTCGCTTTTTTCCGCCGTCATCTCTGCACAGAGTTCGACGAAGTACGAACGGCGTATAAGAGGCGAAGGTCACTGTGTGTAAAATGTAAACAAAAACTTGTTTACATTTGAGACAGAGTTCAGACTACGCGAGCGTATGTATCAAGGCTTAGCAGTCGAGTTATAAGTGTACGAAAACTTTTGTTGGTCACAAAATCTTGTATCTTTTGCATTACTCTTTTATTACACTTGATGGCAGTTCTACGATAACCGTGGCGCCACGATTTAATGATGGATTCTTGTGTATCTCGACGAGACAAATTGAAAGTGAAGAATACCATTTTTCGATATCGATATTAGTTTTCGAGACATCGAATTTTCAAATAATTTTTTTTTTACATAATATAGTAAATCTTTCGAATTAGACACACCCACACACATGCACACCCCCCCCCCCCCCCCCCACCAACGCACACACACGTATGTCCCAAATATTCATTCGTCTAAACATATATATCTCAGCCACATATATCCCAGATATTCATTCATTTAAGCACTATATTTTTGTCTAATATTTCACTCATATCGATATCGAAAAATTGTCTTCTTCACTTTCGATTTGTTCTCCCCACCTGATAAAAAATTCTTCCTTTGCAAATGATCTCTGTACCTAGTGGACTACTAAACAAAAAAGCTTCCGTTTGTGTACCGCTTATGCCCATGTAGTTATTGCGAAAAAAACTAAGTGTGGGAATACCTGGAAGAATATATGTAAATCGTTGCGACTGGGGTGACTCATCGATCGCTAGAGAGTCGATCGGGATCTATTCGCAGAATTGTCGCATGCTATCATTTTCTTTTCGGTGAATTTCAACACCACATTCGCTCACGGGAATGATGAGTATGCAATGATGCATCGGCCGGATGACATCTGGTTGAGGGGCATTCCTCCGTATTTTTCGATCGCGCTTATGCCTGCCTATATAAGAAGTAGCCGAGGGTGTTTGTACGCATTCAATCTAAGACTCGACCCGAACGGTACCGCGACTTTTTGGCGTCAGCTCTGAACGTTTTTAAATACTGGTATCGCACACTCGTCTGAGCCGCGCACCTTTCGCCGTATCATCTTCAATCGGAAGGAAAAACCTGTTCGTCGCAACGATGATCTCTAAAATGGTAAGAGAATACCATTTTTGTTGGCTTTGTCGAAAAACGATGTACATGGGTAATTTTTCCCAGTTCATTTTGCATGTAATCTGACCTTTTAAGCAGATACTATTTGATTACTTGGTAGATTTTTTGGAATTCAACATTTTGAAATGATTCGAAATCTTTCTTCAAAACAGATTAGGCAGATAAATTGTCGTTTTCATTTTTTGCTTCTGAACTTTGAGTATGAAAATCATTTTTATGGAGTGTAACTATCCAGACTTCAGATACACTGGCGAGCTGAAGAAGTACAAAAAATTCGGACATGAGGAAGAAACATTTCTTGAAACCATTGGGCATTTGTTTAATTCGTCCCTGAAGAAAAATAATGATAAGCATGCAGAGCCAAGGCAGCAGTTTATTAGAACTCACAAGCTCACAATAAATAACGATATTTTGTAACCGTTTTTCTCCATCATTCCTCCGGGGAGCTGTAAATCAGTTCATATTTTGTGTGACGGGTGGCGCTAGCAGATAAGCTTACCAGAGCAGTGCCTTCTAGATCTCCATCTTCGAAGAGACTGATTGTGTCGTATAATTTTTGTAGTTTACGTTTTTTTTCTGTAGGCCTTTTTTGTTATGAGGTGGTGTTTCAGGCGGGAGCGTTATTCCGCTGGTCATTCTTAACTGTATCATTTTTCAATTAAATAAGTCACTGTTTACCTGTTCGAGTGGAACTTTTGGACACCTACTCACCGCCAGATTTTGAGGCTAGAAAACCGTAGCTTGCTGCTCCGTGGCATCATTCTTCTGGTTTCCTCATGTGAGATCCAGATGTATGATAGACGCGCCAGAAAAATGCCACCATCTTGTTTACGCATGTGTGGATGTGCATGAGGTTACATAAAAAGGATTCTTAGATTATCGCCATACCGGTATAGAAAGAAGAAGAAGGCTCCGTAGAAAAAATGAAGCTGAAAAACGAAGATAAGTAGGCACTACAAACGAAGATAAAAAGACACAACAGGATCTTGTAGGAAAAGAAAAGTTGAAACAAAAAGAGCGAGATGAATATTCAAAGAAAAAGGAGAGCAAGATATTAATAATCCAATAAAAACTTTATAGGAAAAGGTTTGCATCATTCCTCTGGCCCTGCTATGACTTTCGACCATGATAAATCTCCGAAAACTGAAAAATCAGTCTGATTCATAGGGAATCATATTATATTAATAAAAAGTGAAGTCAAGTGCATTTTTTTTATGAAAAAAATTTAATACTACAAAAATTCATTTCCTTGTCCTGCAAAATGACAATTTCGGAAGAATCACCCACAAACATGTATCTTTGATGTATGTTATTATCCCGGGTCGTTTCGGTTATAGCACTTGCTGCTCTTCGCTGGAGTTCTCGTCTGGACGAGTGGCCACGAAGTGCCGGGCGCAAGGAAGGCCCGTGCACCGATTGTAGAGGCGTACGGTTTGCCCAAACCTCATAGTGTGAGAAATTACGGATACATCGATAAAATTGGGGGGCATGAGGGAAGCGATTTAGTACGAATGAAATTGGAACCTACGGTCACCACGCCCGAGAGCCTCGAGAACATCGGTAAAACCGAAAACGTTGACTTGGATACTCCGAGCGAACTCTCCGATGCCACGTCCAAGAGGAGAAGATCCATTGGTGACGAGTACGAAGCCGAGTCAACGAACGACCTCAAGGCAGAGGAAGCGAAGGTCTTCAGGCCTTTATTCGTTTACAGACAACAAATCGCCAGGCAACGACTACAGAGATCCGAGCACGAAATAAGAATTAATGCTGCTCGTGTCGGTTATGAAAAATCGACGCGGGTTCCTCATGGCTATCGATACGGATAGTATCTAGCGATAGATGAGAGATCGGATCAATTTTGATCATAGAATCGCAACCGAGATCCAATGACCGAACAACTGTAGTCTCCAAGGGATTGCGGATCCTTCTTTCGTATCATCGCTAATGTTGCATCGGATGTGCGGAACATGCTGTCAACCTCATTGAACGATTGCTCCATGACACGGACGGAGACGAAACACAAATGCGAGACTCTGTAACGTGGTGATGTTAGATTGTTGAATAAATACTTGTTTTTCACTTTAGGAAGCGTGTTGAATATTCGGTTCGAAAAGGACTTTCGACTTTTTGACTCTTACCGCAAACTTTCACTCTCCCACCTTTTCTTCTTGAATCGCTTTTTCCGTTTCACTATTTTTTTTATTGGTTCATTCCAGCCGTACAAGGTCTTTTCCCTTTTTACGAGTCCCAATCCGCCTTAACTTCGTTCTTACCTCCCATTCCACATATCCCCCACCCCCTTCCCCATTCCCCAACTCTCCCCTTACCTCCTCCCCCCACCTTGCGGTCGCAGCCGACTTCCCCCTCTGTATCGTATTTACCATGACGTACCTGCCATGGGTATAGGGAAACTGCGGAAAACCTATACCGATACAGCCGGTCACAAGTTCGCTTCCCAGTCACGGAACTAGTGTGTCTTTCGCCGAAAAATGTCGAATAAAAAAATTTCACGACGAAAGTGCGCGACTGGGATTCGAACCCGCGACCTCCCGGTTCGTTGGCCAGGACGCTAACCACTAGACCAACGCATCGGTTCTTTTTCCATTGCACTATATGCGACTCTTGCTTTCCCATGGATCGCAACCTACAGCCTCCTTTCTCGAGGGAACGCCCGCGGAGGCAAGCTACAGAAGCAATGGTTTTTTACAATTTTTTTTTTATCATAGCATTAGATACAAACCAAAAAGAAAAAAGACTTGTAACTACGAAATACCAAAAAAGATCATATAATAATCGAAAATAAGATACCTTTAGGCGAGGAAAAAGTTATTGATTTTCATGATTTTTTTAAAGGGAAGACTTCTTTACCATTACGAGACTTAGGGTGTGCTTTATTACTACGTTTGGCTGTTAATTGGTATTTTTTAATCGATCTTTAAAAATGGCGCAGGTATGGCATGGTCTTCCATTCGGCATTATCAAAAATGGCGTGATCTATAGCAAAAAAAACTAATCGAGCGATTCTGATGAAAATTGGTATAAATCTTTCTAACCTTATAATCTAAAACACGACCCCAAGTATTATGGAAAATACAAAATATATTTTTTATTGCAAAATGTAGCCATTTTTTTCCGCAAAATTCAATCTTTTTCTTTCAAAGCGTACCATTTCATCGATTTTCAACATTTCTCCCTTTTTTCGGTTCATAATCTGCGTAGAAGTGCTAATGAAAAAAAATCTTTATGGTTTTTTCTTCAGATTAAGGGGCTGAGTGGGTTTGAAAATTAAAAAAAATCCATTTTTTTTAAGTTTATTATCAATAGTACAATATGTCTAGAACATTCTCCTAAAGTTTTAAGTCAATCGGAGTAAAAAAGTCTGGGAGAGAGAGCCTTTGGGAATTCCCCCCATTGAAAATGACCGGCCGGAAATGACGTAGGTGTATCGCATTTTTCTCAAAACACTATTTTTTAAGTCGGTGGACACGATTTCTCAAAAACTAATGTACCGATCGTACTGAAATCTTGCACACTTTTTCGAAATACCATTGGCTAGTGATTGAACGAAGGGTTTTTTTCTTCGATTACAACTAATTTTACAAGGCTATGCGTAGTGTAAATTGTACCAAAAATTGAACTATTTTGCATAAAACTCTGTCAAAAAATCAAATTTCAATTTTTTAAAAATCCTTAATTCAATCACGAGCTATACTTATCTGCTAACAGAAAAAAAATCGTTTTTTAATTTCACATAAAGCTATCATGAGTTATCCTGACCACCACGAGGACACTTTTTTAGGGGTCTCCGGAAACCAGGTCCCACCGGCTGAATTTCCCAATTTTTTGGATGAAATTTTTTTCAAACATTGTTGAAATGTTGCTCTTATATGTGCTTGACATTGTGAATAAAATAATTTATATATTATATATTTTAAAAACAGAGAAAATATGCTTTTTTTGGCCTCGAAATCCACGTAACTCCTTAAGGGGTTACCCCCACTTGCGATTTTGAAAAAATCGATTTTTTTATTGCATTTTTTTGAAGTATAAGTATCTGAGAATATGTTCTGAAAATTTCAAGTCGATCCGAACAAAATTGACTGAGATGTGAGCGTTGAAAGAGAAGAATCCGTGAATTGAAGAACTGAAATTGAAACTTTAGACGCGTCTTTCTCAAAATGGCATTTCTGAAGTGGGTGACCAAGATTACTCGAACACTAATGAACCGATCTTCTTGAAATTTTGCAGGCTTATTTAATACATAAAAATGTAGTCTTTAATCGTTCGATTTTTTTTTTCGAAAAAAAATGGCCGTTTTATAGCCAAAAAACGGCCGTTTTTTTCGTTAAAATCGAACCATTAACTTTGACTGTCCGCCATTTTGTGAAAAATGAATATTTTTTAAAATCCTTCGATTAAAGACTAGTTTATACTTATATTTGACTAAATCCATCCGCATTTTTTTTTCAGATGATCCACTTCGCCGCAATGTTGGTCACCGCAAACCGTGTATATAAAAACATTATTTCATTGACGGCCATTTGCCACTAAACAATGTAATATTTTTCAATAAAAAAATTACTGAAAGTTCTTCAAGATGTGTTCTTTAAGATGGTATATTGATCGATTAAAAAAGTTTTGTAGTTTTCTTTAAAAAAATTCATGAAAAAGGCCTTTTTTTGCGCTACAAGTGGGGGTAACGCGTTAAAAAATTTATGAAAAACAGCAATTTTTTCCTCGCCTAAAGGTATCTGACCCCTTAAGCGATGTTCCTTGTATGCGTAACTCGTCAAAATATCTCGTCATTTCGTATAAAAAAAGGACACCTCCTACCTGTCATACGAACGATATACACATTTTATTTCGATTTCTGTTGCGAATTGGAAATTACATTCGCGCGAATCCCGCGGCGAGTGTAAATCCCAACCGGAGGATTCCAATGGGATTTGCGTCGGGGATGTGCCGCGCGAAATTGCGTGTTCACGTTGGTAAATAATTTTTTATTCGTATACGCCCAGACAACATCATGGACAACACCCATAACGTTCAACACCAACGGTTGATAACTTATATTATAATCGATCTTCGTTTTTTGTTTATATAACAAACTGCGTCGATATCGTACAACATTTCATTGTCAATTCTCCGACAAAAATTGAAATAAGCACAACCAAAGTGATGTGAAATAAAATTTGTTTGTCGAACAGCCTAGACTCTCCAAGGAACAACATGCCTCGAGAAACGATTCTCACGCGATCTAGAGACCACCGTCGCGATCGCGCATTCATTTTTCTCACGAAATATCTCAGCTCGAGGCAAAGTATAATGATAAGTACAAAGAAGAATTCCGAGATCGAATGATTTTGTGCTGCTTGCCAACACTTCGAATGCGCGAGAAGCGTCAGACGCTGCGCCAGTCGATGCTGCAGGACAATCTGCTATACGCTTATTTTCCTCAAAATATTAACCACCCGTAAGAATGACGCTTGGCCGAAAATTTGACATTTTTCCGCCATTTTTTTTCACTCTCATCTTTCGCTTTTGCTCAAGACATAATTACATTGTTCTACGAAAACGATCGCTCGTACAAATAGCAGCGTGACGATAAAAAAGACTCGCTATTGGGTTCCTTTTCAACGATTCGCCAAGCACGATAATGTCACAATTTTCGTTGGCGATCGTATGAACGAGCAAGTCGTGTAATGTCAACATCAAATAGTAACGTATATTTCGCTATCTATACACTCGGGCTAAAACATTGCTTAATAAAAAATAAACTTAATAATAATCATTACAATGACAATTCTTGGTAATCGTGATGATAACAATAATGATAGAAACAGTAATAAAAATAATGATAATGACGATGTTAGTCCTTCAGGCAATGCGACACACCGACTACCTTCGATTCTTTCGCATAACGAAGCTGCTTTGCCCAATCTTTCCTTCGACGAGTGAAACTCCGGACGAAAGTGCGCGGCTACGGGCGTTTCGAGGTTGCCTGCAACCGTTGCGTCATATATCTAGGAGGAAATGGAGTTTGCAGGTTCGTCACCCATCGAGCGGATATTCGTCGGATCTGCGTGTCATATTGCGTTCAGGAATTTCGGGACAATTGACGTTACCATTTTATTCAAATTTATACACTAAATTCTTTGTCATATGCCGAATGCACCCTCTAAATTTTGAATCTATCGCCTACACAGTTTCTATTGAATTTACAATTGGAGAAACACTTTTGAACATCGGTACAGCGGCGAAATCGGAGGGGGCACCGGGGCACGGGGGCACGTGCCCCCCTCACCCTAGACGGTCCAAATCGACTATACAAGAAACCCAAGGAGTCCCAGAATCATTACGCCCCCTTTCGTGCCCCCCTCTTGTGCGCCGTCTAGTGGGGGGGGGGGGCGGGGGGAGAGGGCACGTGCCCCCCTAGACGGTCTAAATCGACTATGCAAGAAACCCAAGGAGTCCCAGAATAATTACACCCCCCTTTCGTGCCCCCCTCCTGTACGCCGTCTAGTGGGGAGGGGGGGGTGCCCTTGTGCCCCCCCTAGACGGGCCAAATCGACTATGCAAGAAACCCAAGGAGTCCCAGAATAATTACGCCCCCTTTTCGTGCCCCCCTCCCGTGCGCCGTCTAGTGGGGGGGGGGGGGGGCGTGCCCTTGTGCCCCCCCTAGACGGACCAAATCGACTATGCAAGAAACACAAGGAGTCCCACAATAATTACACCCCCCTTTTCGTGCCCCCCTCCCGTGCGCCGTCTAGTGGGGGGGGGGGGGCACGAGGGCACGTGCCCCCCCCTTGACGGTCCAAATCGACTATACAAAAAACCCAAGGAGTCCCAGAATAATCACATCCCCTCTTTTGTGCCCCCGTGCCCCCCGTGTACACGCGTGCCCCCTCCCCCCGGAAAAAAATCCTGTATCCGCCTTTGCATAGGTTAATGCCTACGCTCATCGCTGAATGACAGTTTGACACACGAAACAGTGTGGAAAAATGTTTTAAATGTGATAAGAAATTGTCATATCACTCAGTGGGTTGTGACAATTTCGTCACCCTTTACACTACGACCATTAGGCATCTCCCTATGGCAGAAAATGTTACTTCAATTGTAAATTTTACAGAAACGGTGTAGACTATCCATTTAAGGGGCTATTCTACTGTGATGGGATGAAAAAGTCGAATTTTTATTTTCTGCATTATTCAACTATTCCATCATAGAATTGATATCCAGTTGCTGGTAGAGTAGATTTTCACTTTACCGACTCAGTACAGCGCTTCAAAGTAGAAGCGCTCGGTGCACGCGCTCTAGTACTGCTGCCCGCTGCGCGACCATGGCAGCCGTTGGGAACAGCCGCTTCGAATTTATACCTGAGTATACACATATACGCGTGACTTCTCTACATTTACTGTATAGTAGCAGTCTCTCTTTTCACTGTGTGTGTAAAAGGACGCTCTACCGATTAGTATTGTATAGTGTAGTTTAGCAAACTTTAAACGCGTTTTTCTCAAAACGAGTTTTTTTCAGCTGGCGTTGGTGATTTCGGAAAAACTGCTTAACCAGTCGGGCTAAATTTTTTACGGCATATTCAAAATATGTATGGCTATTGCCCGAACTAGAATGATTAAAAAAATATTGATTTTAACTTAAACTTTCGCTCGAATTATGACGAAAAAAACGCGTTTTTCGAACACTTTTGCAAAAAACGATGCAGTTTTGTTATTTTGCAATATAAAATAGTAGCTCTAGTTCGGGCGATAGCGACACTCATACAGATTAATAATCTGTATGACATAAACTGTATGACATAATGACTGTATGTCTGTATGTCCGTATGACATAAATGACAAAACGTACAGATTAAGAATCTTTTTGAATCTTTTGTTTCCGATTATCTGGAGCCAATCATCGACGCCAGCAACATACTTTTTTCATGCCTTTACACGATTATCAATCGGTAAATAAATATACATTTATATGCAACAACAAAAAATGTTTTCTATTCTGTAAGAGTGTACCGTTAAGCGAAAAAAGAGTTTGTAACGATACATGCAACAATTTTCAACAAAAAAAAACTTAAAAATAGCTTATTTTTTAGTCGTCACAGTAGAATAGACCCTTAGAGGGTGCATTCAGCATAATGACAAATAATTTACTATATAAATTTGAATCCAATGGTAACGTCAATTGTCCCGAAACTTCTTAAAACACTTTGTACTAGATTCTAAATCACACATGACTATTCCCCGATCTCGCGTCGAGCACACAACGATTGGCACGAATCTTGCGGTCGTAATAAACTAATGGGAAACAAAAAGAAACACACGAAGGTGTGCACCGTTGGAACGAGCGGGGAAATTTGTATCCCGCGAGTAGGACAATTTGCAGTCAACGACAACTGGCATCGGGACTTCGAAGGGGATGAAAAAAAGTTAATGTACTTCATTGAAAACTTACAATGAATTCCTCATAATTTGCACGAAAAATTATTTTTCCAACTCGTAGGACTGACTTTGGAGCAAACAAAAAACGTTTCTAACGATAGATACAAAATACTGCAGAAGTAGCATAAGATTTTTCAATATTTCACAAAAATCTTAAGGGGTTACCCCCACTTGCGATTTTGAAAAAATCGATTTTTTTTATTGCCTTTTTTTGAAGTATAAGTATCTGAGAATATGTCCTGAAAATTTCAAGTCGATCCGAACAAAATTGACTGAGATATGAGGGTTGAAAGAGAACAATCCGTGAATTGAAGAACTGAAATTGAAACTTTAAACGCGTTTTTCTCAAAATGGCATTTCTGAAGTCGGTGACCAAAATTACTCGAACACTAATGAACCGATCTTCTTGAAATTTTGCAGGCTTATTTAATACATAAAAATGTAGTCTTTAATCGTTCGATTTTTTTTTCGAAAAAAAATGGCCGTTTTATAGCCAAAAAACGGCCGTTTTTTTTCGTTAAAACCGAACCATTAACTTTGACTGTCCGCCATTTTGTGAAAAATGAATATTTTTTAAAATCCTTCGATTAAAGACTAGTTTATACTTATATTTGACTAAATCCATCCGCATTTTTTTTTCAGATGATCCACTACGCCGCAATGTTGGTCACCGCAAACCGTGTATATAAAAACATTATTTCATTGACGGCCATTTGCCACTAAACAATGTAATATTTTTCAATAAAAAAATTACTGAAAGTTCTTCAAGATGTGTTCTTTAAGATGGTATATTGATCGATTAAAAAAGTTTTGTAGTTTTCTTTAAAAAAATTCATGAAAAAGGCCTTTTTTGCGCTACAAGTGGGGGTAACGCGTTAACCTCTTCAAATTTAAAAGTTACGTTCCTAATTGCATTTCGCAGAGAAATACGGAATTTCTGATCAATCGAAAACTTTTCATTTTATGATCAGTTTATGAGCAGTTATAACGAAATTTTTCACTGGAAATTCATTTCTTAAGTTCCAATACCTACAACTTTTGAATGAAACAATATTTTTTAAATTCCGTACGTACTTCTCTAGGTATTCTAATGTAGATTGACGAGAATCTTTGTTTTTTGTTCTAGGTGAAAAATTGAGGATGCTAAATGTCACGCCGCGGAGCGCCTAAAAAAAAAAGATAAAAGAAAATATTAGTAGTCGGCCATTTTGTACATCGAAAAAAAAAAAACTTTCTAACAGCTTGATATTCATACTAAATAGATGTGTAATTAATTTTACGAGTGAATCACTTTTTCATACGGAAAAAAATTGTTAAATTCGCACATGATTTTATACCCCTTACTGTGGCCTAAGGCCTTAAGATTTTTGCGAAATATTGAAAAATCTTTTTGCAGGCGATATTTTTACACATTTCGAAAGAAATTGTGTCGTACAAATGAAAGAGTGCGTTGCTTCTTTAAAAATGGGAATTTTTCGTAATCTTTGGCACTTCCCTATCGTTTGTATCTCCACGATAGAACGTTTCTGTATTTTTTCCAAGTTTCGAATCAAATAGTTGAAACATTCCGACCGTGGAGTAGGATTTACGTGAAAAAAGCCTCCGGCCAGACTACTTCCGTATTCAAAAATACATTTAACAATCCGTACTCTCTATTGCTAATATTTTCAGAAACCAATTGCAATTGTCCAGTAAAGTCAGTTTCGTTAAAATGAACGTCAAAGACCCCACATCAGTTGCTGGCTTTCCCGGTGATGTCACCCCTTAAATAAATCTCGCTCAATCCTTTTCCTATTACGCAGAAGTGGGCTGACTCGCCACGAGGCAGTTTTTGGCAGTTGTACCCTCAATGCATCATGTTAAGGCATTCCTTTCGCGCAGGGGCGTATTTTGTGGGGGGGCATGTTGAGGGCCCTTCTGAGTCATTGATTGAATTACAGTGGCGCTGAATAAAAACAAGTCACAATCCGTCGTCGTACCCGACGTGAACTGAAATTTAAAAAATTCTGCTTCGTGAAAGGAATACCTTAAGGTGTGGCTTCGTACATAAAAAAATACTTTGAAAATATCCATTTTGGTAAGAAGAAAAAAATCAAATCCATCCTGAGAGTGAGGGATTTGCGTTTATACGGAGTAGTAGAAAAGGATCTACGTCGTGGACACGTGGCTCGCTCGCGATATGACACACACATGGTAAAGTGGACATCAATCGAAGACGCAAGCGAGAACTCGTATGATACAGTCACCGATTCGCGCGCACGTTTTTTGTCCCTGACTGGCGCACTCTTTTCTTCGATTGCGCTTGTTGTCCTCGCGCTCCTTCTTTCCCGGCTTCATACCGGAACTCCGGTGGTTCGTCGTAGTGCTTTTTCGGCTTCTGGGTGTCGTTGTGAGTCGGTGGGCCATGAGGAAGTTTTGGACCTGCAATGGATTTGCTGAATGACTATGCGTGCGCACAAGTGCAAAGTCTTTCAAAGAGTCTCGATGTGAAGATGCTACGAGGATTCAACTATTGAGGTTACGTAGTCCAGTTTTAAGACGGAATGACACCTCATCGCGGTCGGTATGGTAGAACAGAATTATAGATACCCAAAAATCTCTGAAACGGCTCTTCAGATCCCGTCGAAACTTTGCCAAACGACGTCAAATAGATAGACGAACAGCTTCCAGCCCCTCAAATTTTTTGAATTTGAGAAAAAAAACGTAGATTGGCTTATCATGCGGAACTCGAGACCGAAAAGATGAAAAATCAGATGTTTGGCTAATGTCACGACTTAGAGAAAAGCTAGACCGGGTAGCCACATAAAAAACGAACAATTTGAGCTCTCAATCACTGCACTTCGTTGCATATCTTAGGAGAAAAGTGGTAATCTAGATTTGTCGTGTAATTGTTGATAATTGCGAGCAAATGTCGCCCGAACTTCGACGTGCTCAGTTCACGAGAATTCCGCGCGCGGCGCTCGCCTCGTGGTCTGCAGACGACGCGCATCGAGGCTCGTGGCAGCGCCAATACGTCTCTCCACACCGTGGTGTAGACGCGCACCGACACGCACGCACACATGCGTTGCGTAGCGTGTCGAGGCCCGTGGAAGGCGAGACGCAATGTCTCCGCGCGCGCGGCGACGAACGCGCGCGGTGACATCCGTCGGTGGGGCGCAGAAGCTCGATTGAGTTCTGCCCTACCGGTCGGAAGCCGGGGCCGCATCGAAGTTTCGCGTCGGGTGTCATTCCGTCTTAAGGACGTTGAGTCCCAACTCGCAAATGATGATAAAATTCTGAAAATTTGGTATGTTTTTGTATGAAGTATTTCAGAGGTCGTGTAAAAATTTCACGACAATTAGGAAGCTCGTTATTGAACAATTAACATTCACAAATTAAATGTTGTTTTATGGAAACTGATGTAACTTTTCAATAAGTTTTTTTCTTTGACCTCTTAATTTTATAATATCTACAATACACTGAAAGCAACGGAAACAAAACGAAGTTTATTGATAAATTTTTTTTTATTTCTTTTAAGAATTGTTCTTAACAAAATGTTAATTTTTTAATAACGAGTTTCCTAATCGTCGTGAAACTTTAACACGACCTCTTAAATACTTCGTACAAAAACATACCAAATTTTCAGAATTTTCTCATCATTTTTTATTTCAACCCTTAAGGAGGTTGAAGTAATGATGATAGAATTCTGAAAATTTGGTATGGATTTACATATGAAGTATTCAGGAGGTCGTGTAAACATTTCATGACGATTAAGAAGCTATTTATCGAACAATTAACATTAACATGTTTCATAGGGACTCAACATCCTTAAGCCCACACGCATGTCATTTTGCAAGTCCATGCTTCGAATGGAAATCTCAATGAAAATGTAACGAAATCTTTCGAAAAAAGAAAGTATTTCCTTCAAATGCAAAATTGCAGTCGAACTTTTAGCTTTGGCGAAATGAAATTGACAATTTTTCACCATTTTTTAAATAACATTGTATTAGAACTCACCATTCAAATTACTTTGGGTAAGTTATGTTGAATAAGTTCTCGCTGTTTTTCCGTGAAAATTAATGCTTCATGTTAAAGAGTGATACTTAAAGCTTTCAAAAGTTTCGAAATTGTTGTGTTATCAACTCCTAATGATATTGCAAGTTCAGCTAGCGTCTGTAACTTTGCCTGCAATAACTATGCAGTAACAATGCAGCGAGTAATAACTTTTATGCGTTGCTCGATCGTTGTCCATGATCTACTGTATCGATTGTCGATGACATAGATTCTACTGTATCGATTATCCATTACATGGATTCTACTGTATCGATTGTCCATGACATCGATTCTACTGTATCGATTATCCAGAATATCGAGTCTACTGTATCGAGTACCCATGATATCGATTCTACTGTATCGATTATCCATGATATCGATTCTACTGTTTCGATTATCCATGATATCGATTCTACTGTATCGATTATCCATGATATCGATTCTACTGTATCGATTATCCATGATATCGATTCTACTGTATCGATTATCCATAACATCGATTCGACTGTATCGATTATCCATGATATCGATTCTACTGTATCGATTATCCATGACATCGATTCTACTGTATCGATTATCCATTGATTCTACCGCATCGATTATGCATGATATCGATTCTACTGTATCGATTATCCATGATATCGATTATCCATTGATTCTACTGTATCGACTATCCATTGATTCTACTGTATCGATTATCCATTGATTCTACCGCGTCGATTATGCATGATATCGATTCTACTGTGTCGATTATCCATGACATCGATTCTACTGTATCGATTATCCATTGATTCTACTGTATCGACTATCCATTGATTCTACTGTATCGATTATCCATTGATTCTAATGTATCGATTATCCATTGATTCTACTGTATCGATTATCCATTGATTCTACTGCATCGATTATCCATTGATTCTACTGCATCGATTATCCATAATCGATCTACGGTATCGATTATCCATAATCGATCTACTGTATCGATTATCCATCGATAATCGATGTTATCCACAATCGATCTACTGTATCGACTATCCATAATCGATCTACTGTATCGATTATCCACAATCGATCTACTGCGTCGATTATCCACAATCGATCTACTGTATCGACTATCCACAATCGATCTACTGTATCGACTATCCACAATCGATGTGCTGCATCGATTATCCATAATCGATGTAATGTATCGATTATCCATAATCGATCTAATGTATCGATTATCCATAATCGATTATCCATGACATCGATTCTACTGTATCGATTATCCATTGATTCTACTGCATCGATTATTCATAGCCGATCTACTGTATCGATTATCCACAATCGATCTGTCGTATCGATTATCCACAATCGATCTACTGTATCGACTATCCATAATCGATCTACTGCATCGACTATCCATAATCGATGTGCTGCATCGATTATCCACAATCGATCTAATGTATCGATTATCCATAATCGATCTACTGTATTGATTATCCATAATCGATCTACTGCATTGATTATCCATAATCGATCTACTGTATCGATTATCCATAATCAATTTACTGTATCGACTATTCATAATCGATCTACTGCATCGATTATCCACGACTAAACCTCAATACTTCCTGATGTCAGTTGTCAAAGATCAGTACTCTATGCTCGTCACAACAAAAAACGGCGCGCAATTCAAAATGTCAGATCATTTTGTGATACCCTTTAGAACCTATACTGAAAATTTCTGTTTACCTACGTAATGCATCCATCTTTTCATCGCAATGGCAGCATTACTGCTAGCCATTCAAGCAGCTTAAAAAATGGAAACCTCGTACCTGCCGGTCGGAGTGTTCCGAATCGTGACCGAGGATTCGCGTAGCTATAAAGGCGGACTCGTCAGGCGACAATACGCCACTTCGCATGGGGCCCTCGATGAATTCGCTGCTTGGCATCAGGAGATACCTCACGCTGTACCAAACCTCGTCATCGAGCACGGCTCTTTTGTTGGACGGTGTCGGTTCAAGGCCACGCCGTCTGCACTCGGAAGCCGCCCATTTCTCCAGAGCGCTGAACAATGTCCCCTCGCGACGAAGAACGAGATCATCACGCGACGCGAGTTCGGCCACTTCAGTGGCGCTCAGGTCATCGAAGTTTTCCTGACGGAGCACATCCTCAGGCTCGGCGTCAATGACTTTGTGACACGCCGATAAGAGTCTCGAGCAGGCGTCGGCTGAAATTCAAGATTCTTCAGAAACTCGTCGATAACGGAAGAAAGTAATATCAATTATCTACGAAGTTCGTCGTTGCGAAATTCTATCGGGACTCAAACGAGTTCAATCCATACGAGATGACGTTAATGGGCTATGCCAGTGTGACACTTTCGAAAAATCGATTTTTTTTGCCTTTCTCGGCAGTTTATACTTTTGAAAATATTCTGTACGAATTTCAAAGCCGTATCGATAATACTCTCCGAATGGCAGCCTTCTAAAGAGCAACCGCTCGTAGGTATAAAATCGATAGGTTGATCTTTAAAAGAGTTTTTCTCGAAATGAGATTTTTCAAATTTGCTGACATTGTAACTCAAAGAGCAATTATCCGATTGACTTGAAATTTCAACTGAGTACTCTTGAATATATTTAGTCTACAATGACGTAGGATATTTTCGATTGGATGAAAATTGACGATTTGGCATTGGTAAAAACGACCATTCAAGGATGTTGAGTCCCTATGAAACATGTTGATGTTAGTTGTTCAATAAATAGCTTCTTAATCGTCATGAAATTTTTACACGACCTCCTGAATACTTCATGTAAAAACATACCAAATTTTCAGAATTCTATCATCATCATTTTGCACAGATTGCTTTTTTGATAATATATATCACTGCTTAAGGATGTTGAGTCCCTATGAAACATGTTAATGCTAATTGTTCAATAAATAGCTTCTTAATCGTCATGAAATTTTTACACGACCTCCTGAATACTTCATGTAAAAACATACCAAATTTTCAGAATTTTATCATCATTTGCGATTTGGGACTCAACATCCTTAAGACGGAATGACACCCGATGCGAAACTTCGATGCGGCCCCGGCTTCCGACCGGTAGGACAGAACTCAATCGAGCTTCTGCGCCCCACCGACGGATGTCACCGCGCGCGTTCGTCGCCGCGCGCGCGGAGACATTGCGTCTCGCCTTCCACGGGCCTCGACACGCTACGCAACGCATGTGTGCGTGCGTGTCGGTGCGCGTCTACACCACGGTGTGAAGAGACGTTATTGGCGCTGCCACGGGCCTCGATGCGCGTCGTCTGCAGACCACGAGGCGAGCGCCGCGCGCGGAATTCTCGTGAACTGAGCACGTCGAAGTTCGGGCGACATTTGCTCGCAATTATCAACAATTACACGACAAATCTAGATTACCACTTTTCTCCTAAGATATGCAACGAAGTGCAGTGATTGAGAGCTCAAATTGTTCGTTTTTTATGTGGCTACCCGGTCTAGCTTTTCTCTAAGTCGTGACATTAGCCAAACATCTGATTTTTCATCTTTTCGGTCTCGAGTTCCGCATGATAAGCCAATCTACGTTTTTTTCCTCAAATTCAAAAAATTTGAGGGGCTGGAAGCTGTTCGTCTATCTATTTGACGTCGTTTGGCAAAGTTTCGACGGGATCTGAAGAGCCGTTTCAGAGATTTTTGGGTATCTATAATTCTGTTCTACCATACCGACCGCGATGAGGTGTCATTCCGTCTTAAATGGATTTTGGTCGCGGCCCAATAGTTTTCTGAATTGCTGATTGAAAATAAGTACGTGTATTTTACCGATTTCATTGACGTCGTCACTAGGCGGCGCGGACGGTGCCGTGGAGCGTTCCCGAGCGGGTGACAAAAATGTATCCGGGACGTAGAGGTTGAGCCCGTGGTAGACTCCCAGGACCGTCGAAGTGCTGAGATTAGCGGTGATGTAATCAACCGCGAGAAGCGCCAATTCCGAGCAGAGCAACTGATGTGCCACATCGAGGGTAGATCGAGCTGTCGATACGGAATGGAAATTCGGCGGCTCGCCCCTCAAGTGCCTGTGGACGATGAAGCAACCAATCTAGATCCAGATGCCCAGAGCAACCACGTTACTCGATAAAATCGCCAATAAAAAGTTGTCTCGTCACTTGCTGTATACGGAATGCCAATAAAACTTCTGCTTCATCCATACTTTGTTGTCTTTTTTTCTACATGGTTTGCCATTTTGGCACTCCCTTATATTGCGTTATAATTCTTCCCAAAAACAAATTGGTAATCTACACCAATCATGTAGGTTTAAGGCGGTCATCCCATGTGACTGGTTCAAAAAATCAAAAATCAAAAAACCAAATTTCTTTATTCACAAATGCAAAAAAGGGTTTACACGAACTGTTCGTACTTGAACTTTTAAGGGGTTAGGCCACAGTAACGGGTATAAAATCATGTGCTAATTTGACAATCTTTTTTCGTACGAAAAAGTGATTCAATCATAAAATTAATTACACATCTATTTAGTATGAATATTAAGCTGTTAGAACTTTTTTTTTCTATGTACAAAATGGCCGACTACTCGAAACTTCTCGAAACAGCTTTTTTCCAATTGGCGTGACAAATAACTTCAACAATTTTCACTCGATTTACTTCAAATTAAAAAGTTACGTTCCTGATTGCATTTCGAAGAGAAGTGCGTACGAAATTTGTGATTAATCGAAAACTTTTCATTTCATGAGCAGTTATCCGAGGGTCATTTTGTAGGTGGTGTCATACTGAATCTAATGGACTTTGATTTTTTTGTTTCGGACAAATCGTTGCCGAGTTGTGATGGAGCTACCTAGCCCACCTATTTTTGGGGCGTTACGTGAAACTATAGTTTTTAAAATTAAAAATGAATAAAAATCAATTAAACATTTAAAAAAATGTTTTTCAAGACTTTATTTATCAAGCCTTATTTATTTATCAAGCGAAAATAGTATGTTTTTCGTGGCGAATAAACAAATTTTCGGTTGCGTAAGATGAATAAATTTCAGCTAATAAATATTCGGATTGCATGTAAGTGACTGTTTAGAAATGTTATTGATCTTTTTTTGTTTGTTTACATCGAGAATAAGTTATTAACCAAGTTGAAATGTGGCAAACGCGCAATTTAGTTCTCAGTAACTGGCATCACTGAGCTCCGATACGAACGCCACATCGTGAGCGCGCAGCTGTCAAACATCCTTCGCGAATTCGGTTTTTTTGTTCGGCGAAAATGAAACGATGGAAGGGAAAAATGCAAAGCGAAAAACAGTAGAATCGACGGTTGGAGCAAGTACAACCTGGAAAGCGGCGGAAAAAAGTAGTTGAGCCGGAAAATGAATGCACAGTCGAGGGACGACGGGTAATTGATTTGAAGGTTATGTCGAAACACATGCACTGCAGCTTCTGTAAAGAATGATCCAAAATGTTTAAATACTCTTGATGGAATCGCGGTGACAAATTTATAGCAAGGAAGCAATAGTTTGTGCGTTTCAAATTTTGGCGCCTATTCAAAATGGCCGACTTGACAGCAGCGTTGCCACGTGCCGTTGGGCGCTTTATCGTTTTACGCGAATCAGCTGAAATTTCCTGTTTCATTTCACGAATGTCTCGATAACGAGACAGACAAAACGCTGTACTCTTCGTTGAAATTGTTCATGAAAATCTCACGAATTTTTTTCGCCTATTTCAATTCTATTCTCACTATTTTTATTGTGTTGCCCGTGTCATAAGAGCCTAACTCCAATAATTAATTGCTCAACAATCACGCAGACGAAGTACTTGAAATTTTACACGCGTCGTAACACCTGCACGCTAATATCCTCAATAAATTTCACGAAATTCTTAGTATTTCGCGGTAGCTGAGCAACCTCCTTAAGGATGTTGAGTCCCAAATCGCAAATGATGATAAAATTCTGAAAATTTGGTATGTTTTTGTATGAAGGATTTCAGAGGTCGTGTAAAAATTTCACGACAATTAGGAAGCTCGTTATTGAACAATTAACATTCACAAATTCAATGTTGTTTTATGGAAACTGATGTAACTTTGCAATAAGTTTTTTTTTGACCTCTCAATTTTATAATATCTAC
Source organism: Ophion costatus (assembly GCA_951751655.1). Taxonomy (NCBI): domain Eukaryota; kingdom Metazoa; phylum Arthropoda; class Insecta; order Hymenoptera; family Ichneumonidae; genus Ophion; species Ophion costatus. The sequence continues at coordinate 41,692,329 of OX632359.1, read as the reverse complement.
AATATACTGAAAGCAACGGAAACAAAACGAAGTTTATTGATAAATTTTTTTTTATTTCTTTTAAAAATTGTTCTCAACAAAATGTTAATTGTTTAATAACGAGCTTCCTAATCGTCGTGAAATTTTAACACGACCTCTTAAATACTTCATACAAAAACATACCAAATTTTCCGAATTTTCTTATCATTTTTTATTTCAACCCTTAAGGAGGTTGAAGTAATGATGATAGAACTATGAAAACTTGGTATGTTATTACATGAAGTATTCAGGAGGTCGTGTAAAAATGTCATGATGATTAAGAAGCTATTTATTGAACAATTAGCATTAACATGTTTCATAGGGACTCAACATCCTGAAAAAGTCGAGAAAGTCGAGAAAAAGCTGAAAAAGTCGAGAAAAAAAAGACGGAACATGGAACTTAACTTTTAAAACCGTGCTAAAAATTAAATTTTCGATATTTTTACTTTACTCTAGTTCCGGCGCTAGTCTCAGGTCTGCAGATAAAATTGCCGTTTGATGTTTTTTTAATTTCAGATGAGTCAAACCTCCGAAATCATGGCAGCCGTCAGGCAACTTTTTTTACACACAAGTGTCTTCAAAATGGCGTAAAGTCGATCAAACACGTTATTTTTGTTTGATAAAACTCCGAGGGACTGTAAAAATGTTAATAAGTATGTGGTAAAAGTTCCTTGAAAATGTGTTTTAATGGTTCATCAGAAAAAAATTCCCAAAAAAGTGAAAAATAACAGCTGTCACTTGGGATGACACCGTTAAATTCCTAGTTAGGCAATACCCATCGGGAAAACGCGCACGATTGTGGGAAACGAGTTTATTCGCCGGAAAGACGACAATTGATCGGCGAAACGTCCAGGGAGCTGCTACTCGCGGCAGATTCAGGAATAGGACTTAGCGAGAGGTCAGTCCTAATTTCCGGGGCGTTTGAGATATCTGTACAAGCAGGCCTGAATAAAATGGAAATAGTGGTGAGGGAAAGGACGATCCAGAGATAAGCAAGGACACCGAGAATCCCGACGAGCATCATCTGCCCCGTGATGCAATCCATCATCGATTGTAATTACGATTTTTTCAATCCTCGATGACAATTTCTTCCTCCAATGGAGGCTCTTCAAAATTGACTCACTTCACGTCAAAATCCGTGAACTGATCCACAATAAATATACGTTTACTATGTAGGTCTGCCTTAAGCGATGATATCGTATTGGGTTGCTTATTTCGTCAAAACGTTTGACAGGCAGCCGGACGTCGTAATTCTGTCGCTGATGCCAATTGACAGCGAGACAGGTGATCGTAAAAAAAGTATATCGCGAACTGGTCGAGAAAAACGTTGCTCGTGTATAAAACAGACTATGGGCATCACAACATCGTGTTAACTTCTGTCAATCGTCAACGGTCGAATTTTTCTTCTTTTCGTCGCAAACTTTTCGGTGTCGCAACGCGAAAGGAAAGACGGTGCACTGCAGCGACTTCCGAAAAATGGGTGTGAATATTTGGAAGCGATTGTAAAAAAAAATATTACTGCAACTTATTTCACTTCTGGTATAATTATAAAAGTGGTATATTTTGGTATAATTAGACAAAATTAGAAATTAGACCAAAAAAAAGAAAATAGATAAAAGGAAAAGAAATTAAAAAAGAAATTAGACAAAATTTCGTATAATTACACAAAATTAGAAAAGTTTGTCATCGCGTAAAGAGTGGGCGGTCGGATGGTGTACCTAATCGAATCGACCTGTCCGGTTTGAAAGAAAAGCGATGAAATTTATCCTTCAACTTTATCATTTTGCCTGCCGTTTCGCGGTTTTAGAAAAAAACTTGTTCCGCAGACGAAAAATTGTTGAACTTTTGGTGTTGCAAACATTTCGTTAACGAGTGATGTTTAGAAAAATCTCGCCGCAAACGACACCCATTTCGATATAATTTATGACTCAATTCTGGTTATTTGTGTCAGATGAATCACACGAGCGCAGTTAGGTACGTATGGGTATTATTTATTTCATTTTACGGACCTTGTTCATACTTTTCTGCCAAATCTGTAGACATTGTCGTGTAAGTAACGATGAGTCGATAAATAAAATTCAATCGTACAATTAGTTCTCATACAGTTGATTTCCAAAATCTCCACGAGTTTTTGGAATGTCGATGCTATCAGCCTCTTTAAATTTGGATTATCCCGGCGGAGGCGTATCGACCTATTATAAGGTTAGGCTACTGCGAAAATAACGAACGTCCTTTCGTAACTCGAGGCAACTCACTTTCAAGCGGGCGGTCCAACATATGGTGCAGGAATCGCAGAATGAAGGTAAACTTATGATTACAACGATAGAACTGCTAGTGAAACTTTAAGGGGGTATCCCTCACTGGAAACTTCGAAAAATCTTTTTTGCATATTTTTATAGTGTGAAATTTAAAGAATACTTTGAGACCAACCGGATCCTCATATTCTAAAAACCTCGTTAAACGCGTTTTTCTCAAAACTATATTTCTCAAAACGGTGTACACGTTTTCTCGACATCTAATCAACGGGTTGACTTGAAATTTCGTACAGTTGTTCAGTGTAACAGTAGTTTAGTCTTGACGGACGTTTTTCTTCGTAACATTTTTTAAATTAGTTTTTAAAAATACTAATATCACTTTTTCACGAAAAATCGAAAAAAATCCAATATTTTTTTTCACGACTGAAACACGATGACAAAAAAGCTCGGTCGAGCCTTAGCGAATATCATTTATTTAAAAAAACTCGTTTTTTTTGCTTCACGAGATTCCTAACTTCTTTAATTATTAATATTTTGTTAATCCAATTTTGGTGAATAACATTTCCTAATTTACTATTATTTACTATTCACTACTATAACTTTGTTATTTAGTTAGAGAGAAGGAATGCAAGGCTTGCTCACCTCAGGAGATGATCGAAGGCTCTTTTGTCAACGTATCGAAGCGGCAACGTCGGTGGAGGATCGCTGGGTGGCGGTGCCAAGTCACCGAGTAACATAGCCCGAAACCATTCGGACTTTTCGGCAAAGCGATCACGCTCAATGCTGTATCTCCACGTGTCGCCGGGCGGTCCCACCTATTTATTATTTCGCACACTCAAAAGATCATACGCGTACAGTAAATTGAACCTAAACGAAAATGTAATATTCACAGAAACGTGCGATCTATGTAGATACGAAACAAACATAAAAATAACACCAACAACGTCATTAAATGTATTGAGATGAAATTTGTAGTCAAAGGATTCGGCTACTGTGGAAAGGAAAATCGTTCGTCGCTTGAGGCAATTCAAATTGAAGAGGAAGGTCCGACATAAGGTGCCGGAATGGCAGGTTACGCGTTTTTACTTTTTTTTTGTTACACCAGGTTACACACAGGTTACAGGTTACAGGTTACAGGTTACAGCCAGTTACTTTTTTTTTGTTTGAAAAAATTCTGAGGGTCTGTAGAGATGTTGATGAATGTATGGTAAAAATTCAAAGATCGTGTGTTTTAATGGTTCACCAAAAAAAATTCTGGGATGACGTCGTTAATCGCGTTTTTCTCGAAACTATGTTTTTCAAAACGGTGTACATGATTTCTCGACATCGCATGAATAGATTGACTTGAAATTCCGTACACTCTTTCAGTGTAACAGTACTTAAGTCTTGACCGACGTTTTTCTTCTTAACGTTTTTTTTCCATTAGATATTAACAACAAGAGTGACAATCTTTCTGGAAAAATCGAAAAAAAATCGAACCATTTTTTTCTTATTATTGAAACACGATCAAAAGAATTCTCGGTCAAATGTTAGCCAATATTATCTGTTTTAGGAAAAAAAAACTAGTTTTGTTGTTTCAGATCAACCAGGTGGCCAAAATCAAGTGAACCGTTGAGTCCCTTACGTTCAAAGGTCCTTCACGTGATTGTTTATAAATTATTTAATTATTCATATTTTTAGTGACATTCATTGTTAATGTACATAGAAATAATTGTTCAAACGATTTCCGAATGATTTCACTATCCCTTCAAAATTAATTTTTTCAAATAACCGTGATTTGCGGGCCGTCAAAGTAGCCTACTATGCCTGTAGCCTGTAAGTGACACTACCAGTCCAGAGGGAGGAAAAAAGCTGAGTTTCGATTATTTTTTCTGGATACCCAGTTGACGGAATGAAAATTCCGCTTAGGGGCGTTTCTTCTACATATCTTCAAGTATCTTTACAAATTTTTTTTACACGATTTTCTGATGAAATTACGAGACTGAAGCTGGCTGAAGTGAGCCTACTTTATCCGATAGTGGCCGGCAACGTTACTTCGCCACTTTTTCGCCGATTGGCTTTACATTTTTTTTTAACCTCATAGCAACATTCTATATCGAAGTTCGTAGGGAACTTTTGCTGTGTTGAAAAATTTTGACGAAAATATTACTAACAGTGATTTTGCCAAAAACAAATTTTATTTTTGAACTTGCATTATTTGATTTTTGAAAATCGATATTATTCCATTTCCCTACGTACTTCGAAGGCAAATCTTGTCTAGAACTCAAATTATTAAAAAATTTCGTTCGAGGTAGAAAATTGAAGTTCACTTGCGACCGCCGCCATTTTATTACAAAATCGTGTTAAAAAAATTGCAAAGATACTCAAAGATATGTAGAATAGAGGCCACTGAATGGAATTTTTATTCCATCAAGAGGGTAGCCATAAAAAATTGTCGAAATTCACCCTTTTTCCAGGCTCTCGACCGGTACCGTAAAGCAGGGTTAAATTGGCATTGAGGGTAACTTTGACAGTTTTTGGGGCTACTTTAACAGAGAGCCAAAATACGGTTTAAATGTGTGGGCGGCACACTTTTTCCCTATTAGTGCTTAAATTTGCTGTTCAAATTGATTAAAATATTGGTAAAGCTGATCGTAATGTTGGTCAAGTCGATTTTGATCTCAATGATAATTATGAGACCGATTCCTTAAGGCATTAGGCCACAGTAACGGGTATAAAATCATGTGCGAATTTAACAATTTTTTTTCGTATGAAAAAGTGATTCACTTATAAAATGAATTAACCATCTATTTAGTATGAATATCAAGCTGTTAGATTTTTTTTTCTTTCGATGTACAAAGTGGCCGACTACTCGAAACTTCTCCAAACAACTTTTTTCCAATTGGCGTGACAAATAACTTCAACAATTTTCACTCGATTTACCTCCAATTTAAAAGCTACGTTCCTAATTGCATTTCGCAGAGAAGTAAGTACGGAGTTTGTGATTAATCGAAAACTTTTCATTTTATGAGCAGTTTATTAAATTCATTTCTTAAGTTCAAATACCTATAACTTTTGAAGACATTTTTTTTTAATTTTCCGTACGTATTTCTTTAGGTATTCTAATGTAGATTGACGAGAATTTTTGTTTTTTGTTCCAGGTAAAAAATTGTGGATGCTAAATGTCTAAAAGATAACAAAAGAAAATATTAGTAGTCGACCATGTTGTACATCGAAAAAAAATATATATCTTCTAACAGCTTGATATTCATACTAAATAGATGTGTAATTAATTTTATGAGTGAATCACTTTTACATACGAAAAAAAAAATTGTTAAATTCGCACATGATTTTATACCCGTTACTGTGTCCTAAGGCCTTAATAAACATGGCAATTTCATTGTAATAAATCGTTGCTCTTCATTTAATTCCATGTATAATGCATGAAATATTAATTTTTTTTGTCAAAATGATGTCCAGATAACCCTTAATCCTTGACATCAGTTGCATTCCAATGTCGGGTCAAACAAACCCCCCATTCGAGATTACTTTAACACATAAAAAAATATATATAACATCGGGGGGTTGTGGGGCATGGCTTTCTTATACATTTGGTAGCCAAAGGACACATTGTTCTGTTGCAGCAAAGAAGTGGGTATTTAGGATGTTAAAAAAACATTACCTACAAAAAACTTGCAAAACCTGTTCAAAGTAACTTATTTTTACGGTAGTCTCAATCAAATTCGGGTAATTTTCATCATATTTGTATCTATATTTTTGTCGTAATCCGAATTTAGAATAAATTCCTCTTTTCGTCATGGGACCACATCACTTCTTACCTCAAGTATTACCAAATCCCGGGATTTTTTTTCGGGCATTCCGTTGTGCGATGCTATCAATGGCATCTGGCTCATTTTGTCGGATTGCCTGATGTGGGAATTCCTTGGTGTTCGCACAGAAATCGTCGACTTCGGCCGAATCTTGGGACGTTGATTTTCCCAGCAGCGTTCCACCCGACGAACTTCAGATTTGTCATTTGGCAATGCGCATGCCGGAAGATTATTTCGGCTGCCTGAAAAATAGTTTGTTACTTTTTTGATTAGCCCATGCCTTGATCCATAATAATGATAAACATGGATACAATGATATACCGGAAACTGAGGAAGCCGAGATGCATTTGACTTTTTGGAACAACAATAACTATATTTCGAACGATTGTTTTTGTTTTGTTTAGGTTTCTGATTTTTTAATCTGTCCTACATTTTCGTTATGGGATCTGTCCTACATTTCGTTATGGTTTAAAATTGACGATGCCACTAAAAAAAAGTTTGTCTCATTTACGTCGTTTTATTGTGCTTTGAGAAAAAAATACTTCAAATTAGTACACAAAATTATCGTTCTCTTCGTTTTTCAACGAGTGACACTTTCCAAAACGGCCAATTGCAATGTTTCAATGTCCTCTTTGTAGTTGTGGTCTTCGGTCCGGGGGCTGTTTTGGCCTCACGAGGCTCAAGAGGAATGGAAAAATTCAACTCGATATTCAACAAAATAATTGAGTAAATCGAAAAATACAATGACGGAATACAATTTTTGTGCAAATATAAAAAATGCATGTTAATAAATAATGGTCGAAAAAATTCAACGCGTTCGAAAAAAAAACATTCAGTAAATCGAAAAATCCAAAAATCGATTACAATTTTTGTGCAAATATAAAAAATGCATATTAATAAATAATGATCAAATAAATTCAACTCGTTCGAAAAAAAAATCAGGAAATCGAAAAATCCAAAAATCGATTGCAATTTTTGTGCAAATAAAAACATTAAAAATGCATATTGATAAATAATGGTCAGGGTTTCGGTATGAACCTTTCGCGTAAAGTGTTCCATATATGTAACATATGTGTGTGTACGCGTGTACATCCACGCGTAAGTATGTATATCTAAGTTATACAAGGGTTTGGCGATGTTTATTTTAGATGAGATAGCACTGGTCTGGGTTCTACTTTTTTTTTTTATTTTCCGTTATACTTCGTGCGATATATTGATCGACGAAAAGACTTTTATATGCGCCTTACGGGCATTGTGCAAAAGTGAATTTTGAAAAACACAAAATTAGTACCAACAGCACCTCGCTAATTGCACTATGCGCGAATCTCATCGAAGACGAACGTCTCAATACGAATGACGTAAATGTCAACACGATGACGTAAATTTACCGTGGTCCGATCGAATAAAATCGGTAATTGTTTCTGTACTCTACTGTCCGCGGTTTTTTTTCTACAGAAAAGGGACACGAATTTTAGTATCCACAATCGAATTCCAGTATCGGATCACTGTGTAATGAATTATTTAAAATAAAAAAAAACAGCATGTGACAAATAATTATTTACCCTTGCCTATCCCGCGGCCATTCGAAGCAACGTGGTCGCGATTTAATTTTGAAATAGCCATTTGATTATTAATGTTTGTAAAAAAAAAACACTTTTTTCATTAAATATTTCCTTATAATAACTGTTGAACAAGAGATTAATCGATGTTTCAAACACGTTGTTATTTTACCCGAAAAATTCGTACGGGCAAATCCCTCGCGTCCGAGTGCTCACATTCAACTGCGACCCTTCAAGTGTCGCCATAGAGTGCTACATTCGGTTCTTCATTTTTCTTCACCTCCTGCGCGCTTCCTCCCGCTGTTCGCACCACGGTGACTCAGAATGAGCAGGAGTGAGAGAATGAAACGTAGTGCATATATCCATACATACGAAACGCAGTGTACGTGTGTCTGTTTATGTTACAATCAAAATATCGCAGTATAGTTCTTGAGATGGAAGATGGTACGTTTTTTCACGTTCAACGTTTAATCACATGCTTAACAACGAATATATACCTCGCGTGTACGGGGAAATGTGTATACTAGCTTTTCGGTCCGACTTCGGTCCGTTCATGTCGATATCGATACGAGGATCTGATTAATTTTTTTTATTTTTAATAATCATTAATAATCTAATCATTATTGTCAGCAAATTGTTATATATCTGAATTGATATATTGGAATAAATCAAATATATCAATATATACAATGCTTCCAATATATTAAGGGAGCTTTCCAGTGTGAAATTTTCAAAAAATCGATTTTTTTTTTTTTGCTTTATCGAATAGTATACACTCTTCCGAATATTCCCTGAAATTTTCATGCCGAAATTCAGATTATTTCGGTTACTGTACAGCATTTCTTGGAAGAAGGCAACGGAGCGCTACAGCTACAGCGAAACTTTGAACGCGTTTTTCTCGAAACAGCATTTTTCAAAACGGTGTCCAACTTGGAGGGCAGAGTTTTAAAGCTATCGAGTTGAATTTTTTACACAATATTCTTAACGTCATTGTTTATCGTGCTATGGAAGCTTTTTTTTTTTTTGACATCTTCCTATTTTTTTGTAAAAAAAACTGCCAAAAAAAATGCTAAAATCGATACTTTTTGTTCAAACCGGCGCCATTTTTGCAAAAAAAAAAAAAAAAAGCCTCCATAGCACGAAAGCCAATTATATACCGATCAATAATCTTTTTGTGTTTTTTTTTTCAGATCAAAATTGTGACCCCCAACGTGGACACCACATCCAAGTGCATTTTCTGCAACAATTGTTTCATCATTTTTATAGATATTAATTAATAAATAAATCGATCTTTAAAAAATTGTTTTGTATTCTTCAATACCCAATTAATATACAACAAAAAAACCAGACCGATTAGATTATTTTTTCTTTAAAAAAAAAATCGCGAAAAACAGCGATTTTTCGGGCTGTCACACTGGAAAGCTTCCTTAATATATCCAATGTTTCCAATATATCAATATATCCAATGTTTCCAATATATTAATATATCCAATGTTTCCAATATATCAATATATCCAGTGTTTCCAATATATTAATATATCCAATGTTTCCAATATATCAATATATCCAATGTTTCGAATGTATCAATGCAGATATATAACATTTCGGTGAGAATAAGAATATATCAACATCAAAGAATATATAGACAATTCCAATATATCAATGCACATATATGACAATTCGCTGACGAACAGCCAGCAATTCGTAATCGCCGGCTGTCCGTTTTTGGAGTTTCCAATATATGAACGCAGATATATAACTCACTGACAATTGTAAGCCTTAAAAAGAGTTTCAGGACAATAGACGATATGTTAACATTTGATTCGAATTTACACAGTAAATTCTTTGTCATATACTGGATGCACCTTCCAAATTATAAATCGATCGTCAACACCGTTTTTGTAATATTTACAATTAAAGAAACACTCTTTAACGTAGAGAGATGCCTTCACTCATCGCTAGATGGCAGTTCTACATACGAAATAGTGTGAAAAATGTTCAAAAGGTTATGAAAAACTGTCAAATCCCTCAGTACATTATGACACTGATGACGAAACTGTCATAATGTACTGAATGAAAAACTGTCACACTGTGCATTATGACAATTTCGTCTCCCTTTATGTTATGACGATTAGGCATCTCCCTATATTAAAAGGCGTTTCTTTAATTGCGAATATGATTCTCTTCCAAGTTTAGAGGGTGCATTTAGTATACGACAAAGAATTTACTGTATAAATTGCAATCAAATGTTAACATATTTTCAATTGTTCCGAAGCTCCTTAATTATTGGTGAAATTAATTTATTCGGAAAATTAATTGTTAGTACGAGCTTATCAGTGAGATTAATTATATAAGTTGATCTTCATTGATAATTGATTATCATTAAGATTAATTATTAGTGGGACTAATTATACAATAAGATTAATCCTTAGTGAGATTATGATTAATTATTAGTGGGAAGAACTATTTCGAGAAATTGATTATTATTGAGATTAATTATTAGTGAGATCACTTGATTCAGCAAATCGATTATGATTGAGATTGACTATGAGTGAGATGAATTAACTCAGAAAACTCATTCCAATTCAAGATGAATTATTAGTGAGATTAACTATTTCGAGAAATTCATTCTTATTGAGATCAGCTATTAGTGAGATTATTGGATTCAGCAAATCAATTATTATTGGGATTGAGTATGAGTGAGATTAATTCATTCAAGAAATTCATTACTATTAAGATTCATTGTTTGTGAGATTAATCAAGCCAGGAAGTTAATTATCATTAAGATAAATTATTAGTGCGATCGATCAATGCAGCAAATTAATTATTATTAAGATCAATCATTTGTGAGGTTAACTCGTTCAGGAAATTAATAATCATTAAGCTTAATCATTAGTGAGATTAATTAATGCAAAAAAATTGACAAAATCATCGATTTATCGAATATTGATTTGTCGCTTCCTGCAGTACAGAGCAAGGGTCATCAATGTATGGAAAACTGAAGTGTGAGTAAACTTTGAAATACTGGTGGATCAAATTGATTTCCGTAGTTGCGTATTTTACTCTCTTTTCTCAAACAAGAGACAAAGTTTGATACACAAGTAAGGGCAGATGGATCGACGTATAGATAACAGAGAATAGAAGCGTGATAAGAAAACTACATAAAGCAGGATGGAAATGGTTGAAGACTAAAAGAAAGACGTGTTTTTCGTGTTTGCATTTGACGGAGATTTGTCGCGGCGGTTGACGAACCGTGTACTCTGGCTACACGCCTCGCGATACGAGCGAAGGGAATAATGACCAAAAGCGAGCCAAGGGAATGACCGTAATAACGACGAATCGAGAACGCGAGCGTAACAAAGTCCGAAGTGTAACGTGAAAAGGGACGTCACAGGGGCAAAGGGAGAGGGATCAAGAGAGTCAGCATTGATATCCGATACCACTTGAAAATCTGAAGCTCGTAAAAAATGGGCGTCCTAAACGAATCGCCTTTTTGAGAGCCGGGTAAACTGTTAGACAAAATATTGTCTACGGAAACTCGGATACATTGAAATAAAAGTGTTTGTATGTGTGTGTGTGTGTGTGTATGGACTTTTTTTTACGAGGGGGGTGAGACGAAATTCCACACAATTTTATTGAGAAATGACGACTGAACGTTCTCATTTCTCTGTATTAATTCATTAAGTTAATTGGTTGTGATTATTGATTGTAATATCAAGTAATTGACTACGTCAATGAATGTAAAATCAAGGAAAAAAGAAATTAAAATCAAATATATGATTTTACAAACAAGGAAAATCAAGTAATTCATTTTACAATCAAGAAAAATCAAGTAATTCATTTTACAATCAAGAAAAATCAAGTAGTTCATTTTACAGACGAGGAAAATCAAATTATTGCTTTTACGATCGATAAAACCCATGTAATAATAATAATCGAGTGTTATTTGCATAACTTGCTTTACAATTTTCTACAAAAAAAATCCGTATTGTTTATACACATTTTTTTTACAACTACCTTAAGAGAAGAGTCAAGTAATTGATTTTACAATCAAGTCAAATAAAGTAATGGATTTTACAATCAAGTACAATCGATTAATGGATTTTACATTCAAGTAAAATCAAGTTATGGATTTTACGGTCAAGTAAAATCAAGTCATGGATTTTACAATCAAGTTAAATCGAGTAGATGCTTTTACAAATAAAAAAAATCAAGAAATTTATTTTACAAACGAGGAAATTCAAACTATGATGCGTCCAATCGAGAAAAGTCGAGTATTTGAGTTTACAATCGAGTAATAATTACTTTATTCTACGATCAAGTAAAATCGAGTAATTGACATGATTGATCATGTCAATTAATGTAAAGTATCATGAATAATGACCATGTAAAATACAGCAATTGAGTTTATCATATGTATTATTCAATATGATTTTTTCACATGTAATGTGATTTTTTTAAATGTGATTTTTGCAAATGTTATATGATTTTACAATACGATGATTTCAAAATCAAATAATTTTGATTAAGAATTCAAACGTCTGTTTGATAATGCAGCTTGCGGTTGAGGTCTAAATACACGATATATTATAAACGTGTAAATTACCTGTGAAAAAAAATACTTCTTCCTGCTTTAACGATTTCATTACATCGCCTTAATATTCTTCCTGGGTATGATTAGTCACAGAATGTAAAACTTTAATAATTTATCAATGAAACATATCTTCGCCTCTTCACGTTAATCATAAAAATCGATAAACACTCAATTCGTATGAATCATCGCCTCAAAAGAACGTTCAAAACAGTTATAGGTATCGCTACAGTTCTTCGCCAAAATTTTTTCGAACGCTCCGGGAGGACCGAGCACTGATACTCCGTTATTTTTCGCATTCGTTCTTTCTTCGCAAAAGCTCTTCGCCTCCCGAATTCCGGACAACAATTTTTTGCTTTTTCTGTTTGGCAATGTACGAAAATACGGTGATGTTTCGTGCACCGACGATGCGTGCCTCGAGTTATTTTGGCTCCCCACTCAGGGCTTTTAACGCGCCTGTTTCTCTCTCTCTCTCCATTCGGGCGAATGGTCAGTGCCGAGAGATTCTAAAATTGGAGGGCAGAAGACGGCGAACTGCGCTGTAGCCCAAGCGAGAATTGGCGGGAGGCGGTGGCGATGCTTTGAAAAAATTAAAAATTCAGGTCGGGACGGTGAAGGCTTTCAACAAATTGAAGAAATGGAATAATCAATGCCGTAGTTTTGGGATTGGATGGTTCAGCGGTTCACTCAAACTTTGAAAAAGTCGAGGAACTTAAGGAGGCACGATCATTAGTACGGATCCAACTTTCGGATTTGAAATTTTCATATGATTTTGACGAATACTTTATGCGCCTATTGTTATATGCGCCTAAAGTTATAAGTAAATTGTTGAGAAAAAATTGTTCAACAAACGTCCGGTACTACGTTTTTTATATTATAAAATGAATTCGTAGATTTTTCCGAATAAGTATGAATTTTTTAAGAATTTTCTTTCCATTTTCATTTTATTTTTTTTAATGAAAAAACAATGGATGAAGAGTAACAAATTTTCAATATGTTTTCGGAGCAATGTTCCATATTAAATCGGAGAATTTTCCGGAGTATCGAACAAACAGTGTCATGGGTACAGCTTCCGAAAAATTCCAAAAACGAGATTTTCGAAATAGAGAGAAAATGCTTTAAAAAATCATATGTATTCGGAAAAATATCATAATTCATTTGATGTCACTAAATCAAGTTTACCGGAGATTTTTTGAACAAATTTTTGTTTAAACAATTGATTGATACATTTTTGGCCTTCTTATTATTCGAAACCAATGTTCTTAACATCTTCAATACGGTTGATTTTCATTAGATTTTAATGTTGTCGCAAAGTACTCAAAATTCTCACTGAAACTCACTTTTGTTTCGGAATGTACGGGCAATGCATCCTTAAAATAACAACGAGAAAAAAGTGATCCACATGAGATATCGAGACCCTTCTGGAATTCAAATTCATTATATTTCTGTAAACGGGTTTTTATAAAAATTCGGAAAAAATTTGGTTGTTACCCAAAAAAAAATTCAAAGAGGAATAAAAGTCAGAAATTTGCAAATTGCATTCTCTGGGAATTATTTCGCTTGTGATGCAAGCTGTGTGAGCGAGTTCGCTTCTGTTTTACACAAAGCTACCCCTATGTCAGTAGGTCTGAATTTTACTCGACGGGACGTCAGTACAATGAGCCTGTCTGATTTCCAATCTTGGTTTAAGGGCCCTTTAGGAGAGAACAACATTTGCTGATTTTCCCGATGTTTTTTAAAGGAAATATTTCTTCACGGTTTTGCGACTTAGGGTATGTTTTATTACTACTTTTGGCTGTTACATGGTATTTTTTTCATTAATCCTTAAAAATGTATTTTCAAAACTGACGTGACGTATAGCTAACAAAATAATCGACCAATTCTGATGAAATTTGGTATAATCTTGTCTAACCTCATTGTCTAAAACATGACCCTAAATGTATGTGAAAATAAAAAAAAGTCTTTTTTGCAGAATGTAGCAATTTATACGAAAAATTTAATGTTCATGTTTCAAGGCGTACCATTTCAGCGATTTACAACGTTTCTCACATTTTCTCGGTTCATATTCTGCGTTTGAGTGTCAATGATGGAAAATTTTCATGGTTTTTTTTTAAGATTAATTTCGCCGACGCTGCGTGTCACGCCGTCTGACAACATCCGTCGCAAACCGTTTCGATAACCGTGCCTCACATACGCCATTTTTAAATGCTAATTAAAAAGGATACTACGTAGTAGCCAAAGGTAAAGGATTTTTTTATCATGAAAATCAGCAATTTTTTCCTCGCCTAAAGGTATCGTGCCCCCTTAATCATAGAAAAAGCGTTGTATAAAAAGAACAGACTAGCTCATATGCGAGCAAATCTAATGCATGGATAAGCAAAATGTGCTAGTTACTAACTTGCACAAGTTTTATTTCTCACAATAAAATTAAACTATATTTTTATGCATGAAATATTCCACCATTATTCTTTCTTTCGAATTTTGGGTCGTTTAGAAAGTTGAGATGTATTTGCAATCTAAAATACTCATGCGAAAGTATTTTTCGCCAATCCCGCTAAACTAAATCACGCGATTTCTTCTATAATATTCTACCTATATGCAAAAGATTATTCGAGTATTTCAAAATTTGAAAACGTTGTACCGTCAAAATGCTTTATTGGAAATTCAATCCCCATTAAAATTTGGCCCGTTTCATTGATTTATGATAAGTTAAACCAGAGGATTTCGTGAAGTGTACTCTGTCTTAGTATGTAAATTTTTTATATTTCGGAAATCGTGAAAGCGTCGAAAGATATTTTTCTGAAAATCGAAACCCCCTTAAAATCGCAAAGACACCATTAAAGATACACTATCAGTGTGAAAAACTTCAGCCAGTCATCTAAAAAATGTAAAAATTCTTTCGTGTACGAAAAATCCGCACACGCACTCACTTTTTTGTAAAAGTTAATCGTTAAACGTTTTGGAACACAGTAAGTATATTTCCATCAGAATCTTAGTAAAAAAACGTTTTTACGAAAATAAGGCTTCATCCGCTACGTAGCAAAAAATAAACATCGTAGTTTTTGATATTTATTCGTACGTATACGAAAAGTAAGGCGCGCATATAACTGCAGGGGGGCTCTTAATTCAATTGGAATTAATTCGTCAGCCTCCTGGGATACCCGCATTTTGCGAGTGCTCGTCTCTCGTTACATTCTCGCGGGCATTATTAAAACTACATGTGCACTCCAACGGTTCACTATACAAAAAAGCAATTGGGAACGACGGAGAAACACGGTGAACTATGTAGTGAGTCATCGTTCCGATCGCGCAACGCTGACAATAAAACTATTATTAGTGTTCGTGTAGTAAAATCCATTCAGAAATCAAGTCCTGTTGATAGATTCAGGCTATGGATTTCGATCCATAGCCTGAAAATCCACCAAGAAATCAAGTTCGGTTGTCTAAGAAATCAAGAAATTTGATTGTCTAAGAAATCAAGTTGCCCATCAAGATTGTCTGAGGAATGAAGTTGCCCATCAGGAAGTTTGATTGTCTACGAAATAAATCATTAAGTATCATTGTCGTTGTCACTAAGACAATCACTAAGTTTGAATGTCTAAGTAACCTAAGTTTGATTATCTAAGAAATAAATCAATCTAAGTTTGATTATCTAAGAAATAAATCAATCTAAGTTTGATTATCTAAGAAATAAATCAATCTAAGTTTGATTATCTAAGAAATAAATCAATCTAAGTTTGATTATCTAAGAAATAAATCAATCTAAGTTTGATTATCTAAGAAATAAATCAATCTAAGTTTGATTATCAAAGAAATAAATCAATCTAAGTTTGATTATCTAAGAAATAAATCAATCTAAGTTTGATTATCTAAGAAATAAATCAATCTAAGTTTGATTATCTAAGAAATAAATCAATCTAAGTTTGATTATCTAAGAAATAAATCAATCTAAGTTTGATTATCTAGGAAATAAATCATTAAGTTTCATTGTCATTGTCACCAAGACAATCACTAAGTTTGAATGCCTAAGAAATCTAAGTTTGCTTGTCTAAGAAATCAAGTTGTCCATCAAGTTGTCTAAGAAATCAAGTTGTCCATCAAGAAGTTTGATTGTCTAAGAAATCAAGTTGCCCATCAAGTTGTCTAAGAAATTAAGTTGTTCATCAAGAAATCAAGTTCGGTTAATAGGCTCAGCCTATGGACTTTTTACAGGTCTGGCGCGGTGATTTTGCGGCTGAGAAAAATGTAATTCTCAATGATTTTTCAAGTCCTATTCGAAAAAAATCGCGTATTTTTATGTCGAGTAGTATTTGCCGGAAGAAATTGAGCATTCTGGAGCAAATCTAAGTTTCGTTAAATTCAGCAGAATGAAGACAAGTGAATTGCAAAAATGAAACACTTTTACAACACTTTTTCAAATGGAATTAATGGCCCGTATTTTGTCGGGGCATAAGGAGGGCCCTTCTGAATCAATGGTAAATTGCAGTGGCACTTAAAGGGGGAAATGCTCTGGAGACGCCCGAAAATAAGTCTTTTTTCATACATTTTTTTAAAGCTGATCAAATAATGGCTTGATTTTTTAATTTTGACATCATCTTATTACGACTCTCAAGTGTTAACATTTTTTCTTTTTTAAGCAAAACAAAATGGCGGCGTTATAAGGTATTCCTTTAGGCGTCTTTTGAAAACCTGCTCATGTTATAGCTAAAAAGCTTATTGATCGATCTTGCTAAAATTTTGGGAGGTTTCTCACTGTAACATTATTGGAAGAATATACCTATAAAAATATTAAAAAGTATAAAGTTAAAATTTAAGTAGGCTCTGTAATCAAATGTACATATTTTTGACCATTTTCTGGATACTATTTAGCCCAGAAAAGTACTTTATTTGCGCGATAACCCTAAGGCTTTAGGTAAATTCCATTCATCCACTTTAAAATGCGTCCGTGATCACTTTCTTCTCGATCACGGGGGGCGAAAAAAAATTAAGGAATGTTTCATATTTAGAGCTAAAAAATTTGAGAAAATTTGAGAAATAAATTAAAACTTCATTTTGAGCACACCTGAATGAAAGTAACTTCATTCAGCCATTCAAAATCGATTTTTTTTTCTTAAATTTTTTTGAATCCACTTTAAAATGCGTCCATCATCATTTTTTTTCTCGATTACGGGTGCACAAAAAAGTTTCAAGAATGTTTCATATGTAGAATTTAGGAACTTAAGATAAAAATTAAAATTCCCTTTTTCTTACAATACTACGCGTTATAAAAATACGCTACACATTTTTCGAAGTGGACTTGAAAAACCATTGAAAATTAAATTTTTCTCGGTCGCAAAATCTCCGTGCAAGACCTTCGGAAAACGTATGGTCACTTTAAGATAGTCACCCTATATATATATATGAAGTATTTCACGCGAATCCGGTGGATTCTTTCCCCGACTCCCGCCAAATCGATTTATTTTTTTTATCTCATTCCATTGAATCTAAAAGACACCCTGAACTTTTTTTACATTTTTCGAAACAACCCTTAGTAAAAAAAATTCTTTTTTCCGAAAAAAACCACCCCGATTTAAAAATCGGAAAAAATTCCCAAAAATGCATCATTATATGTAAAAATTTCCAAGCTATCACCCGCAGTGAAAGTATGATTTTTTCGTTAGCAGTCAAACAGTTCTGGTATTAATGTCAATTGAAGTCGTCTTCAAAACAGAAAAAAATCATACTTCCACTGCGGGTGATAGCTTGAAAATGTTTACATATAATCACGCATTTTTGGGAGTTTTTCGGATTTTTAAACCGAGGCGTTTTTTTTTAAGAAAAAATTTTTTTTCTTGACCAAGGGTTGTTTCGAAGAATGTAAAAAAATTCAAAAAAAAACATCGAATTGGCGGGGGTCAGGCAAAAAGTTCACCGGATTCACGTGGAATACCTCATATATATATATACACACAATCAAATTATATGCATCGATCTGAAGCTTGCACTATTTTTTTTCCAATTGCGTGTACCGCCCAACTGTTCTAAAGAGTCCTACGCTTTTTATACAAATACGCTCCAAGTATCGATACACGCGTTCGAAAAAAAAAAGTTCATGGTCCACATTCCTATAACCTTTTCTGTAGAGCTGCCATTTCACAAAACAGTTTGGCGGTGGAACGAATTGGTATTAAGGTCGAAATACCAATACGCACTCCGGACGCCATAGTTGTGATTCGGCGGTCGATTCGACGGATTCAATTACTGATCGCACACACCCACACGCAGACACCTCCGAGAGGTGGTGAAAGGCGAGCACGAGGTGAAAATAGAAGAAAACGTCCATATACAGAGGAGACAATAACGACAAGTGTTTTTGGGTCCATATAGACGATAATGGTTGCTCGAGCCTTCGATATCGTGTAAAACAAATGATAGCTTCAAGTTCCTCGGAATTGAAACTATGGATGACTGGTAAGCTAGAAGCAGCAGGTCTCAAGAGTGCTGTCCCTCGTGGGTGTCTATACGTGACAGTCTGCACGATAACGCGTTACAGACGGCGCGAGTCAATTAGCCAAAGAGTCATTGTTTCCGATGTCTAAGAGCCTACCGGTTGCGTTAACGAAAACCGGCCATACCAATTCCCAACGACTCGACCTTGTTCCTACACGACGCTTCATCTGACACCTTTTCGTAGGGGAAAATGTCGTTCTTTTTCCACCACCCGTTCCCGATCGCATTTTCATGACGACGTTACCACTTTTCCATTTCTCGACTGGAACGTCTTCCGCAAGAGTCTAGCGATGCCACACGTTACGCAATGAATCACAATTACGACGCCGTACACTCATGATAATTTATTTAGACGAGCTGTATATGTTGACTGGGCAGCCGGACGGTGTTGGGCGATTCTTGATTATTCTTCAATCGTTTCTTTCGTTCGTTCGCATGATTGATTTTCATCGACCTCCTTTGTGATTTTCGACGAGAGTTTGGAGATGCTCTCGTACATACACTACCGGCCAAAAGTTTTCGGACATTTCAGACAATTGCAATACTCTCGATGACTTTGGATAATTGAAAAATGTCATTGCTATAATATTTATAACTCATGATACAGAGCTATATAGTATCTCAGTAAAATAATAAATTAAATGCATTATGGCATTCTAACATTATTTGATAATCCAAAGTGATCGATAATTTTGCGATTATCGAAAGTGTCCGAAAACTTATGGCCGGTAATGTGTGTTTGTGAAAAAAAGGAATCCTCGTAATTTCTTTATGTCCGTTTTATCGCAGCAGAGTGTACCCCCGCGATTTTGTGCACTTTGATTTTTAAAATTCCAAATAATTCATGGAAGAAGTATCTCGCCGGTATTTTCCAGCAAAATTTTGCTTTGACTGTAAAATAATGATTTTCGTGGAATAAAAA